>OY292509.1:4103731-4528731 GCA_958496325.1 Nomophila noctuella | reverse complement strand
GGTCGATGAGTTATTGAGACTACTAGGTCAACGTAGAGAGAACAAGTTGACTTATTTAGAGAGAAATCTAGTTAGGGAGACCAGTAATAGGAGCCGCTATAGGCGGCCGAGCGTCGGTGAACACTTGCGACGAGAACGACGCCATGGACGGCGAGCTGGTCTGCCGCGTGCTGCAGCTGATGGACCTGACCGACTCCAGGCTGGCCTCGGTGAGTAGTAGTGAAAAGTGAAGTCAGGGAGATCGGGTCGTTGCATCGAGAGAGACCAGCTCAGTGTTGTTAGGAAGAGAAGGACGATTAACATAGGGAGAAAAGCGCTGTGTTCTTAGGGAGACCAAGTCGACGTGGTTAGGGAGACGAGGCGACGTAGTTAGGGAGACCAGACCTAAGTTGTGAGGGAGATTATGTTGATGATTTTAGGGAGACCAGGCCTTATGAGTAAGGGAGTCCAGAGCTTTACATTCTAGGGAGACAACTCATTAAGGAGAGTAGCGTGCTTTTTATAGAGAGAGCAGAGTTCCATGTCCATTTGTTCAATATGCTAGCCTCCTATGTTCCATTAGAATTAGATTAACGATAAGTTTCTCCCCCCCAGTCATACCCCGCCGGCGGCTGCGAGAAACTCGAACTCGCCATGATGTCGTTCTTCGAGCACTTCCGCAAGATATACGTCGGCGAGCAGGTCCAGAAGAACAGCAAGGTGTACCGGCGGCTGGGGGAGGTGCTCGGCCTGAACGACGAGGCGCAGCTGCTCAGCGTGCTCATGAGGAAGATGTGAGTACCGAGCAGTCCACTGCTTTACGTGGACCTGGCCCAGACCAGACACTGAGTCCAGAGGAACAGCAAGGTGTACCGGCGCCTGGGGGAGGTGCTCGGCCTGAACGACGAGGCGCAGCTGCTCAGCGTGCTCATGAGGAAGATGTGAGTACCGAGCAGTCCACTGCTTTACGTGGACCTGGCCCAGACCAGACACTGAGTCCAGAGGAACAGCAAGGTGTACCGGCGCCTGGGGGAGGTGCTCGGCCTGAACGACGAGGCGCAGCTGCTCAGCGTGCTCATGAGGAAGATGTGAGTACCGTGCCGTCCACTGCTGGACGTGGACCTGGCCCAGACCAGACACTGAGTCCAGAGGAACAGCAAGGGTACCGGCGCCTGGGGGAGGTGCTCGGCCTGAACGACGAGGCGCAGCTGCTCAGCGTGCTCATGAGGAAGATGTGAGTACCGTGCCCTCCACTGCTGGACGTGGACCTGGCCCAGACCAGACACTGAGACCAGAGGAACAGCAAGGTGTACCGGCGCCTGGGGGAGGTGCTCGGCCTGAACGACGAGGCGCAGCTGCTCAGCGTGCTCATGAGGAAGATGTGAGTACCGTGCCGTCCACTGCTGGACGTGGACCTGGCCCAGACCAGACACTGAGACCAGAGGAACAGCAAGGTGTACCGGCGGCTGGGGGAGGTGCTCGGCCTGAACGACGAGGCGCAGCTGCTCAGCGTGCTCATGAGGAAGATGTGAGTGAGAAGAGAGAAACTATGTACCAGACCCTATCAAATGCCTTGGCAATGTCCAGGCTGACTGCCATACACTCGCCGTGCTTGAAAATTCCCTGTCGACCGCTTCGGCCTAAAGCCATACTGGCGGTCGCCTTAGTCAGTACTATGGGCATAAGCAAGGGCCGTCTTTCACCTATTAGGACCCTGGTCACACGGGCCTTTTAACCTCTTGTTTGGTAAATTTGGGGCCCCCAGAACCAGGTCTAGGGACCCCAATCGATCGCGGGGCCCTGGGCACGTGCCCATTGTGCCCATTGGAAAAGACGGGTCTGGCATAAGGCCATAGTCAGTGTGGCGACGAGGAAGATGTGAGTACCGTGCCGTCCACTGCTGGACGTGGACCTGGCCCAGACCAGACACTGAGGCCAGAGGAACAGCAAGGTGTACCGGCGCCTGGGGGAGGTGCTCGGCCTGAACGACGAGGCGCAGCTGCTCAGCGTGCTCATGAGGAAGATGTGAGTACCGTGCCGTCCACTGCTGGACGTGGACCTGGCCCAGACCAGACACTGAGTCCAGAGGAACAGCAAGGTGTACCGGCGCCTGGGGGAGGTGCTCGGCCTGAACGACGAGGCGCAGCTGCTCAGCGTGCTCATGAGGAAGATGTGAGTACCGTGCCGTCCACTGCTGGACGTGGACCTGGCCCAGACCAGACACTGAGTCCAGAGGAACAGCAAGGTGTACCGGCGCCTGGGGGAGGTGCTCGGCCTGAACGACGAGGCCCATAGTCAGTATTCAGGGCATTCGGGATAGTGACCCCAGATGTTACGGTTTTTCGGGCCTTCGGCACTGAGGACCAGCCTATGTGATATTGCTTAACTCAACTATCGGAGACCGAGCGCGTTAACTACTGCGCCATCGAGGTTAAAGGAAGGAATGCGACACTTGTACGTTTGTGTGTTTTACCATCAGGTCGTCCTCTTATTCGTTTGCCGCCTATAACATATAAAAGGAACATGCGTATCAATAAATAATTTATCTCTGTCCTGTTTCAGTATAACAAACCTCAAGTACTGGGGCGGAAGCGAGCAGATAATCGCGAAGACGCTCGGTCTTCTCAGCGACCTCAGCGGCGGCTACTCGTGCGTGCGCAAGCTGGTCAAGCTGGACGAGACGCAGCTCATGCTGACGCACCATACGGTATGATCACACACACACGCACACGCTCGCACACACACACATACGCACTCTCATACACACACGCCCACGCACGCACGCACACACACGAATAGCAATAAAACACTCAGAATAAGACGCAATTGTTGCCACATAAAACACAAGAAAATGATCAGTAAAAGAAAACAAGAACACTACTAATTTATTGGTTATGATGACAATCCATAACTTTTGCTGTATTGGTACATTATTATTTTCGCCTATATCTTAAATAGTCGTGATGCTTTTTCGTTCTCATTACGAATGTTACAATGTAATTGTTTCTTACTCCACAGGCGGAGCACTTCCCATTCCTGGGCATCAGCGGTGTAGGCACGTCGGAGATGCGCTGCCGCACCATGCTGTACACGGCGCTCGGCCGCCTGCTCATGGTGGAGCTGGGCGAGGACGAGGAGCGCTTCCACGCGTTCATGATGCCCATCACCGGTGAGTGCGCCCAGCCGTAGCACTGGCGCGCGTCGTAGCACTGGCTGCAGCACTGGCGGGCGCCGTAGCAGCGGTGTGGGGGTCATAGCACCAGCTGTAGCACTGGTAGGCGTCGTAGCGCTAGCTGTAGCACTGGCGGGCGTCGTAGCAGCGGCGTGGGCACGTCGGAGATGCGCTGCCGCACCATGCTGTACACGGCGCTCGGCCGCCTGCTCATGGTGGAGCTGGGCGAGGACGAGGAGCGCTTCCACGCGTTCATGATGCCCATCACCGGTGAGTGCGCCCAGCCGTAGCACTGGCGCGCGTCGTAGCACCAGCTGTAGCACTGGTAGGCGTCGTAGCGCTAGCTGTAGCGCTCGCGGGCGTCGTAAGAGATGCATGGGCGTCATAGCACCAGCTGTAGCACTGGCGCGCGTCGTAACACTAGCTGTAGCACTGGCGGGCGTCGTAGCAGCGGCGTGGGCACGTCGGAGATGCGCTGCCGCACCATGCTGTACACGGCGCTCGGCCGCCTGCTCATGGTGGAGCTGGGCGAGGACGAGGAGCGCTTCCACGCGTTCATGATGCCCATCACCGGTGAGTGCGCCCAGCCGTAGCACTGGCGCGCGTCGTAGCACCAGCTGTAGCACTGGTAGGCGTCGTAGCGCTAGCTGTAGCGCTCGCGGGCGTCGTAAGAGATGCATGGGCGTCATAGCACCAGCTGTAGCACTGGCGCGCGTCGTAACACTAGCTGTAGCACTGGCGGGCGTCGTAGCAGCGGCGTGGGCACGTCGGAGATGCGCTGCCGCACCATGCTGTACACGGCGCTCGGCCGCCTGCTCATGGTGGAGCTGGGCGAGGACGAGGAGCGCTTCCACGCGTTCATGATGCCCATCACTGGTGAGTGCGCAGCCGTAGCACTGGCGCGCGTCGTAGCACTAGCTGTAGCACTGGTGGGCGTCGTAGCACTAGCTGTAGCACTGGCGGGGGTCTTAGCACCAGCTGTAGCACTGGCGCGTCGTATCACAAGCTGTAGCATTGGGGGGCGTCGTAGCAGCGGCGTGAGCCTCGTGGAACTGTTACTGTAGCATTGGTAAGCGACTTAGCATTAGAACTGTAGGAACGCCGTATCCAGTCGTCATTGCTACTGTCCAACATCATATGTGCATATGGTAAGGGGGACAGATGTAGGGCCGGGCCGACGACGCCTGGTCAGCGTTAACTGAATATGCACATGTTGTGCTGGAGTTAGTTGAGAAAAGCACTTTTGCAGTCCCATGATAGAATACTGTTAGCATCTCTATTACAGGAACAATAATATTGAATATATGTCGTTTCCTCCATGGCAGAAGCATTGATACCGCAGCTCCGTTGCCGTGACTGGGTCCATCGGATTACTGCTAGCATATTAATACAGGCCTAACGTTACACTAATACTCGTTCTTTACTATAACTACACATTATAATTATTTTATTTCTATTTTTCAGCGGCGATGGAGAGTATAATAGGCCTACTAGGACCGCCGGAGAGTCCGCTGTTCGCCTCGGAAGACGCCAAGAAGACGCTCATAGGACTAGCGCGAGACCTGCGTGGACTCGCTTTCGCGTTTAACACAAAGACTACGTACATGATGCTGTTTGATTGGATGTGAGTTGTAGAGGACATGTAAAGTATTTTCAATTTTCTATTGTCCGCTCAAAACACTGCTCTGCTCGCTGCCGTAGCACTGGTGGGTGTCGTAGCACTAGCCGGTGCCGTAGTAGTATCCCCATAGCACTCATCGCGGCAGTAGCACGATTTATATACAAAGGCATATTTTTGGTTCATGCCACTACTACTATGGATGCCAGGGAACGAATAGTCATACTTTTGTACAAATGCCGACGAACTCACACAAATATTTGCCCCTAACGGGATTCGAACCCGTAACCCTCGGCTTTTTAGCCAGGGGTCCTGCTGACCACTAGACTACCATGGCCATCAAATGGTAATGGTTCGTAATGGTTTTGTAATCCCTACTAATATTATCAATGCGAATTAAGTAACTCTGTATGTCTGTCTATCTGTCTGTCTGTTATGCTTTCCTGCTTTAACCTATCAACCACTTTGATAAAATTTGGCACAGACAATCTTTATACCCTGAGCAAGAACATAGACAACCTTTTATTGCGAAAAAAAGGATCTAAAATCCACGCCAGTGTTCTAATAAAACATAACCCTCCTTACAGCTACCCCGTCTACATGAAAGTTCTCATCCGCGGCATCGAAGTGTGGTTCGCGGAGCCGGCTCTCACCACGCCCGTGCTCAAGCTGACGGCCGAGCTCGCGCAGAACAGGAACCAGCGCCTGCAGTTCGACGTGAGCTCTCCCAACGGCATCCTGCTGTTTAGGGAGCTTTCCAACATTATCTGTGCATATGGTAAGAGAGAGCCTTGGGGCACACCTAATAACAATTAAACTATGGGACCTAATAGTGAGCCCTGCGCGACTCCTAAAATTGCAAGTAAAATGTGGACCCGGCTATGAACCTTGTGGGACACTTGTTTAGTAGGTAAAACATGGGACCTATAATTGTGCCTTGCGCAACCCCTATTATATTAAGTAAATGTAGGGACCCGGGTTTAAGCCTTGCGTGACACCTATATAACAAGAACAGTAAGTGTTCGGCGCGAGCTCAAGCTGACGGCCGAGCTCGCGCAGAACAGGAACCAGCGCCTGCAGTTCGACGTGAGCTCGCCCAACGGCATCCTGCTGTTCCGGGAACTGTCCAACATTATATGCGCTTATGGTAAGAGAGAGCCTTGTGGCACACCTAATAACAATTGAACTATGGGACCTAATAGTGAGCCCTGCGTGACAACTAAAATTACAAGTAAAACATGGACCCGGTTGAGAGCCTTTTGGTACACCTGTATAGTAAATTAAACGTGGGCCCAGTAAGTGTGCCTTGCGCAACTCCTATTATATCAAGTTAAAGAAGGGACCCGAGTGTGAGCCTTGCCTGACACCAATATAACAAGAACACTAAGTGTTCGGCGCTTGCTCAAACTGACGGCCGAGCTCGCGCAGAACAGGAACCAGCGCCTGCAGTTTCACGTGAGCTCGCCCAACGGCATCCTACTGTTTAGGGAGCTGTCCAACATTACCTGTGCATATGGTAAGAGAGAGCCTTGTGGCACACCCTATAACAATTAAACTAGGGGACCTAATAATGAGCCCTGCGTGACACCTAAAATGGCAAGTAAAAAATGGACCCGGTGTGATTCTTGTGTGACACCTTGCTATTGCCGTAGTAAGTAAAATAAATAATATACGTTCCGTAATACCTATAAATAAATAAAATATATGACGAGAAAGTGACCATTGCTACAACATAAAAAGTGCAATTTTATCATAATCATTGTATAATGCGTTTGACCGTCAATCATGCTTAAACTACTGAATGGATTTTGATGAAATTTGGTGTATAGGCATAGTATGGGCTGACTTAAGTGATAGGATACTTATTATCGCGATTGTTCCCTTGGAATAAACCAAAATCAACGCGAACGAAGTCGTGGCTAGTGTCCCTTAAATTGTGTTGTAAAAATAAAATAAAATAATAACAATAAAGTAATTTGTTTTCAATGTTCTCAAATGTTTGTCCACAGGCAGTCGGATACTAACGATAGACGTTAGCAAGAAGCAAATGTACGCGATGAAGCTGAAGGGCATATCGCTCTGCTTCTCCATACTGAAGGCTGCGTTGTGCGGGAACTACGCTAACTTTGGTGTTTTTAGGTGAGGCTTTTTATAAAATACTCGAAAGGCAGTAGGAGAGTTCATCTAGGTATAAATAAATCCTCGACCCTCGGTTTTGTAGCCAAGATCTCAGACCACTAAATCAAAGGGCCCGTCAAAACTTCCAATTATTTAGTTTGCCTTATTCTTGATCAATAGCAAAATTGGTAAAATTACCCTAACTCCGGCGCCAAAGGAATATTATTATGTATCTAAAATTTTAGAGTACAAGTAGTGAAACTATTGTAGAGAATCCCTGTTCCTGAATTCACATGCTAACACCTTTTTTGAGCCCGGAGAACTTTCATAGGTGTTCCATGAAAAAAGTACATACTTTTTAGAGAAACTTTGTTTTCTTTTTAATTAGTTATCATTGTAATAATGTATCACTACATACATATGTTTATCATTCAGTCAAGTTACTATTGTTCTTTAAAGTATTCAAGTATGTCTATCCATTTCCTAGCTAATCGAATAAGTTAAAAATATGTTTTATATTTCAGGTTATACGGCGATGAGGCTCTCGACAACGCTCTAAATATGTTCGTCAAGCTACTACTTAGTATACCACAGAGCGATTTACTTGTGAGTATAATCTATATAAATATTAATGAATCTATGTTCATTAGTCCGGACGACCTAATTTGACTTATTTTGGTCGTAAAAAAATTGTGGTAGTCCAGGAAAGGTTTAAACATTTAAACAATTTCTAAAATATGCCTCTCCATAATGGTGGCTACTTTGAATCTAAAATATATTCAATATATTCCTTTGGTGCCGGAGCTGGGATAATTTTGTATGGGATTTGGAGGATCTCCTTTATAAACGAAGACAAATTCATCTGATATCAGGCATCAGGCCAGATTCAAACCAGGTGCCTTCCGCTATCCGGGCAAGTTAACATGTTTGGAACCGGCGCTGTCGAGCTGTATTGTTACTGTAACTGATGTGACAATACAAATTAATATTTTATTCTTGTTGTTTTCAGGATTATCCTAAGCTGTCGCAGACGTACTACGTCCTCCTCGAGAGGCTGGCACAGGACCACATGCCGTTCCTGGCTTCTTTGCATCCGGAGGCGACGCTCTACATACTCTCCTCAATATCTGAGGGACTCACTGCGCTAGGTGAGTTGATAAAGTGCCATCCATAAAGAACGTCACACGACATTTATGGTTTTTTTGAGCCCCCCTGCTTTTTATCGTTCACCATAAGCGGTCATCAACCCGCCTTCCCAACTTGGCGACTTTTTACATAAACCATCGATTTATAAGAGGTATGAAAAAGGTATGGAACTACCACTCAATGAGTCGCTCGTCTGGGGAAGTACCTCGCCCTTCCTGAAGACTATAGTAAAGTAACACTTCGTAACTGTTGTGCTATGTTTCTGCTGGTGAGTAAGGTCGCCAGATAGGCAATGGCAAACCACTCCATTAAAATTGCCAAGAGAGTTGTTGTGTGTTACATTTCATACAATGATCACGATCCTCAGTTATGAGGAATACGACTCAAGGAGGAAGGGAGGTCGCCAGAGCTCAATTGGCAATGGCACTACACAGCACAATACTATATCATATTATTATTTTACTAATTTTCATTGTCAAATGATATTAAATTCGTGTCTCCTTGTTTTATTTCAGACACGAGCGTTTGCACGGGCTGCTGTGCGACCCTCGACCACATAGTCACATATCTATTTAAACAATTAGTTCTCAAATGTAAGTACCTACACTGTGTATTGTAGTAAACTAGCTTTTACCCGCGGCTTTGCCCGCGATATTAAGATTCCTGTGTTATCCTATGGGATCATTTAATCGAGATCAAACTTTTACATTAACATAATATAAGTTTGCTTCAGTCATACTGCCAAATGTCGTGGCCATATCGTTGGAATGAACATATCGTGAAATGGTCAAGTCTTAACTTACTACTTATCTTTGTCCAGATCGTAAAATAATCTACATTTCAGAATAATAATTATTGCATCCACCCAATAATTTGAAACGGGAAAGTTATAAAGGTTTACAAAAAAACCTTAACCTACATCAATCATACAAGTTTATTGTCCCAAAGAAATGTAGACGATTTCACGATCAGATCAAACTGATTTGGCCATTTCATGAAATGGCCAATACAATGATATGGCCACGATATATGTACTAGATAATAGGCTAGTTGCCACCATTTTTATTATTTGATAGAACGGTTCATTAGGATTATATTACAACATAAAAAAAATGGTTGCCTGAAAAGTCGGTTTTACGGTCGAAGATTTTACGTGACAACGTCCTAATTCTCTAGTGCTGCGCGCGCGGCAGACCGATCATAGTTGAGTGGGAGAGAGACGCAAGGCATTCGGCGGGCCTCTCTCTCGTTCGGTGACTCATCGTAACGTTACCGAGCGTTACACTTTTTCATAAGTGACTCCCAGCCGCAACCTAATTTAAGACGTTGTCACGTCAAAAAATATGAAATTTTTTTGAAGCACATATCCAACTGTATTTTGAATTTTAAATTATTAATTTCACTATACTACCGTAAACGCCGTCCGCCATGATGGTCTGTCTGCCGTGGCGTCACTGTTCTTGTCAACAATACGCGTGACATAACCAAAAAGTGTTTATCGGAATTAAAACCATGTCTTCGTAGAGATTACATGATACATTTATGAATTATCACTATTGTATCGTGCGTGAATGTAAGAATACATCAATAAGAAGTTGTGGATAAAAGTACCCAGTGATGAGAGTTTGCGAATCAGAATTTGAAACAAAACATTTTGCAACCATCAAAGTATCTATTTTGGGCAGGTTTGTTTTCAATAAATGTGAAGTGTATAATATTTTAATAGTGAAATAAACTACAATCAACGCGTTTAAATAAAAGACCACGAATAGCCTGTCGAAACTGTCGTTTGAATTTGTGTTGTTTACAATATTGGTGACGTAGAATACTGGCGGACGGTGTTTTCAATCAAGAGAAAAAAAAGTAAAAATGTATCGGGTTTAAGTTGAATTTTTGCAGCAATCCCATATTTATATTTAATGAAGTTTACATATTTTGGACCCTTGTGCGGAATAATATTCGAATTAAAAGTGATTTTATAAATGGTGATATGAGGCAACTAGCCTATTAAATGTCGCGTTTAGTCTCGTTAAATAATATCAATATAGTAATGCAACGCGAAAGTCGTAAGATCTTTCTGCATTTGAAGTTAAGTTCTGACTCTCTTAAAACCACATTAAACATAGTTTATTCAATAGGCTAGTTGCCTCATATCACCATTTACAAAATCCCTTTTAATTCGAATATTATTCCATACAAGGGTCCAAAATATGTAAACTTCATTAAATATAAATATGTGATTGCTGAAAAAATTCAACTTAAACCCGATACATTTTTACTTTTTTTTCTCTTGATTGAAACCACCGTCCGCCATAATTCTACGTCACCAATATTGTAAACAACACAAATTCAAACGACAGTTTCGACAGGTTATTCGTGGTCTTTCATTTAAACGCGTTGATTGGTGTTTATTTCACTATTAAAAAATTATACACTTCACATTTATTGAAAACAAACCTGCCCAAAATAGATACTTTGATGGTTGCAAAATGTTTTGCTTCAAATTCTGATTCGCAAATTCTCATCACTGGGTACTTTAATCCACAACTTCTTATTGACGTATTCTTACATTCACGCACGATACACTAGTGGTAATTTATAAATGTATCATGTAATCTCTACGAAGACATGGTTTTAATTCCGATAAACACTTTTTGGTTATGTCACGCGTATTGTTGACAAGAACAGTGACGCCACGGCACAGACCATCATGGCGGACGGCGTTTACGGTAGTATAGTGAAATTAATAATTTAAAATTCAAAATACAGTTGGATAGGTGCTTCAAAAAATTTTCATATTTTTTTTATGTTGTAATATAATCGTAATGAACCGTTCTATCAAATAATAAAAATAGTGGCAACTAGCCTATTTATCCTTTGTTAATCCACAGCTAGCAATAAAGTGAATAATCCGCGGCATCCGCCGCCTGAGGCTAGCAACATGTTCATACAAGTTTTGCAGCAGCGGCCGGAGATTATGCAACAGTTGCTGGCTACGGTATGTGTAATAGTTAATTTTGTTACTAATTACACAATATGGATCCTGTCCGAAATAAACGTTTTTTTTATAGTACTTGTACAGTCAGTTAAAAAACATTGAAGAATAGGTTCTCCTAAGCATAACTATAAAGGCTTTTATTACGTTTGCACTTGGTGAATCGCACCTCAGAGCACTTGCCCGGATTGCAAGAAGCGCTGGGTTCGATTCCCGCCTGAGACACCTACGATCTGATGAATTTTTATGTTTTTATCATTTTGTGATGAAAGGTATAATACTAGCATGAAAAATGCTTAAAATAATAAACATAATAAAAACAGTGAAGAGATGTTCAATGTACCTACCTACCTATAAAACCTACTAAAATTGTAATGAACAAATAATGACTACAATAGTCATACAAAAACATTTTATATTACACTAGCGGCCGCCCGCGACTTCGTCTGCGTGGATATCGGTTTTCATGAGCCTATGTTACTCTCCATCCCTACAACTATCTCCACTAAAAAAATCACGTCAATTCGTAGCTCCGTTTTGCCGTGAAAGAAAGACAAACATACAGACAGACACACTTTCCCATTTATAATATTAGATTAGATATAATATTAGATTAGTATGGATGGTTCTTTCAACAGTCATAAGTATAAACTTAATCTTAGTAAATTTCTGGCTGCTATCTATACTAATATATAAAGCTGAAGAGTTTGTTTGTTTGTTTGTTTCTTTGAATGCGCTAATCTCAGGAACTACTGGTCCGATTTGAAAAATTATTTTTGTGTTGGATAGTCCGTTTGACGAGGAAGGCTTTAGGCTATTGGAAATCGAAATCCACGCGGACGGAGTCGCGGGCAGTCGCTAGTAAACTTATAAAGGTCATATTTACCTGTGAGTGTACAAACTATTTTAATGTATTACATACGTATCCGTAGAATTTGCAACATGTATGTTTACTAAATTTTTAATATTATAATTATGATTATGACATTTAGAAAAAAAAATGTACAGTCAGCGTCAGATGGAAAGTGAAACTCAGGGTACTTAAATAAATAGACGCAACCAAATGCGGGTTTGCACGTATTGCAAGAGGTGCTGGGTTCGATCCCCGCCTGAGCCATCTGAGATCAGATGATTTTTTCTTTGTTTATAATATTAAAATAATATCTACAGGTACTGAACGTGATAATGTTCGAGGACTGCTGCAACCAGTGGTCGATGTCGCGCCCGCTCCTCGGGCTGATCCTCCTCAACGAGGAGCAGTTCGCGCGCATCCGGGGAGAGATGATCGCGCAGCAGCCGCGCGACAAGCAGCCGCAGCTGGCGCAGTGGTTCACCGGGCTCATGGCCGGCATCGAGCCCAACCTGCTCACCAAGAACAGGGACAGGTCAGTGGGTTCAAACTCGAACTCAAAAATATTCTTTATTCAATTAGGCTTTAGAAGAGCACTTATGAATCGCCAATAACAGTAAAGTATGACTCAACCACCGAATTCCCTACTGAATGTACTCGATTCATTTAGTAGGGAACCCAGGTGAGACCCCTGTGCGACACCTGTAACAATAACATTGGACCTAAGTGAGACCCTTGTGAAATACCAGTAAGCATGTTAAGTATAGGACCTGGATGAGACTCTCGTGCGACACCTGTATCAAACTCTTTGGACCTAAGTGAGACCCTTGTGTAACACTAGTAAGCTTTTGTTGTACAGGACCTGGGTGACACCCTTGTGAAACACCAGTAACTATTTGTAGAAAAGGACCTGAGTGTGACCCTTGTGCAACACCAGTAACAATTACTTTGGACCTAAGTGAGACCCCTGTGTAACACCAGTAACTGGAAATATAGTATCGGACCAGAACTAGACCCTTGTGTGAAACCATCGATTGTAAAAGTGGACTTTGTGAGACCCTTGTGTGACACCTGTAATAATATCTAAGGCTCGTATTAATAAATCACACTCATCTCTGATCACGATCTTAAGTGCGAATTTGAGTTGCTGTTTTGTATGAGAATGACATTCTCAAGATTGAGCTCAGAGTTGAGTGCGATTTATTAATACGAGCCTAAGTGACACTAATGGCCCTAGGTGAAAACCTTGTGTAAAACCATCGAATATAACAGTGGACCTATGTGACTTACTGTTGTGTATCGAATACTGGCAGCGTAGAACACACGGCTGCGACCGGCATGCTGTCAAATGTCTTATGTCAATAAATGATAGTATGAAACTGACTAGCTTGGTTTAATTGTGCATCGCATAGTAAAATACGTAAAACTTACTTAATATAACCTTCACCCACTGTCCTTCGCAGATTCACCCAAAACCTCTCCATCTTCAGACGAGACATCAACGATCTCCTCAAGGGAGCGGCAGTGAATACGTCATCAGTGAACGACATGATGACCTCCTAATCCAAGGCTCTGGCGGCAGCGCTAGCCTGTCTGGATTTAGGTAAGCTAGGATAGTGTATATTATGTTGACGGAGAGAGTCTACCAAAGCGGAGATGTATGGAGAGGACCGGAGATGTGGGCGGAGGCAGACCCGTTTTGCCCACTGGGCATAATGGTCACTTGCCCAGGGCCCCGAGATCGATTGAGGCTCCCAGACCAGGTTCTTGGGGCCCCACGTTTCCCAAACAAGAGGCTTTTAGGCTCGTATTAATAAATCGCTCTTAACTCTGAGATCGATCTTGAGTGCGAATTTGAGATGCTGTTTTATATGAGAATGACATATCAAGATCGAATTCAGAGTTAACAGCGATTTATAAATACGAGCCTTCAACTCTTGTTAGGTAAACGGTGGAACGGGCCCTTATAGGTAGAATACAGCCCAGTATAGAGGCAAATGAACAAGAGGGTCGCCTGAAAGTAAGTGATCGCCGCTGCCCATAGACATCAACAACCGTACAAGGGCCGCGGGTGCGTTGCGTGCATTTAAAACCCTATAACCTCCCCAACTGAGCTCTGGCGACCATACTCACCAGCAGAAACAGCACAAGAGTTACGAAGTGCTACTTCACTGTGGTCTTCTGTAAGGTGGACGTACTTCCCCAGACGAGCAGATCATTCAAGTGAAAGTTTCACTAAGCTCTACCTCTCTTGAAAAAAGCATAATCGTAAGCAGCCAATGGCATTTCGGCCCTATCTCGTGACCATTAGCGGTTAAATCCTATTGGTTACTTACGAAACATCTTCGCTCCGTTTCACACATCTCCGCTTTGGTGGAGTCAGCCTAATAGGTATGTTGCGAATACAGGGGCCTGAATACAGTAACATTTTGCTAGCCATGGCTCAATTCTGCAAGATTAAATTGTATGGATATTTTCTGGCCGATTTCAATAATTTCTCTCATCAGTGAATTACATGATGACCCACTAATCCACGGCTTTGACGGCTGCGCCTGTCTAGACCTAGGTCACCTGGCATAGTAAACTATGATAATAGTTATGTTGTGCGATTACATAAGGCATAGATATGCATTTAGATAGATAGATAGATATACCATTTATTTGCATCACACAACACACAATAATGTAACAATAATAACATTTGACACTTGAGCTTGTAGAATTTAACCTTTGCTATCAAAAACGCCTCGAGGGACTAGTGGTTTAAGTGCCGGTTTTTTCGAACACAGCCCAGAACATAACACAGGTTTTGTAATCACCAATCCGCATTTGGCAAGCGTGGTGATTAAGCCAAACCTCATATTTGTAACGAAAATATGATTTCAAATGATGATGAATCAGGCCTTTGCACTGCATTGGGACATTAATAGGCTAGTACTTTTACTTTATCAAAATGTTACTTTGTGTAGGCCCCTAATAATTGCAAGTATTGAACTATGGACCTGGGTGAGACCCTTGTGCGACACCAGTTATTCTCGACGCTGAGAGATTCTAAAATATGTTATTTTTATCATTAGGAACTCTTAGGACTGACGCCTGTAAAAATGTGGACTTAGGTTAGAGCCTTGTGCGACACTTTTTACTTATAGTCTGTTTCATCCAAAAGTGATAATAATGTAAAGGGTGTCCAAAGCTTTGTTGGGGTCGGCATAATTTACATTTACAGGATATTCGAGATAATAATAAGTCAACAAGCTTCGATAGGCGTATGGTTACTGATGCGTTGCCTGCATTTTAAACTACATACCCTCCCCAACTGAGCTCTGGCGACCTTACTCACCAGCGGAAACATAGCACAACAGTTACGAAGTGCTACTTCACTGTGGTCTTCTGTAAGGTGGAAGTACTCCCCCAGACGAGTTGCTCGTTCGAGTGGAAATTCCATACCTTTTTTAAAGTCTCATATAAACAGTAATTATTGTATGAATTAAGCATTTTAATGTAAATAAAACGCATTATAGTGTATGTGTAATTAGTAAGTCGTAAATATGTAATTGTTGAGTAACTTGGTGACTAGGATTGTTTGTTTTAATTGCTTTTGGTTGGTACGGACTATGGGTTCGATCCTTCGGTGACACATTATTATAGGAACCGGTAACCAACTTGACTAAAAAGGTAGATTCTGTTTCTCAAAAGAAATCTCTAGATGATTTGAGGAATTAATAAACAAAAAAATACTGGCCCGTTGGTCTAGTGAAAAGAAACCTGGCTACAAAACCAAGAGCCGCGGCGGGTTCAAATCCCACTAGTGGCAAATATTTGTGATAACCATCGGCATTTGTACTCAAATCATGGATGTTTAATTAAATATTTTGCCCCTGGCGGGAATCGAAACCGCGGCCCTCAGTTTGGTGGTCAACTCTAATTATAGATTTAGTGACTAAATCTAAATTGGACTAAATTTTAGTCCAATTTAAGGCTCGCACTATGAAATTGGATATTGATACCCTAATACCAGTACATTATGTATGCTTTTTTTTATAAGATGTTTTTATTTTTGTTTTAAGTTATGTTCTAATACAACTTCACAAATAGAATTTAAACTGTTGTTACTATTTTATGAATTCAGTTTCGTTATTCGTAAGATAGTAAGTATTCTGTACGATGTAGACTTCACAAAATGCACTTATGAATTGTCAACAATTATTAAATACATATTGATTATATCACGGACTTTGGAAAGCAGTAAAATAATCTATGTAGAAGAAGTTATGGAAACTAGAATTTACTGAATAGATTGAGTTCCTGTCGAATTAATTGACTTAATATATATTTTTCTGTACTACCGTTTATTATGTTTTGACTACTCTGTATCATAGACTTACATCGTTAGATATACACTGAACCAGAACACTGTGGCATATTGATTGGCATGAACATGCGATAAGAATCGACTGTCGCTTCTAATTTTAGTGCCAATAACGGAGCGAGTTAGGGTATGTCGAAGGCATCTAACGATTTGAATCTATGTGCAGTGCCCTCACTGAATTCGAAATTGGTACTAAAAGAGCGAGACAGCTCGTTGTCCTTTGATTTAAACGGGTGACTGTCAACGGGCTGTGTCGCTCTAAGAAGCGACTGTCGCTCTTATTTAAGTGCCTATTTCGAAGTATGACGAGGGCCAATCTATGATTTAAATCTATAACTGTTGGATGAATGTTGTCACTTGAAGGATGGATGTAGCGTCGTCGCGTTTTCCTATAGCGTAGCATAGAAGGCGGTGTGCGAGCCGCCCTGTATATAGATAAATAAATTGTGATTTGTACAAAGTGATTTTGATGTTTTATTTTTTTGTTATCCCTATCCCTATCCCTATCCCTGATTTGTAGGTAGGATTGCCAAATAGGGGGGAATGGGATGTCTGCCAGCCAGATGTGATAATATTGAGCCATGATGGGCAATAGAGGCATAACCTATATCCAGCAGTGGCCTACGATAGGCTGATCATGAGTGCCTAACAGAAAAACCCAAAATAACAACAGTTTAGCAAAGAGGAACGAACTTAAAAAAATTGGTACCAATTTCGTTTGGGAAAACTGTGTCAAATAAAATTTGATAAAACTGCAAATATCTCGAAAACTATGCGTCGTACCAAAAATCTGATGACATTTTTGATCCCCTTTTAGGATAACCCATTAGATATTTTAGACCTATCCGATGACCTCACCCAAAAAGGTCAAGGATGAGGTTGACTTTTTATCTGCATTAAAAATCAATTCAGTTTCGGTGACAACTTTACATTAAAATTCGCTAGAAATGCCACACATGGGGTAGAAAGTAAACTAAATAAATAAATAAAAATAAAGCCAGATACTATGTATATGGGTGCTAAAGATTGTCAGCAGTGGCCTACGATGGGCTGATGATGATGAGTGCCAAACAGAAAACCCCAAAATAACAACAGTTTCGCAAAGAGGAATGAACTTAAAAAAATTGGTAACAATTTCGTTCGGGAATACTGTGTCAAATAAAATTTGATAAAACTGCAAATATCTCGAAAACTATGCGTCGTACGTAAAATCTGATGACATTTTTGATCCCCTTTTAAGAAAACCCATTAGATATTTTAGACCTATCCGATGACCTCACCCAAAAAGGTCAAGGACGAGGTTGACTTTTTATCTGCATTAAAAATCAATTCAGTTTCGGTGACAACTTTACATTAATTATTATTATTTTGTTTGACATAAAATTTGATAAAACAGCAAATATCTCGAAAACTATGCGTCGTAGGTAAAATCTGATGACATTTTTGATCCCCTTTTAATGAAACCCATTAGATATTTTAGACCTATCCGATGATCTCACTCAAAAAGGTCAAGGACGAGGTTGACTTTTTATCTGCATTAAAAATCATTGCGATTGTTCGTGTGATGATGCGAATGTTCGTGAGTAATAATAAGGAGAAAAAGGGCGAAAAATCTGTCAAAAATATTCCCTTCATCTAGTACTTTCAAAATCTTTGTGATGATGTGAATGTTCGTAGCTAAAATGTTGCGAATGTTCGTGGCTGAGATAATACGAATGTTCGTAGCTGAAATGTTGCGAATTTTCGTGAGTGTGATAATGCGAATGTTTGAAACTGAAATGTTGCGAATGTTCGTAGCTGAAATGTTGCGAATGTTCGTGAGTGTGATGATGCGAATGTTCGTACTTGAAATGTTGCGAATGTTCGTAGCTTAGATGATGCGAATGTTCGTAGCTGAAATGTTGCGAATGTTCGTGAGTGTGATGATGCGAATGTTCGTACTTAAAATGTTGCGAATGTTCGTAGCTGAAATGTTGCGAATTTTCGTGAGTGTGATAATGCGAATGTTTGAAACTGAAATGTTGCGAATGTTCGTAGCTGAAATGTTGCGAATGTTCGTAGCTGAAATGTTGCGAATGTTCGTGAGTGTGATGATGCGAATGTTCGTACTTGAAATGTTGCGAATGTTCGTAGCTTAGATGATGCGAATGTTCGTAGCTGAAATGTTGCGAATGTTCGTGAGTGTGATGATGCGAATGTTCGTACTTAAAATGTTGCGAATGTTCGTAGCTAAGATGATGCGAATGTTCGTAGCTGAAATGTTGCGAATGTTCGTAGCTGAAATGTTGCGAATGTTCGTAGCTGAAATGTTGCGAATGTTCGTAGCTGAAATGTTGCGAATGTTCGTAGCTGAAATGTTGCGAATGTTCGTAGCTGAAATGTTGCGAATGTTCGTAGCTAAGATAATGCGAATGTTCGTAGCTGAAATGTTGCGAATGTTCGTGAGTGTGATGATGCGAATGTTCGTGAGTGATAATAGGGAGAAAAAGGACGAAAAATCAGTCAAATTATTCCCTTCATCTAGTACTTTCAAAATCTTTGTGATGATGTGAATGTTCGTAGCTGAAATATTGCAAGTGTTCGTGAGTGATAAGAAAAAGAGGATAGAAAATCTGTCAAATTATTCCCTTCATCTAGTACCTTTAAAATGGGGGTGTTCGGGGCTCCACCTACATCTTGGATGCCACCACCGCCGGGTCCCGGAAGAAGGGGCAGGCCCAAGAAGTGCTGGCTTGGCGTCGTTGAAGATGACATGCGTGCCAATGGTCTTTCCACCCTGGATGCCCAAGACCGTGCGAAGTGGAGTAGGTGCAGCAGGAAAGCGGACCCTGGACTCCGAGGAAATGGCCGAGGACGCGACCGGGACAAACGCTAGGATGATGATGATGATGATGAAGCATGGATTTTTCCTAGTATCACCTATTTATTGTTTTATTGCAAATTGACGACAACAAATTTATGTGCTGTGCCTGCCTGTCAAGTACTTCCAATTCAATCTACAAGAGCTCAGGAAAAAATCAATACTTCGCAAATAAAACCCAGCAATAATAAATAACCAATCTATTTATTTCTCGATCTGTCATTCTCTTGCCCCTACACATTCTTGGCCAGCTCCTGCGACTTGGCGACCACGTCTTCAATGGTGCCCACCATGTAGAATGCTGCCTCAGGAATGTGGTCTAGTTCGCCTCCCAGGATCTGTGGGAGCGGGATAGTAAAATAATGTATACCTACTAATATAATAATAATAAATTATTTGGACTAACACACCAATTTCCTAGCCCCAAACTAAGCTCGAAGCTTGTACTATGGAAGCTAGGGATCGGATAGACGAGGAGATTATAGACATCCCTGACTCGAGTACTAATGACGATGTTCATCACACAAACATTTGCCCCTAGCGGGATTCGAACCTGCGACCCTCGGTTTTGTAGCCAGGGTCACTGACCGCTAGACTAACGGGCTTGTGGAATAATAAAGCTGAATAGTCCAGTAATTTTAGCAATTTTGATCCACGATCTGCGGAATAATTCCTAGTGAGCTGAATTTTTGCATACACCTTTATTATGATATTGTTATGATGATGTGAAAAATCGACATTGATATCGTGCCGGCTAAAAAAGTTATAGGGGTCCAAACGTCACGAAAATCAGTTTTTCGCAAATATCTTGCGACCTATTGCTCAGAGGTCACTAGTGGTTTCGTAAAAGTTGTTAGTCGTAAAATTGTCTACAAAAAAGGTCTCTTGCAATTTTCTGAAGAATTAACCGTTTTTGAAATAAAGACTAGAATGCACTCACATATGGTATTGTATACCGTACGGTGCATACCAAGGCATAAACCCTATTGGTTGTTTTTTTCCCTTTTTTGTTTGTGTCTTTTTTGTTACTATGATGTCCTACATATAGAAATATAAAGCACTTGTAATACTAGTACAGTCAGGAAAATAGGAATATCAACACTAAAAAACTAAGTGGCAATTTTTTTTGTCACTTTATAACTCAAGAACGGGCTCACCGATCCAAACCAAATTTTCACGGTTTGGACAGACTATTTAGTAGATGTTTTATGTGAAGTTTGAACAAAATCGGTCGTTCACTTTATACGTAGCGAAGCACGTACCGGGCCGCTAGTAATGATATAGATATGCTATGTCCAGTGACGTTTGGACCCCTATAACATTTTTAGCCGGCACGATATCAATGTCGATTTTGCACATCTTCATCACAATATCATAATAAAGGCGTATACAAAAATTCAGCCCACTAGCATTTTTTTCGCAGATCGTAGATCAAAATTGCTAAAATTCACATTGCATCTATATCATTACTAGCGGCCCGGTACGTGCTTCGCTACGTATAAAGTGAAGCGACCGATTTTGTTCAAACTTTACATAAAACATATACTAAATAGTTTGTACAAACCGTGAAAATTTGGTTTGAATCGATGAGCCCGTTCTTGAGTTATAAAGTGACAAAAAAAAATTCCCCTTAGTTTTTTATAGTTGATATTCCTATTTTCCTGACTGTGCTAGTATTACAAGTCCTTTATATTTGTATATGTAGATCATTATACTAACAAAAAGCACACAAACAAAAAAGGGAAAAAACAAACAATAGGGTTTATGCCTTGGTATGCACCGTACGGTATTCAATACCTTATGTGAGTGCGTTCTAGTGTCTATTTCAAAAACGGTTAATTCTACAGAAAAATGCAAGAGACCTTTTTTGTAGACAATTTTACGACGAACAACTTTTACGAAACCATTATTGACCTCTGAGCAATAGATCGCGAGATATTTGCGAAAAACTGATTTTCGTGACGTTTGGACCCCTATAACTTTTTAAGCCGGCACGATATCAATGTCGATTTTTCACATCATCATTACAATATCATAATAAAGGTGTATACAAAAATTCAGCTCACTAGGAATTATTCCGCAGATAAAATCTAAAATTCCTGGACTAGAAGAGTTTATTTGTTTGTGTCTTGGGCGCTCGCTACCCGCTAGTTATTATGTATAATAAGAGTATTTAAAGAGTGGCGTGGGTTGAAGTCCCAGCTGGGTCCTGCGAATCGACTTATTTCCTTAAGAAATTATTATGAAAAATATTATGATGAACTAACTCTCTTGAATCCCTTGATGGTTTCTTCAAGTTTCACCAATTTGCCGACGTGGCCGGTAAACACTTCTGCAACCTGAAAAATATAGGTACAGTCAGCGTTTGATTGATAGTGGAACTCAGGGTGCTCAAACACCATAATCGTAAAGCCAAAATACCAGAAGCGTTTTGTCTAAGCCGATTTTTATGGTCATTTTGAATGTGTCGACTTTTTGAACGAATATAATGTTTTCAACAATATGGAAACTTTTTACCGATTATTAACCATTTGGCCGAGTCTTAGTTGAATACCCTGAATGACACTGTCTGACGCTGACTGCAGGTACTGAGGTGCAATTCACGAAGCGCAAATGTCATAATCTCACGGCTGTCATCGGCGACAGTACAAAATTAGTAGGTACTAAATTACTAGTGTCACCGATTAAACAGATGTGAGATTGTGACATTTGCGCTTAGTGAATCGCACCTCTGTTAAGTAAACATGCTGACATGCTCACGCCCTCTGCCAAGCCGGGGCATACCACAAGTCCCTACCACAGTCCCTACCTAATATTATGAATGCGAAAGGTACTCTGTCTGTCTGATACACTTTCCTGCTTCCCACTACCAACCTCTTAACCGATTTTGATGAAATTGGGCACAAAGTATCTTTTAACCCTGAGAAAGAACATAAGCAGAGTCAGATATAAAACACAAGCACTGCCCCACCTGGAAGGGCTGCGAGAGGAAGCGCTGGATCTTGCGCGCGCGAGCAACAGTCAGCTTGTCGTCCTCCGACAGCTCGTCCATGCCCAGGATGTGCCTCGTGTCCTGCCGGGAACGGAACCCGCACCCGCAGGTGTCTACTCGCCTGGAAGGGCTGCGAGAGGAAGCGCTGGATCTTGCGCGCGCGCGCCACAGTCAGCTTGTCGTCCTCCGACAGCTCGTCCATGCCCAGGATGTGCCTCGTGTCCTGCCGGGAACGGAACCCGCACCCGCAGGTGTCTACTCGCCTGGAAGGGCTGCGAGAGGAAGCGCTGGATCTTGCGCGCGCGCGCCACAGTCAGCTTATCGTCCTCCGACAGCTCGTCCATGCCCAGGATGGCGATGATGTCCTGGAGAGACTTGTAGTCCTGCCAAACAAGGAGGACATCGTTAGACCGTAAACTGAGATTCTTATCCAAATAGGCGATTGAAAAAAGCAACTATCGATCTTCTTGTCGCTTCTTCTCGGTAGACTGCATTCCGAAATCTGTGTCCAGTCATTCTAATATTGTAATAATAAATAAATAAAATAACAAATAAATAAATATTTCACAACATCACATATATCCTTGATCTTCTGCTTTGTTACTGTCTCGTGTATAGATACGCAGCGATGCGCTGTGCCTGCATGTTTCTAGCTGTATCCCTGCCTCATGTTGTGATTTGTCTCATCCACCATCTGTATTGTTTTCACTGTGTACGAAACTGTAAGTATCTGTCGTGTCTTTTACTGTGTCACTGTATCTTTCGCTCTGTCTCTGTCTCCCTGTGTCGCTGTTTCTTTCACTGTCTCCCTATCTCACGTCTTCCGCTGTGTCAGTGTGTCTCTCTAGCTGTGTGCCTGTCTTTCCCCGTATCTCTCCGTATCGTTTTGCCGAGCCGTTTGGTGTAATGGTCGAGAAGTCGGCTACTACACCAAAGGTCGCGGGTTCGATCCCCGCACGGTACAAACATTTGTGTGCATGAACATGTCTGTTTGTATCGGTCTGGGTGTTTCTATGTATCATATGTATGTATTTACAAAAAAAACTATAGGTATAAGTAATGTTTATCCATTGTCTGGCACCCATAGCACAAGCTAATGCTTAGTTTGGGGCTAGATGGCGCTGTTTGAATAATGTCCAGAGGTATTTATTATTATTTATTTATCTCTTGCTCACCTGCAGTATCTTCTGCACGCCGCGCGCGACGCCGTAGTGGTCGTGGCCGATGATTTTGGGGTCCATGACGCGCGAGGTGGAGTCCAGCGGGTCCACGGCCGGGTACACGCCCAGCTCCGCGATGGCGCGAGAGAGGACAGTGCTCACTGTGTCTGTATGACAGTCTAGCGGCGTTGTATCTCTAACCGCGTCACTGTCTGCCTCTAGCTTTGTTCCTGTATTCCCATGTGTCTCTCTGTCTTTCGCTGTATCCTTCAGTCTTCTTTGTTACTGTGTCATGTAAAGACAGGAGACAGTAACAAAGCAGTAACAGCGAAAGCGCTGTGTCCGTGTGTTTCTAGCTGTATCCCTACCTCATGCTGCGCTGCTGTCTCGCCCTCCAGCTGTATTGTGTTCACTGTGTATGAACCTGCATCTGTATCTATATGAACCACTGTCTGGTACCAGCTGTGTCACTGTCTGGTACCAGCTGTGTCACTGTCTACCGATGTGTCTCCCATGTTTCTAGCTATGTCCCTGTCTCTCACCTCGCAATGTCTCTTGTAGATATTGTACTCACTGTGAATATATGAGCCTCCTTCCTCACCTGCAGTATCTTCTGCACGCCGCGCGCCACGCCGTAGTGGTCGTGGCCGATGATGTTGGGGTCCATGACGCGCGAGGTGGAGTCCAGCGGGTCCACGGCCGGGTACACGCCCAGCTCCGCGCGGGAGTACGGTACGTGTCCACTGTATCTGTATTAGTGTCTAGCTGCGTCTCCGCTTTCTCGCTGTGCCTTTGTATCTAACTGCGTCACTGTCTGCCTATAGCTATTTCCCTGTCTTCAATCTCGCTGTCTCTTTAAGTGTTTTGCTGTATCCCACGCGTCACTATGTCACGCGCTTTATGCCTGGCATTATCTCTGTCTTTCATTGTGTGTGTCTGCTGTGGACCCTGTAGAGATAGATAGAGAGATGGCGCCACCGCCATGTAAACATTGCGCTCCGTAAATAAAATTAGTTTAAAATAGTAATTTCTTATTTTTAAGTGTTTACGTATTAAAATCTTGATCAAGGCAGTTCAGTGACTATGTGACATTGTTAGCAAGTGATAATACGAACTCTATACAGTGATTTGAAGTGAGAAAAAAAACTTACCTAAGCTCACTAGGAAAACCGAATGTAGACAATTTTAAATAACTTTAAAGGACCTAGTATGTGCAGTGGCAAATAAATAGTGTTTAATGTGTAAAAACGTAAAAGTTGCAAGACGTAACAAGACAAAATTCCGTAAATTTTAACAAATTCGAGCGAAGGTGACAACTGTTTGTTTACACCTACTTCAAATTCAAATCTAAACAATAACGACAATTTTGGCGGAAAGCGAAAACATCGGAGTGTGATATCCTATTTCAACGTAACATCTAACCGTTGGCTGGCGCAACGCGCCAAGTGTCAATGATTGAACGAGAGAGCGAGGGTTCAAACCCGGGCAGGAATTGAAAAATCTTTTTTGTTATTTTTTTTGGAAATTTAATAATATTATTTCCATTTTTAATTTCATGGACATAAAATAATAATAATAATAGCTACAAGGAAGAAATAAGGTAGAAAAAAAAAAATATGGCACTAAAATGTGATAAATGTAAAAAAGAAATTATACGGAGAGACTATATTATATGTTTCGCTTCGCACTGCAAAAAGACACTTCATATTGACTGCACGAGTATAAGTGAAAAGAGATTTTATCTAATGGATCAAGATAAGAGGAAAAAACTAAAATGTGATGAATGTGAATACGGATGTCAATTATTATCGACCGAGAACCAAGTTGCAATCCCAAAAATTCCAACTGAAAATTCCTTTGAAGGGCTGATAGATGAAAGTGATGAGGATACGGACTATCGAGAACATGTGACATTACGTAGCCAGAGGAAACCTACATCTTTGCCAGATTTGAGCGCCTCTTATGTCTCTCTGAATGACTCCAACTTAAGTTTTGATAAAACATCTGTACCTGACCAAAAAAATTCAGAAGTGCTTATTATAAATGAACTTAAAAGCGAAATACAAAAACTCAAAATGGAACTAGATAGTGCCCACAAAGATATTGATAAATTGGTTGTGTCGAACCAGAAGCTAGAAGAAAAAAACAAAAAGCAAGAGGAAGCTATAAATTTCTATAAGACTTTTACTTCACATAACCTAGACCAAACTAAGGAACCTCTCAAAGCAAGTGTCTCTATGCCAATCTTAAGTTGTGATAATAGACGTGGAAAAAATTTAAGACGAAGGAACCGTCGTAACTTATATGAAAACTTATCTCTTCAGTGCACTTTTGACAATAGTATTTCGCCCACACACATTGATCATACCGCTGACATGAAAGATGGCAACACTGAAAATAAATTAATAGGAAATAGAAACATTAAAACGAAGAAAAAAATCTGTTTGATAAGCGCCTTAGACAGTGAAAAGAAAACCAAAATAATAAGGAATCAACTTCAAGACCAACAAGTTTGCCATTACCGAAAGACAGGAGCAGGGCTGCACCACCTACTGCAAGGATTGGACACCAAACTGGAGACGTTTACACGAGATGATTATTGTATTATAATTATAGGAGAGTCAGATTTCAATTATTCTAAAAATTACAAGCTGCTTGTCAATGAGGTAAGACAGAAATTAATATCAGTACAACATACCAACATTATAATCTGTTTACCTACATTTAAATATACTTATAATGCAAATATATACACCCGAAGACTTGAGATGTTTAATGAAACCCTATACTATGATAACTTAAAGTATAAATATTGTTATATTCTAGATTCAAATATAAACCTTTCGTATTCTTGTGATATGTTTTCTGAATATACAGGAAAAATAAATAACAAAGCTTTTAAAGTCATAGTTGGTGACCTAATTCACCTTATTAAAAATATAGACATTGAAATATTATGTAATGATCAGATATTGCCGAATGTATCTTATGATACTACGTCTCATAGTAAAAAATCATGTAATATAATAGATAACCAGCCCTTTCGAGTCTAAACATATTAATATTATGTGTCAAAATGTGCAGTGCTTGACAAACAAGATAGATGATTTGAATGTCTTTTTAAATGATTTAGATCTGAAGGTAGATATTATTGCGATGAGTGAACACTGGTTATTGCCTGATAACTATAACTTATATAATTTGGAAGATTTTGAACTGCGCGCAAAATATTTGCGCCAAAAACATATCCATGGTGGGGTGGCAATTTTCACGCGAAGTGATATGAAAACTAAAGAGCGACCCGATATCCAAGAGTTCTCAGTGGAGTTTGTTGTAGAAGTCTGTGCGATAGAAGTCATTGCTTTAAATTTAATATTAGTATCTATTTATAGGCCAGACCGGGAAATAGATAGGTTCTTTTCACAAATGCAGTCTCTGCTAGACCACCTCTCAAGAATTTGCTCAACGCGTAAAAAAGTTATCATAGCCGGTGATTTAAATTTGGACATTACAAAAAATACAAAATCTTCACAAACATTTAAAAATATACTAGATTCATTTGGTCTACGTTGCTTAGTAAATTCACCCACGCGAGTATCAAACAATAGCTCAACCTGCATTGATCAATTCATAGCAAGTAAAAATGTTAATATTAAAATAACGGTGGAGGATTATCAGTTGTCGGACCATAAAACCTTAATTGGACAAATTCCTTTAAATGAACCTCAAGAAAAACACGTGAAATCTTACAGAACAACAACACGAGTTTTTACCAAAAATAAAATGGAAATGTTTAAAACTAATTTGAAAAAAGTAAACTGGCAAGAAGTTCTATCATCAAATTATGATACAAATAAAAATTATAACAACTTCATAAATAAAATTAAAGTTATTTTAGATATCAATATTCCAAGGAAAAATATAAAACTAGGTAAGAATAGAAAAACTAATTGGATTACTAAAGGATTAAGGAAATGTTGTTACCATAAACGGGTGTTGCGTTATCTAGCAAACTCATTTAAAAATGATAATATAAAGAAATATTATCAATTGTATTCTAAAAAATTGAAAAAAGTCATCCTTTATCAGAAAAGAAAATGCAATATACGTAGACTCTTATCAGCACAAAATAAATACAAAGAAATGTGGAGGATTATAAAAGAGAAAATAAGTTCGACGAATTTAAATCATAAAAATATAGTTTTAAAAACACAAAATGATGATAACATTACTTCCCCGTCTACCGTAGCAAACACATTTAACCAACATTTCTTGAGTGTCAACACACACAAAAATAAATCCTTCATAAATTTGCCTTTAAACTCCAACTCATTGACCAATTCGTTTTATCTAGAAGAAGTAACTGAATCGGAAGTGAGGAAAACAATATTAAAAATAAAACGAAATAATACCAGTGGATACGACGAGATCCCCGGGTCATTAGTTGCGTACTGTGCGGACGAATTGGTTTTTCCCTTAACGTTTCTCATTAACCAATCTTATAATCAATCAAGGTGAATTTCCAAACAACTTAAAGATAGCCAAAATAAATCCGATTTTTAAAAAAGGAGACCGATACTCTGTTTCAAACTACCGACCAATCGCCATTTTGCCAGTCTTATCAAAAATATTTGAGAGCATAATATGTCGAAGAATCTACAAATTCCTAGAAAAATATACAGTTCTAAACAAGTCCCAGCACGGATTTAGAAATAATAGATCGACTACGACGGCAGTATTTGAATGCAACTTTGAAATATTGAATATATTAAATAATAATAGGTGTGCAATTGCTATATTCATGGATTTGTCCAAGGCATATGATAGAGTCACACATAGCATTATAATAAAAAAATTACAGGTAATGGGTATAAGAGGAAAAGCACTAAAATGGCTTATTTCATATTTGAAAGACAGGAAACAGTACACGCAAATCACAAATCTTAATGAAAAGACAGGAGAACTGCAGAAAGTCGACTCCTCTTGTGACCAAGTACTTGGATCAATACCACAGGGAAGTGTGTTGGGGTGTCTGTTGTTCTTGGCCTATATAAACGATTTGCCTTTGGCAGTGGACAGTAAACTCATACTATTTGCTGACGACGCAACTGTTATCCTGTCCTGTGATTATAATAACGAAACAGAAGTGTACAGATTGCTAACAGAGGCCCTTACAAAAATCACAAAACATCTTGATGACATAAATCTTACCCTTAACTATGATAAGACTAAAATCATGCAGTTCAGGCCGTATCAAAGGGTAGGCTTAAGTCTTAATTTTAGCTTTGAAGGGTATGCAATGAAGGAGGTAGAAACATTCTCTCTCTTAGGGATCACAGTAGACCAGCACTTGTCGTGGAAAGCACACGTACAATCAGTGGTCAATAAGTTAAGCCGATTCTCGTATGCATTGCGTGAACTTAGGAAATGCACCAACGTGGAATGTGCGCTTACAGCCTACCACAGCCACGCAGCAGCGTGGATAAGATATGGCATCATCCTGTGGGGGAACTCCACTGAAGTACAGGCCATATTTGTATTACAAAAAAGATGTCTGAGAATAATTGATCTTGCGGGACGTAGGGACTCATGCAGACAACTTTTTGTACAATACAAAATTCTTACAATTACCAGCGTCTACATATTTGAGATCTGTCGGCTTGTCAGAAGACACCCGCAATACTTCCAATTTGCCAAGGATAAAACAAGTCGCTACGCTTCACGCCGTGTACACGACATAGTTGCGCCCTCAGCCCGACTATCTTTATACAAAAATGGTGCATATTATATGGCAATAAAAGTATACAACCATTTGCCCTTTTCTTTAAAAGAGCTTCAAGGCAATTCCTTTGAAAATAAGCTGAAAATTTTATTAGTAGCAAATCCATTTTATAATTTAAAAGAATATTTTGAATTAAAAAACTTTAATTAGTTTGTTATCCTTGTTTGACAGGCACAATATATATCTATTAATTATATAGCATATAAAAAATTGTGTTCTCTAAATTTGTATAGTATTTAATAAGATAAGTCAATTAAGTAGGTATATTGTAATTTTAGATAAATAAGATATTAACTGTAAAATTATTTATGTTAAGTCTTTAAGATATAAAATTTATTAATATTGTTAAAGTAGCTTAAGTTCACAATACCTCGAAGAGGTTTTGTAGCATACACTGTACTGTATATTTCCTATGTGTACTGTATTGCTTGTATGTTATGATATGGTGAATAAATGAATATGAATGAATATGAATATGTCTAATGTCTATATAAGAGTCTGTATCTGCCTTCCTTGTATCTAGCTGTATCACTGTATTTCTACCGTCGTATTTATTTCCATCCCTGTGTCCTTATCTCGAGTCCTTTGCTGTGTTAGTGTGTGTCTCTAGCTGTGACCCTGTTACCTCGCTGTCACTAGTGTTTTGCCGTGCCCCTGTCTCGCGCAATATCCCTGGCGTTGTCTCTCATTGTGTGTCTGCTGTTGACTCAGAGTGTCTCACTCACCTGCAGTATCTTCTGCACGCCGTGACTGCCTCTAGCTCTGTCCCCATTTCTTCATGTGTCTCTGTAATACACTGCGTCCCTTTCTCGTGTCTCTCGCTGTGACAGTGTCTCTCGAGCTGCTTCCCTGCCAGTCCCTGTACTTCTCGCTCACCTGCAGTATCTTCTGCACGCCGCGCGCGACGCCGTAGTGGTCGTGGCCGATGATGTTGGGGTCCATGACGCGCGACGTGGAGTCCAGCGGGTCCACGGCCGGGTACACGCCCAGCTCCGCGATGGCGCGAGAGAGCACCGTGGTCACTGTAGCTGTACGATTGTCTAGCTGCGTTGAATCTAGCTGAGTCACTGTCTGCCTCTTGCTCTGTCCCTGTTTCCTCATGTGTCTCTCTGTCTTTCAGTGTGTTCATATCTCGTGTAAGTGTATTCCTAGCTGTGTCCTTGTTTGCCGCCGTGTCTCTCTGACTTGCGCTGTATCCTTGAGTCTGCTTTGCTAATGTTTCGTGTCGTTGCACGAGACAGTAACAAAGCTATATCTATTTCCTCTGCTGTGTTCATGTTGACTCTTGCCAAGTCTTTGTCTTTCGCTCTGTCTCTGAGCCTCCTGTCTGTATCTCCCTTCGTCCTAGCTAGCTGTATCCCTATCTCATGCTGAGTCCTTGTCTCTGGCTGTCTCCCTGTATTTATCTACAGCTGTACCTATTTCTCTTCCTGTGTCCCATATCTCGAGTCCTTTGCTGTGTCAGTGTGTGTCTCTAGCTGTGACCCTGTCTCTTACCTTGCTGTCTCTGTGAGTGTTTTGTCGTTTCCCTGTCTCGCGCTATATACCTAGCGTTGTCTCTCATTGTGTGTGTCTGCTGTTGGCTCAGTGTGTCTCGCTCACCTGCAGTATCTTCTGCACGCCGCGCGCCACGCCGTAGTGGTCGTGCCCGATGATGTTGGGGTCCATGACTCGCGAGGTGGAGTCCAGCGGGTCCACGGCCGGGTACACGCCCAGCTCCGCGATGGCGCGAGAAAGCACCGTGGTAGCGTCTAAGTGGGCGAATGTGGTCGCCGGGGCTGGGTCGGTCAGGTCGTCTGCGGGGACGTATACTGCCTGGGGGGAGTCAGAATGGAACTTAGTACATATTAGAATTCTAACCATGATGGCTACACAGAACGTGACTATATGGGGGGAGTAAGTAGAGAAGTAATAAAAAAAGAATAGTCACTTTATCTTTTGTACGGTGGATTGGCAAACGGCTTATCAGTGTAGAAAATCCACCATCCTCTATAGCTTAGTATTATGTACATGATCACAAGTTCCAATACGTCTTTTATCAAAGCATAGTATACTTTCCAGAGTAGGCAGAGTATACTTTCCACATTGGAAAACAAAATAAAATTTCGGTACAATATTGTTTGCTGTATAAACTAGCAGTAGGATATCCTCATGCTTCATGGAAGGAATTCTTAGATGAAAATGAAATGGAATAGAGCGTCTCTATTCCATTTACCGCAAGGTGGGCAACGGTCTGTCTACCTCCTGAGAAAATTCAATAATCAGGACTTTCCCAAGGTTATCCTAAAACTAAGGCGCGTAAATTCTTCATCGTACGTCATGGTGTACCTGTACACTGGTGATGGATCCGGTCTTGGTGGTGGTGATGCGCTCCTGCATGGTCCCCATGTCAGTAGCCAGGGTCGGTTGGTAGCCCACGGCTGACGGAATACGACCCAGTAAGGCTGACACCTAAGGCCAAAACGAATTTTGTAGTAAACAGTAAACAGTAGAATTGCATAGAGCAAAAATCTAAATACATCATGGATCCTACCAAGTTAAGGCTCTGACTGCCAATGACTGAGTTGATGATGATTTTGCCAATTAACTGGCAGTATTTCTTCTTTCTAGCACCATCTAGACGAGTATGTGGAGAACTGAGGGACTGTACAGTCCACAGTAATTCTTCACACTCTCTCGGACTCTATCATCTTCGAGAATCAGCCGGTATAACTAAGAGGTTGGTTGGGAGGAGGTTGGTATATCCCCGTGGTAGGGATATCCACGCACCTCGGAGCCAGCCTGCGTGAAGCGGAAGATGTTGTCCACAAACAGCAGCACGTCCTGCCCCTCCTTGTCGCGGAAGTGCTCGGCCAGCGTGAGGCCGGTGAGCGCCACGCGGGCCCGCGCGCCCGGCGGCTCGTTCATCTGTCCGTACACCAGCGCCACCTGGCGAGGAGGTCTATGGTGAAGTATCGGATTAACGATAGATTAACTCTTCTTCTTCCTAGCGTTTATCCCGTTTCTATGCGGGGTCCGCATTGACCATGATCCAGGATTAGGCAAGTCTGGTTATTGCAGTGAAGCGACTGCCTAACTAATAAAACTAAGGTCAGAAACTATCTGAATGTGCAGGGTTTCCCCCAGTGTTCTCCCTCAACGCTGAACGAATGAATACATTTACGAAAAATCCAGAGGTCTGGGCCCGAATTCGGACCACGGACCTCACGTATGTGAGGCCCATTCCTTACCACTATAGGTTTCGCTCTAATGGGTAATGAATATCAATAGATGCAGCAAATAATTTGACATTTGCTATCGTTTTTCTCCTTATTATGAGTCACGTGTGATAGAGCAAGATAGCAGACACACGTACTCGCGCCCCCGCCTATACTGTCCAGTGGGATGACTTCTCAGAAGGCCATTCACGTCGAAGTGATAGTAGCGCATTTTGTATCATTTAATCAGCAATGCGAAATAAATTACTTGGAGTTTGTATTTATTTGAACTACAAAAATTTAAAAATTGAGGATTTTAAAAGAGCAGCTATCGAGTAGCTAAAGAGAAGAAAAACACAGAACTCAAGAAGTATGGTTTACTCGCAGAGTGTCTTCTTAACGATAAAACCATCTACGCAATCTTGCAATAATTATTATTATTTGATGGCAGAGGCGGCAAACATGCTAGCGGGTCGCCTGATGGTAAGCAACCACCGCCGCCCGTGGTCATCTGCGACACCAGAGGTATCGTAGACGTGTTGCCGGCCTTTAAAACCCCAAACCCTCTCCCAATTTATTTCTGGCGACCTTACTCATTAGCAGAAACATAGCACATCAGTGCCACTTCATTGTGGTCTTCTGTTAATACCACAACGCACAGCATCAGGCTAAATGACTAACCTTGCTCGTCTTGTAGTCGTCGGTGATGACACCGCCCACCTTCATCTCGTTGTACAAGTCGTTGCCTTCGCGCGTGCGTTCACCCACGCCGGCGAACACCTGCGAAACACCATCATTTTCATCAGCCTATTGCAGGGGACGTAGAGACGGAGCCAGGATGACAATTATCACCATTCATGCTGGGCAGGCGGGTCGGTGGGATTATGGGACATTCTAGCCTGCATAAAAACTGAAGTATATTTTGTTAGTTTGATTTATTATCAGCGCAGTGGGACCGTTATGTTGTACCTACCTACATCTTCAACGCGCTGCGTGCCTTTAATTTGTCAGCATGTAAGTAATAGCTTTTAATCTCATTTTAAGTGAACCATGTTTTTTGTTCTTATGAGATATAAAGATACCTATGTTTCTAACCCCCCTCTAGTGATATTTCGAGATTTGCTCTTGGACCCCCCTTCCCCTTCGAGCTTCGCATGGTTAATGGACGACCCCTAATCTGAGCTGACTGCAGCACTATGATCAATGATGGCAAAATGCATAAGCCAGAAATGGATTTTCTTCACCTTCTTTAGCTAACATTTCGTTGGTTTCGTTGGTCCAGTACTAGGCCGCAATATCGAGGTTCTGAGTTCCGTTCCAAGGTCGAGCAAAGTACCTATATATCACTTATCATATGTGTCCCTTATTCTGAAAACAGCTTTTTTGATCATACAAAACCTAAATCTATCTTTGGAACGAATAAAATGGTACCAAATGATAGTCTGCTGATCATTGATATACAAAAACCCAAGATGCACAGTCTCGAACAAAAGTAACAGTCAAAACTGTCACCAAAAACTAGGGATATCTTTGTGTCAAACTATGAACATTATTATTTGCATATTAAACCTTATGCAGATTAATTAAGATTGTTTTCGTTTTGTTTGTCATACAAAACGAAAACAATCTTAATGTACATGTCACTGTTTGAAATAAGTGCATTCTGCACTCTTTTTTTGGGGACGTTTTTGAGACGTTGATTGTGTATCTTTATTTATTTATTTACAACAAATAGTTGGCTTACAGTGTGACACCAAAACGCTAACTATTTTAAATAATTTCACAGAAATACTCTCAAACATAACACAATAAGACACATACTGTCATTAAAAATGTGAACCTCGTATGTAAACCGATTCAGAAGTGTCAGGGCTCTGCTTGTGGGGGCGTTGGATGCATGGACTGTTCGTTCTTGGGTTTTTGTATATCGATGCTGCTGGTGCTGATATTTCAATGGTTAAAATGAATGAGTAACGTAGGCAAAGTATTGTATTAACCGAGAACCCTCCGTGCGCCTTGGCCACGGCTGCTGATGCTGATATTTAAATGGTTAAAATTAATGAGTAACGTAGGCAAAAAGATATTAACCGAGAACCCTCCGTGCGCTTTTGCCACGTTGTTGATGAGCTCCATGATGAGCACGGTCTTGCCGACGCCGGCGCCGCCGAACAGGCCGATCTTGCCGCCTGCGGGGACCGAGACAGGTTCATCAGACTTCTCTTTCCCATGAGGTACAGAGACGAAATTTATTGCAAAACCGATTTTGTATTTTATTTTTCCAGTTTGGAAGTGTCTGAAAACTGTTCACTTTAGCAAAAACATTATGGTATAGACCTCAATAAAGCTTTTGAAGACCTATGCACTGTGATGTATAGCTAATAAATATAGTGGACACGCTTGCTGGCGCGGCGTGCGGTGGTGGGGGCGCGGAGAGCGGGAGCTCGCCGCGCACTCTTGTACCGGCCGCCGGGCGAGCAGGAGCGTCTACCGTTGCATACATACCTTGTGTTTTATTACCACACTACAAGTGTACAAGTGGCGACCCTGCCAGGATCTAAATAACCAAGGTATGAAATTAATAAATTTTGTTGTGCTAAATAAAACACAAAGTGCTACTAGAGGTAAATCAGTGACTGATACCTGTTTTCTATTTCATGTTACCGTGAAACAGTTACAGTAATAATGAATTAATTAGTAAGGCAGGTTACAGACACTGGTTGTTACCTATACCGTAATAAAGTAGAATTACTTACAAGTTATCTCAGTCTGTTGTCAAAATAATTTTAAAATTAATAGGAGCGTTTTACCTACCAATAAAACGCTTATTAATTTACTTACCTTACTCGAAGCTTATAGTTATATGAGATAGGTGTCACATGTTCCCGCCACTATTGTCGTCTCTTTTTTACCTATAGTTGCATCTCTTTCGCACCCCCACCCCACCATCCAGGCAGTGGGGCAACTTTTACTTGCCGCCAATTTCTTATTCATTGAGTCGAAATATACCAGGCAGAGATGGTCTATAAGCTTCGAGTAAGGTAAGTAAATTAATAAGCGTTTTATTGGTAGGTAAAACGCTCCTATTAATTTGACTTGACCGTTACTCGAAGCTTATAGTTATATGAGACGTGTTTGTTATCGCCTGGTGGTTGACGCCAATGTGATAGTACTGACATGAAATTATTAACGAAGAGGGGGTAATAAGTACATAAACAGCGAAATGTGCTATTATAAATAAGTTTATATTTAATTATCAATCATAATAATCATATTCATAATTTTAAAACATAAAATGAATTCTTAAATTAACAATGTTTATTAATTAGGTAATTTAAACATTAATCAACTGGCATAAATAGTCTAGTAATGGATTTACTAGTAGCAGCAGTCATCACTTCACGCCTATAAAATTTTTGAAAAGTATTGTGTGTTCGCCAGTTTCCTCTAGCTAAAACATCCTCTAATGAATAATTATTGAGCCAATTTTTTGAAGCCACTGCTGATCGTGTACTGCCAGGAGTGGCAGTGATGTTTGCTTCTACTAATAAGGATTTAATCCATCCCGCTATGATTGCTCGAGATGCGGTCTTCACTTCACCTCTTAAAGTTATAAATAAGCTATTACAATTGACTGATTGTCTCCTGTCACTTAGGATATTAATTGTCTGATTTATCCAGTAAACTGGATTTAGATTCCTATTTTCTACATTAGCCATCATTTTCCAACCTGACTGTCTATAGTTAGAAGTATCCGTTTTAGATCCATATATTGGCCAGAAGATAATTGAATTCCTTAACTTCACGCAATGAGTCGAATCAATATTCAATAAAGTTAAATCATGAATCCTCCGTCCAGAGGAAAGTAATAATAAAATTGCGGTGTGTCTACACGTCTGAAATACGTTATTACAGTCGACTGGCGTTTTTTCTAAATACCGGGCTAAAACATCAATATCCCAGATAGGACATTTTTGTGCTACTGGTCTTTGTATGGCTATAGATTTTAAAACATGTTTTACAAGTACATGGGAACTCAATTGGCCGGAAAGGGCGGTATTACATAAAGTAGAAACAGCCGACTTATACAAAATTATGGTATTGTATGAAAGCTTATGAATAATATGTAGATCTGCGAGGAATTTAGCCAAATCTGACCCACTTGGATCACTCGGGTTAATGTGATGGTGCTTTGTCCATTCTAGCCACTTTTTCCATGCAACACTATACGTCTTTCTTGTACTTGCTCTCCATGATGATTTCAAAAGACTGATCTGATCGCTATTCCAATCCGCTATATCCCTTGACCACCCCCACATTTCCACACCTCTAGAACAATTTCCTGGATGTGTGGGGGAGGTAGACCGGTTGAAACGTCTACCAACGTCTGGTCGAGATGAAGTAACGTAAACGGTGCCGCGAGAGCTCGGGCCTTCAGGTCGGCTCGCCAAAATACCTTCTCCCATCGTGGCAGTACGAGGAGGTATACACCTCTGGCCTGATTGAGGTGAGTTAGTACTTTTGGTATTAGAAATGGCGGTGGAAACACCCATGCTAGTGTGTAATTCCACGTTGTCGAGAAGGCATCGTGGAACACGGCTTGTTTGTCGTGTAGGTCTAGGCTCACGTAATTCGGAACAACGTGTGCCCTCTGGGAGGCAAACAGGTCGATCACCGGAATGCCAAACTTGGCAAATACTATCTGGGTACACGTGTGCAGTAGATGCCACTCTGGGGGCGCTCGGAGTCTCGAGAGATGGTCTGCATGACCGTTGTACCTCCCTGGGAGATGATGAAGCTTCAGGTGGATTTGAAAACAGTCTAATATTTCGAACACTTGGTACGTCAAATTCATTAAGTGATTTGATTTTGTACCGCCCTGGTTCCTTAAGTAGGCGATAACCGTTTTGTTGTCGCACTGAATCAGAACTGTGGAATGATGTAGGTACAGACAATGCTCTCTTAATACATGTAAGATCGCTAGCATTTCTTTTTGATTGCAATGCAGAGCCTGTTCTGCACCAGTCCATAGTCCTGATATTGGGAGATGGTCTAATTGCGCTCCCCAGGCCAGATCCGACGCATCGGTTGTTAGAAAATGTGTTGGAGGTGGTAAGTGTATCGCTGACGAGAGGTGGCAATTTCTTAGCCACCAAAATAGATCTCTTTTGACTTCGGACGGAATGACATGTTTCTTCCGTGAATGAAGAATGCTGTTTTGAAAATTTAGCAGTGCACGATAATTTAGCCTGCCTTTTTGAACTGCAAAACTTGCAAAATTTAGTAATCCGACTAGGCTCTGGACTTCTTTTAGGTCGGCTCTCTTTGCATGAAGCATGCGGTTGATAATGGCAAGTACCGAGTGCACCTTTTCTGTTGGCAAGGACTTTTGATTGAGCCAAGGGCTCCATTGAATCCCCAGGAAAACAAGGCTCTTGGTTGGGTATAGAATAGATTTCTGGTAATTTATCATCCAACCAAGACCCTCCAAAGTTTCTAGGGTCATAGTCACGTGACATCAAAGAATGGTTGCGTTCTGGTGTACTAGCAAAAAATCGTCTAGATACACTACTATTCTCACACCCTTCTGTCGGAGGGTCTGTGCGACCCAATTCGTCAGAGAAGCGAATGTTTTTGGAGCCGTGCACAGACCAAAGGGGAGACATGTCATTTCCAGAAGTTCGTTCCTGTAAATAAGGCGTAAAAACCTTCTGTGATTTGGGCTGATTTTTAAATGAAAGTAAGCTTGAGATAAATCTATTTTGCATAGATAATCGTTTGGCTGGAGAAAGTCGGGTATTCGAAAAACATTTAGAAGACTGAATTTTTCTGTCATGATAAACTCGTTCAAAGCTTTTAAATTGAATATGGGACGGACAGACCCGTCGCTCTTCGGCACTAGGAACATTGTCGATAGAAAGCTTGTTGAGAGTTGAGCTACTCTTAGAATACCCTGGCTTTTCAATTTCGTAATTACTACTGACATCTCTGTGGACGGAGGAGTGTGGAATGTCTTCCCGTAAATGCTGGGGTAAACAAGCGGTGGTTTTGCACGAAAGGGTATGCGATACCCTTGAATAATTTTTAGCAGTCTGGGGCTCCCATCTCCTCCCATTTGTTGTAGTAAAGAGCCAAACGACCGCCTCTGAAGGAGTTCATGTCAATATCTGCGTTTTTTATTTCCGAGGCTGGAGGATGACATGCCTCGTTTACGACAATTTGCGTACTGTTCATTAGACTTTGTACCCTGTCTGAAGGTATGGGGTCGAAAGGACCCTCGTTGATTAGATGTAGTCGCTGATTGCGAGTTTACGTGTTGATACTCCTGCGAGGAGCATTGATAATTGCAGCCACCCTGCGGGGGCGGATGTCTAACTTGATGCGAATGCGATGCGGTCGCATTCATATATGGAGCATTACCATAGTAAGCAGCACCCTGCGAAGGAGCCGCTGCGTAAGATGTACCCTGCGAGGGTACATTAGAAGCTCCACTCAATCTTGCTTGCGAAGCAGGATAATTAGCTTTTTTCTTTTGCATAGGCCAAAAGCACTTCCTTACGCCACCTGCCTTTTCAATGGCAGTTGTAAAAGCCTCTGCGTTGAAAAGATTCTTACAAGAAGGTGGAATCTTTTTTAAAATTGTTTTCATAAGGGGGTCTTTTACATGATTTATTATACTATCTCTTCGACTTTGTATAACCTCAGCCCGATGGCCACAAGTCAATTGGAGTAAATCAGACGACCTCTTTTGAAAATCACCATCCGAAAATAGAATTGAAATTTTATCTTTAAGTAACTCGTAGCTGATACATTCAGAATCCCTGGCCCAGTTTAATAAATCCCTCAATGTAGATTGCAACGCCTCTCGTTGTTTAATTATACATAAGGTCAAGGCGGCATATGACTTGTCGGCGTGTGATAAGTGTCTCACAGAATCAAACATTTTTATTTCTTCATTCGCCTCTAGATCTACAAAGCCGGGACTTTGCTGATACAGCTTCTGAGTATCAGAAAACCGTAATTCGGACCAATCTTTACTATCAAACAATTGGAGTTCGTGCAATAGTTTCAAATCTAAATCACAAGTAGTTGGAATGGCTGGTTCTTTTAATTTAGTTTGAATTTGTAAACTAAAATCAGATTGCTCATTTATTACATCATCGGGTGCCCTCGATGAACAATGAGGTGAGGGTAGATCATTATACAGGTCTCTACTCACATCGGAAAAACAATCATTATTATTCACAGCTATGTGCTCACGTAAAAAATTAACTTCCTTGCATAGTTCATCTAACTTACGGTTTGAGCGACGGCCACGCTTCCCCCCCCCTTTTCTTTTTGTTGCGATGCCGACGTCTCCGTTTGCGGGTACCAGAATCCGAAGATGAACTCGAAGAGTCGCTGCTGCTGCTGCTGGAACTGGATTCCGAGTCACGCGAGCGTTGCCGCTGTGCAGGTGCTGGTATCGGCTCATCAGGTCTAGGAGGCGCGGTGTCTTGGTCGTCGCGGTCCGGCATTCTACATTAATATTATTAAGCACTACACGTTAGAAAGCTTATCGGTAAATTATTACACGAACGGAAAAACCGTTAAAAACTTACAGTGGGTAAATTGATATAATATAACTCATACCAGATGCACTGTATGTAACAGGGGTTAATTATTTACGGAAAAAAAGCTTTAATTCGTATGAGCTAAAAGTGGGTAGATAATCTTCCCAAAAATAAAAATTGTTAACATCGGCAATCGTTACTAAAACTTAGAAACAGTTGGGTACTCACGTAATTTTGTCAATCCGAAACTTGACGATGAAAGATTTACACGATTTATTAGTATTTCCGATTTAGTCGAAAATAATTTTACTGAATTTTATTAGCAGTGCGACCGCTTAACGCACGGCCGCTCGCGGCGGGAAACAAGACGCCAATGAATAAGAAATTGGCGGCAAGTAAAAGTTGCCCCACTGCCTGGATGGTGGGGTGGGGGTGCGAAAGAGATGCAACTATAGGTAAAAAAGAGACGACAATAGTGGCGGGAACATGTGACACCTATCTCATATAACTATAAGCTTCGAGTAACGGTCAAGTCAAATTAATACGTTTATTAAATGTGCATTTTGGTTGGGTACCTACAAGCTTGCTTATCGGATGGAATGCTGTTTCTATTGTTCGCGCGGACCGGAATCGCGCACAGGTGTTCGTTATACTCCCGCCCGATATTAAACGTTATACACTAAGTAAAGTAACTAAAAGTTAAGATTCCTCGCAAGTATAGAACAAAAAATTAATTATTGTCGTAAAATGTTTAATGAATATTTTATCACGTGAATGATAGTTATTTTATTCGAATACATTTATACATGAATGCGTGTGTACCTATGTGTACAATGTGAAAGTAAGACCTTCATAGATATAGGTACTGTTACCTTATTGAAATAACAGATACACCCTTGGCCAAAAGTATTAGGCACCCTAAAAAATGCACAAAACATGTTTACCAATTGAACAATGGCTCACCTGAGATGTTATGTCGGTGTCTCAAATAATTTCGAATCTTTTACGAGTAAACAAGCTTTCATTTCTGTTTAAGTTATTAGATTGATGAAAAATTTATTTAAAAAAATGAAAATGCCAAAAAGAAGTGAAATTTGTTTAGAGAATTGTGTGAAAATACAACTTCTCCATGAACAAGGCAAGTCGCAGAAAGAAATTGCAAAGTTGGTGAGGTGTTCGCGCTGCGCCGTGCAAACCACCATCAAACGGTTCGCTAATTTCACTGTCTAATCAACGAACGTAAAGTAAGATTAAAGATACTATCCAAACTTAAAATATATTTAAGTTTCGTGTAATTAATGATAAAGTTTAATATTACTTTTGACAACAACTGAGAGTAACACTTAAGAAGTAGTCTAAATAATCAAATGGTACCTAAACCATGTACCGACAGATGAAAATCGGAACTGTACCGACAATGTTCAAAGAGGTAGTTCGATGAAAATCGGAACTGTACCGACAATGTTCAAAGAGGTAGTTCGATGAAAATCGGAACTGTACCGACAATGTTCAAAGAGGTAGTTCGATGAAAATCGGAACTGTACCGACAATGTTCAAAGAGGTAGTTCGATGAAAATCGGAACTGTACCGACAATGTTCAAAGAGGTAGTTCGATGAAAATCGGAACTGTACCGACAATGTTCAAAGAGGTAGTTCGATGAAAATCGGAACTGTACCGACAATATTCAAAGAGGTAGTTCGATGAAAATCTGAACTGTACCTACCACTATTAGCCACCACAATTGAAAATGGTAGCGACGAGGCCTAAAGTTATACCGCACGGCGACAAATGTCACCATGCCGGAGGCCAAAAAGGTAACGTTTTGCACATGGGTCGGGCTTGATGTGTTTATGCTAAGTTGTACTACCAAAATGTCCATGGTCTTGAGGCCAAAACGAAATTAGTGTTTGATAGCATTTTGCTTTGTAATTACCATGCCATTGCACTCACTGAAACGTGGTTAACATCTCGACAGACGAAATCGTGGACAATAGTCTATCGTAGGGATCGTGTGTGTGTTGGCTCTGGTGGTGTTTTCTAAAATGGATGTTGGGAGTGTTCTTTAAGCTCTGTCCCAAAATATTCTGTCTACTCGCTAACAAGACTTAAAATACGACGATATTAAAAGCGTTTGGGTCAGACTACAGTTTCAAACTGGGAATACTATAAATGAAATATTATTATTTGCGTTGTGTACCTAGTACCTTCGTACCTCCACCAGTAAAATTGGAACCTTTAAAGCGTTTTCTTAACATTGTGGAACTTGCTCAATACCGATCGGAAAATATTGTAATAGGTATGTAGTTTGTGACTGCAACCTTGGTGGTATCCACTGGGAGCCTAGTGATGATACGTAATGACGCCACTTAATTACAAGTACAACTTGGGTTACACTTAATCGGCTTTTTATCTTCTAATGGCCTTCATCAACTCAATAACATCAGTAATAGTGATGAACAGTATCTAGACTAGTTATCAGTCGCATACATTATGCGTTGGTTACGAATCCGCAGCATCAGGTATGCTATCAATAAGTGCTACGGGATTAATCCGAGCCTCTTGTTTATCATGCCTTACCCTAAATCAAATTTTCTCCGTTCCAACGACAGTGTATCTTTATCCAATTATTTTAAAGCCGACTATAGTAACATTGTGGCTGCGTTACAGTATGTAATTTGGCCGGTCTAGTTTTTGGCTTGTGGAGATTTTGATCAAATGATTTCTTTATTTTATGTTGAGTCAGGAAAACAACGACGTCGTAGTAGACGAAGTCATCCTAAATGGTTCAACAAATGAGTTATCAACCCCCTTTCGGGAAAAGATAAAGTACAGAAACGGTTCCTTAAATACCTTAATCATACCTAGAGACGACATCGAATACCACTGGCTCTGAAGTAGATGTCACAATTCAAATGGGCTTAATATAAGCACTTATGAATCGTCATCAAAAATAAACTGTTATTTTAATGACTTTTATTAGTAATGACTGTTATTCTGCCGAGAAGAATCGGCAAGAAACTCGACAGTTGCTCTTTTTAAATGCCAAAATCATTACAATAATATAAAAATAAACTTGCAACAATAATGCATCAGCAATTGCTTTCACTGAGTCATACATAGTCTACTGTGTGTACCTAATAAATTAAAAAAATGAAAATTAAATTCTTAATTTATTCTGGACTGGAGGCGTCCTGGTCGACCAGTCCCCAAAGGTGGCACCTGTTCACAAGTATGACGTATGTGGCGGCAGCCATCACCTCACTCAACCATCTTAGAGAGAGAATGAAATGACCCGCCACATGTGTATAAATAACTACCGCCTTATATCAACGCTTTCTTGTTTAGTAAAGGCCTTCAAGTCTTTAATCTGTTCTTTAATATCTATGCACATTAGAGATTTGATATCGATCTCTCTTTCAAAATATAAAAACTGCATAACATTTTTATTTGCCGGTGACCTCAAAATTTACAGAAATCTGTTAATTTTGAGGAAAGTAACCTCATTCAAAAAGACCTTGGGAGAAAGGTAGATTGGTGCGATGCAATCTGTATATCCCTTATCGCTGGAAAATGACTCCACATCAAGTAATATAACGCTTTAGTGCGCAGGCATCTCGAATTTGCTTCCTGAATCTGGAGTCCATTTTATAGCGTACACTCGCAGAGTGGAGAGCATTCAGCGTGCTTTTACCAAGCATTTGGCATTTCTGTGTAGCGGAAATTCCCATCGTCAACCTTATAATGAGCGTCTTAATTAATATAGAAAAGCCTATCCTTTTTATTAAAAAAAAAAAAAAAGAAGGCAATAGTTGCCACGTTTGTTGTGCCCTTGCAGGGCGTCACCTTTACTTTCTACATATAATTGTAATAGGTTGTTTATTTAATGAAACAATAGTTTCGTATGTTGCTCTGTGAAGAGAAATTTATTGTGAGCATGACAATCATACCTAATTACACTTAATTTTACACTTACGCTAAGAATAATAACTTATTTACATACCTGTAAAGAGAAACAACAATATAAGCTATTGCTTCTTACATTATTTCCTCTACAGTCACAAATACAATTATTAACATTTAAACATCTTTAATAACTTGTGACTTGCAATTAACGAATCTGAATCTGAGTAAAATAAATTCAAAACTCGGTCTTCAACCCCCTTTGGCAAGGATTGTGGCTGAGTATAATATCAGGTTAGTAATATTATTGTAGATCTTGATATTTATTGTCAAAACTTTTCTAAATTTAAATGTATTTGTCGGATAAATAGCCCGGTGGGTGCTTCCGACTCAGTTGTCCCATTGTATATATTTACTGTACCTACTAGTAAGTTTTATGTACGCAGTTATTGTGATGCATATCAGAACGGTTCCTTCATATGTATTTTGTTATTATTAGCAACAATATATATTTTTTGGCTGTACTTATTAAATAAATTAACTTACTTATATAAATAAATAGATTTGGAAAATGACAATAACAGAGTGCATATAAAGAGGAAAAAACGTACATTTAAAACAAGTTGAAGGAAAGTGGAAGGTAATTATTATTTTCTAATGGAAATTATAGAACTATGAGAGATTCTAGTGAATGCTCTGACAATCGTGATGTAGACGATTAGTTATGCTATCTTTATCATAGATATGTTTATGTCAATCTATATTGTTGATTTATATAGTTATAGTATATATAGTTGATCTGTGTAAATTATTTAAGGAAATTTGGTTGTGTCAGATACAATGATGTACTTGGGAAATAACTAATAGAGTTTTGTTTTATTTCATTGTAAAAGGTAGATGTGATGTATAGCTAATAAATATAGTGGACACGCTTGCTGGCGCGGCGTGCGGTGGTGGGGGCGCGGAGAGCGGGAGCTCGCCGCGCACTCTTGTACCGGCCGCCGGGCGAGCAGGAGCGTCTACCGTTGCATACATACCTTGTGTTTTATTACCACACTACAACTGTACATGCACAGTCCATACATAAGAATTAATAAAAATAAAATAAACTAACTATGGGGAACCCCAACATTTTTTTTTTCTAATTTTTTGATAATTTTTTTATGCTGATCACATAATACATACCAAGTTTCAACAGCATATAAAAATGTGCGGAAAAAAGTGGCTGTAACAGACTGGAGGACAGACAGACAGATAGTCATGACGAATCTCTATCCACGATCGATCGATTGGTGTGGTAACACCCTACGGGTTCCGTTTTTTGCCATTTGGCTACGGAACCCTAAAAACGAAGCTTCATAGGCGTGAGCTGTCAAAATACTACTAATAAAACGGACAGAGTAGGTATAGACTTGGTAAACTCACCCTTGACATATGGCGCGAGGAGGTCCACCACCTTGATGCCGGTAGCTAAGATCTCCTGGTCCACCGACATCTCCACAAATGGGGGAGCGTCGGCGTGGATGGGCGCGAATTTGTCCGTGGCTATGGGGCCGCGCTCGTCTGGAATAGTATGGAATAGATACGATCTTAAGCCGCGTGATTCACTTTGTGGGATATTTGAGGAGATTTTAACTATAGCGTCCCAATACATTTTTGACTGCATAATTTATATACGCAAGATCCAACACAATTAATGAAAAAAAAACTTTAATAGCTTTAATACAAGAAGTTGCCGTTCCAAGTCTCAGGCTTCATAAAAGTGGAAAGTCTTTTATTGGACTGGGTATTAATTAAAATATGTTATAAACTGGTAAACTGCTAATAAGTGTTATTGAGTTTCCTGAAGAAAAAAAAATCGTTAAGCAAGTTCGCCTCTTCTAAAGGGAGGGGCTTTAATTAAAATTAAATCAGGCTTGATGAATATTATGATTAGTTGAATGTTGACTTTACTTTACAAAAACGCACGGACATTTCAATTTGCTCACCCGCACTTAATTTGTAATTAGAACAGAACTAATATAATTTTTGTTTTTTTTAAATAAAAGCATAACTGCTGAGTTCCTTCCGGCGTTTCTTCTCAGCAGGCCATTCACGTCAAGGCGCTGGTAGGGCGAAAAAAGTTTTGACGTGCAAAAAAGTTTGATTTGAAGGTGGATTGACAAGGCTCCTCTGCTCTGCTCAGCTCACCGATGATGGACATCGGTGAATCCAAATAGGCTACACTGCTCACCGATGGGCTCGCCTATCACGTTGATGATCCGGCCCAGCGTGGGCTCGCCCACCGGGATGGTGATGGGCGCGCCGGTGTCGGTGATGGGCTGGCGTGGGCTGCGCTACACTGCTCACCGATGGGCTCGCCTATCACGTTGATGATCCGGCCCAGCGTGGGCTCGCCCACCGGGATGGTGATGGGCGCGCCGGTGTCGGTGATGGGCTGGCGTGGGCTGCGCTACACTGCTCACCGATGGGCTCGCCTATCACGTTGATGATCCGGCCCAGCGTGGGCTCGCCCACCGGGATGGTGATGGGCGCGCCGGTGTCGGTGATGGGCTGGCGTGGGCTGCGCTACACTGCTCACCGATGGGCTCGCCTATCACGTTGATGATCCGGCCCAGCGTGGGCTCGCCCACCGGGATGGTGATGGGCGCGCCGGTGTCGGTGATGGGCTGGCGTGGGCGGCGCTACACTGCTCACCGATGGGCTCGCCTATCACGTTGATGATCCGGCCCAGCGTGGGCTCGCCCACCGGGATGGTGATGGGCGCGCCGGTGTCGGTGATGGGCTGCCCGCGGACCAGGCCCTCCGTGCCGTCCATCGCGATCGTACGGCACGTGCTCTCGCCCAGGTGCTGGGCTACTTCTAGGATGAGCCTGGGAGCTGGAGACGGAGGCAAGACACAAAATTACTTCACTATAAATTGAAAACATATTGAATAAAATGAAAATATTGCAAACAAAATGAAGATATGTACAAGATGTATGTAAGGTGTACCTAGATGTAAGATGTATGTAGATGTATGCAAGAAAGGATACAAAGATTTGATAACGTAAAAATAGATAAATTTTACATCTCTCCGTTATGCTTTTAGTTACTATAGTTACAAACATTTTAATCTGTCAATGAAATAAAGTCACATGCTCACTTCGTCCGGGCACCTCCAGAGCGTTGAGGATAGGCGGCAGATCCTTGTCGAACTGGACGTCCACCACCGCGCCGATCACTGACAAATAAGTCTTGCTTATTAGTTCAAGGTCTTTTCTTGTGTTCCTCTTCTTCTTAGCGTTTAACCCGTGTGGGATCTGCTTTGACCATGACCCAGGTCTTGGCGAGTCTGGTTATAACAGTGCAGTGAATGCCATCAGACCTGAGTAACCCATAGAGGGAAACCAGACAGATTGGATCATGGTTACACATTCAGATCTAACTGGACTAAAGTCTGAATGTGCAGGTTTCCTCACGGTGTTTTCCCTCACCGCCGAGCTAATGGCACTAATCCTCGCACAAGCAGAGGTGCCCATTGCCCATACTGACCACTATAAGTGGTGTATAAGAAAAAAAAAATGCATAATGTTTAAACTGTAACATAATGTTTAAACAGTTACTAACTTATTTCCTAAACCCGAATAAAGAATATATCCATCGCGACCATTGGTTTTGTAGCCACTCTCTGACCACTAGACCAACGGGTCCGTCTTCAAGATCAATCACGAGAACATGAGCGTAGCCAGCCTTGGGCTCAGGGAGGGGCAACAGTTAACCTATCTCTCCTCTCTCCTGGTACTTTTTTTGTTACGTCTTGTAAAAACAATGTTTTTTAGGCACCTTAGAGATCAGAGCCAGGGTGGTGCAGTGTGGCTACGCCCTTGCACGAGAATACATAGTCGGAGAAGAACTAAGCAGTGAAATTGTTTCTGAGTCACATTTTCGCTAGGTAAACGTAAGGTCCAACTCCTTGCATATTCTATTGAACATGTGGCGATACCTATCGCCACAAAAAGGAGTAGTTCCGATACTCTCAACAAAAAAACTCAACAGATGGCGCTAACACGCACAGCCCATACGAACAGCGATATTTCCATACAAACCTACATCGCGCTAGCAGAGTTTCCGCGCGACTTAGCATATATACGACTACACCAACACAGTGCAGTAAGGACCTCGGTCCCCGAGCTAGATCACCCGCTCGGCAGAAGTACTTCTATCTTTTAGGGAATGGGTGATTTCCCTATAAACATAACCAGATTAACATACCAGCTATAATCCTCCCCTGCGCTCCCGATCCCGCCACCTTGGGAGGCCCCGTAGCCGCCGGTGGTGGTGGGGCCCCTCCTCCCTCCTTCTTCTTCTCCTGTCTGGTTGCTGATGATGTGGAAAACTGAAACAATATTAAAAGACTATGACGAATTTTGGAGGGGCGGTGGAGTCTTTTTTTTTGTCACGCGTCTGTCAACCAAACATGATAATATATTCTTGAGGGCATAGCAAACTTCTTCCTCTTCCTAGCGTTTATCCCGTTTCTATACGGGGTCCGCTTTGACTATGATCCAGGATTTGGCAATCTGGTTATTACAGTGAAGCGACTGCCATCAGACCTTCGTAACCCATAGAGGGGAACCAGACAGATTGGATCATGGTTACACATTCAGATCTAACTGAACTAAAGTCAGAAACTATCTGAATGTGCAAGTTACCCACGGTGTTTTCCCTCACCTACGAGCTATTGGCGCGATCCACATAGATTTTCGAAAAAGCCAGAGTTGTGGCCTGGATTCGAATCACGGACCTCACGTAAGTGAGGCGTGTCCCTATCATCTCTACTAGAGATACGCCGAATAGTGGTTTTACCGAATAACCGAATACCGAATACTATTCGGTTCAATCTTTACCGAACCGGATATTCGGCCGAATTATTCGGTTCACTATTTCACTGCATTCCTGCTTAAACAGGTTCAAACATGCACGCCACCCGCAAACCGCTTACATGCCGCGCTGTCACTTTGTTTTATACTATTTGCGAAATTAATATTATGTAATACCTTCCGGCCGTTTTCTGACCATGGCAGCCCATCTTACAAGCAGCCAAGTACGCAGGATATATTATAGTGCACAAGTGAGTGCGCAACCACAGGTGTACTCCCTCACTCTAATAGTTTGGTGGGACAGTAATCTGACATGAACGTAGAGAGATAGGCGCATAACTAACGGTTTAACGTGCCTACAATATAAGTGGACGTAAAAGATCACGCCCTGGACGTTCTTGGGACTTTTCTAACGAAATGGGGGATGACAAAACAAAAGTTGATTTGTTATGTTGTTCTTCTCAACTTTATTTAAATTATTAAAAAACATACCTAAATCTTGAATAAGAAACGTGTCTGTCAGTTCCAGTTCTCAACTATCCCATGTCATTTAGCCTTGAAAATAGAAGTACTCGAACCGAATATATTCGGCACTAGAACCGAATAATTCGGCCGAAAACGAATAGTGAAAAAAGTGCCGAATATGCCGAATACCGAATACCAACCGAATATTCGGCGCATCACTAATCTCTACCAATTTTTGAATTTGCATTCCCTAGTGTGGGATAAGGGCAGGAGTCGCAGCGTACCCTAGGCTTCGAAGCAATGGCCTGATAAATAAATATAAATATTTCACAACATCACATACATTGATCTGACCCCGTATTAAGTATAGCTTAAGCAATTGTGTTACAGACATCAGAGTCAACAGTGGTATTACAAATATACTTAAATAGATACATATAACACCCAGACCAGAACAAACAGACAATGTTCATGCACACAAATGTTTGTCCTGTGCGGGGATCGAACCCGCGACCTCTTGCGTAATAGGCAACATCTTGACCATTACACCAAGCGGGTCGTCAAATGGTGCAACCGGGAGAGGCGCTAGGATAATAATCTAGATACTAATATAAAGCTGAAGAGTTTGTTTGTATGTTTGTTTGTTTGTTTGTTTGTTTTAATGTTTGTTTGTTTTAATGTTTGTTTGTTTGTTTGTTTGTTTGTTTGGTCCGATATGAAAAAATATTTTTGTGTTGGATAGTCCATTTGACGAGGAAGGCTTTAGGCTATTGGAAATCGAAATCCACGCGGACGGAGTTGCGGGCGGCCGCTAGTACCTTCATAATCTGCGCGCCAAGGTGCACACAAGCCCCGAGCTTCAGCAGCGGCCGCCCCGTCTCCAAGCGCCTGCCAAGCTCGTCCAGGCTGCTCATCTTGGCAGTCTTGGAGCTTGGCCCTGGCTTGGGCAGCTTGGCGCGCAGCTTGGGAGAGGCGGTTTGGGGCGCTGCTGCCTTGGGTGGAGCTGGGGAGAAAAAATAAGCTGTCAGTTTTGCCAAGTAATAAATAAATGTTTCAAAACATCACATACGTTGATATGACTCCGTGTTAAGTAGCTTAAGCACTTGTGTAACAGCCACCCATGCCAGGACAAACAGACATGATATACTATCGTACTTCAATAGTATCGATAGTATCGCTAGTATCGGCAAAATTCAATAGTCAATGAGCTTCTATCATTTTTTTATGGAAGCTGGCATACCTACAGAGAAACCGTATCACTCAGAGCTTTGAATACTTAACACTTTTTGTTTGTACTCTGTCGATTAACATGAGTTTCATGACTGGCCGCCGAAACGCGATTTTTTCAAAATGACGGACTGTGTAGGTTTGCCAACTAGGCTCGATGCTCTTTCCAATATCGATACTATCGATAATATTGCAGCAAGTCAATATTTTCAAATTTTTAAAGAAAATATTCAAATACTTACAAGAGATTACAAAATACTTAGTCGTATTTTCAAGGTCAATATCGATAGCCAAACTATCGATACTTTAACAACACTATCTTGCACTGGGCTCCAACGAAATGATGATGATAAATATTTCACAACATCACTTACATTAATCTCACTCCGTTTTAAGTAGTTTAAGCACTTGTGTTACGGACATCAGAATCATCAGGTGTATTATTTCATTTCCATTTCATATACCTATATAGGGTGTAACAAAATATACTGCAAATATTTTAAGGGCGAATTCTTAAGTGGCAATGTAATCAATATCAGATATTAAAAAGTCAAAATTAATGCCTACCAAATTTTGCATTTTCTGCATTGCCCAATTTGCTCTTTTCGTCCTGTAAGCTTCGCTACCTCTCCACCACTTTGCTTTTGGGGCAGGACAAGTTTAGTAATTGTATTACACTGATAAAACACGACCAGCTGTCTTGCATATGACAAATTTTGTACTTTTCCCAATTATTCTCTCAATTTATTTTGTTGATTTTCTCGGAAACTAGAGTATTAAGAAAAAAAAATTACTAGAAAAATTTATTACATTTCCACTAAACGATTCACCCTTAAAATATTTGCAGTATATTTTGTTACACCTTATATAGCTACATATTATAACACCAAGACAGACTTGTTCATGCACACAAACACAGATGTTTGTCCTATGCGGGAATCGAAACCGCGAAATCCTGATCTAATAGGTAACATCTTGACCAATACACCGTCGCCAAATATGATAATGATGGGTGACCATGCTTGCTTACCGACAGACGCCTTCTTTTGCGGCGCTAGTTTCGCCTTAGGCACTGTGGGGAACTCATCGCCGCTGGGCAAAATGGGGGGTTCCCTGATGATGCTGGTGAGGCGACGGCACTGCTGCGGGCGGGGGACGCCTGCAACGGATATTACGTATTAAAAATACTCTTTATGGAAATAAGAGACTTAGGTTTAGTTTCTTAGGTTTAGTTTCTTTCATTTCGCAGCCATTCTATTTAATATAATTAAAACAAAAAACCCATCTTATCTGTTTCACAAATTAAAGTTCACCATTCGTGCCAGAGTACCTGATCGCTTAATCTGTACCACTCATAAAACTGCTGCATTCCGTGGCAGTTTTAAATATGCTGCAACAAGTTGTTGGAATAATATCCCACCCCATATTAGAAATTCGACCTCTAGTTATACATTCAAACGTAAATTTAAAAAGTATATTCTTGACGAACAGAAATTAAAGTAATGCAGCCTCATCTTACATTTTATATCGAAACCTTCTTATTTTTATATAACCGGTTAGGTATATCATATTATGTTTTATGTATAAAAATTATATATGTTTATATGTATGTATATATATATATATTGTTATGTGTACTCTTACTATATATGAATAATTATAGAGTGTTGTGTCGAATAATGTCCTCAAATGTGTTTTTTTATTTTTATTTTAATTTTTAAGAATTTTATTTTCTTACCATAAAAGGTGTCCGCGGAAGACCAGCGCTGTGGCTTTTGCCAGAGCATATTATGCTGAGCGGTGGCCTTTTTGGTGCAGAACAACAAAATGTCATTTCACATTTGTAAACTATGTAATTTCTGTGCCAAATAAAAACTTTTTCTTTCTTTCTTTCTTTCTTATGTAGATTAAATGCAATGCGCACACAAGCCATTACACTTTTATTTATTTATAAAATCTTATCTATCCTTAAAGGCAGACTATCGTCAGACAGACAGACAGACATAGTCAGAGATAACAAAATCAGTCAGATTAGGACAATGACTACTTTTGTAGGTCTAAAGGTACAAAGATTTAAATCTTTAGATTTGAAGAAAGAAAGAAAAACGTTAATATGGTGTAAAAACAAAAACAAGGGCACATACATCAAATCAAAATTAAAAATAACTAATAGAATTTAAAAAGATTGCCCTCGCCATACTCTGAAGTTGGCAATAAAATAAGAGCGACAGCCGCTTCTTAGAGCAATGACAGCACATTGACAGTCAACCGTTTCAAGGTTAAAATGTGTGAAATGTATGTAGGTATTTGAAGACCATTAACACTAATTTTAAAATAAACGGTAAATTCTTTTTGTGCAGGGCTTAGTCCTAAACAAATAATTATGTAAGTTAAATTTGCCTTTACACTAGAAAACTGTGTCGTTATTCTTACATACGCCATCTAGCGAACACAAACACTAACTCTACACATGACATTTCCATGGCAACGGAATAAAATACAATTGATAAATTAAATAATAATAAAATTATTAAATTTATTTGGACCTTGAAACGGGTGACTGTCAACGTGCTGTCTCGCTCTAAGAAGTGCCTGTCGCTCTTATTTTAGTGCCAATCTCGAAGTATGGCGAGGGAAAATCTTACAATATAAATCTATGGCTGAAGTTAATAAATGAAAGAAAAAATATTATATAGGTACTTACAGCGAATCCCACTCCGAAATAACTGAATAGATAATTTGGACGCCCTCATTATTTTAATTAATAAATAAAACAGTCTCCATTGTGTTTGAAATATTCGCGATGACTTGATGGAGCTGTCATCGCAAAGACAGATTCTAATTTTGAATTAATATGTTTTTTTTCGGTTGTCTACTTTTATGTAGGTCGGGAGTAAGGAGGTTTTATGATCGAAAATATTTTAAATATAGGTTTCGAATATTCCTAATATACTCGTACATTGCTGCTTTCAATAGGTGCAGAATATTTATTTATTATTTATTTTAAATATACAATCAAATTATGAAGGTTTCGACTTTTGCTGAAGTTTCTAACTTTGATGCCCTTCCAAACAAACTTTTCTTATTTCTGGTAGGTTCCCATCTGGTAGAACTACATCGGTCACATACTGGTGAAAAGTACTATAATAGTAATTTAAGGACTTCATTAAAAGTAGGTAAGTTATGTTGATATAAAAATAAATAATGGTTCTGCAATGAACTTTCAATTTCAACCTCTAAACAGGTTAGTTTTCTGTGATACAATAGTGGGGTAAAAAATAAAAAGAAAGTTAATAGTTTACCAATGACCTGTCAACTTTGTACGGTCGGGTTGATTTGGGGAACGTATTGTATGGATTTGTTAATCCCAACTTCCCAACTAATATTATAAATGCGGAAGCAACTCTGTCTGTCTGTCTGTCTGTCTGTTACGCTTTCCCGCTTAAACCTCGCAACCGATTTTGATGAAATTTGGTACAGACAATCTTTAGACCCTGAGACAGAACATAGGCTACTTTTTATTTCGAAAAAAAGAAATACACGCGGACGGAGTCGCGGGCGGCCGCTAGTTTTCTATAAAACAGAAAGGAAATACAACGAACTTCGTGAAAACAACTACAACAATAAAAGTCAATACCTATTAAAAAAAATTGGCCAAGTGCGAGTCGGACTCCCGCACTGAGGGTTCCGTACAAATTCTATTTTTGACGTATTAAAAAAACTACTGAATAGATTTCGTTCGAACCAATTTTCGTTGGTAGTTTTTATGGTAATGTACATTATAATATATTTATTTCAGATTTATCATCCTCTTACTTTAGAAGTTAGAGGGGGGGACACACTTTTTTCCACTTTGGAAGAGTCTGTCACGCAAAGTATTCACTTAAGAAAAAAATGAGCTTAGAAACCTCAATATAATTTTTAAAGACCTATCCATAGATAGGTACCACACGTATATGTTCAATGAAAAAAAATATTTTCAGTTTCAGTTCTGACTATGGGGACCCCCCATTTTTTAATTTTTTTTTCTATTTTTGTGTGCAAACCTTGTTGCGGTTCACAGAATACATCTAAACACCAAGTTTCAATAGTATAGTACTTATAGTTTCGGAAAAAAGTGGCTGTGACAGACTGGCGGACAGACAGACAGACAGACAGACAGACAGACAGACATGACGAATCTATAAGGGTTCCGTTTTTTTGCCATTTTGGCTACGGAACCCTAAAAATGAACAATTAACATCGACATGCGCAAATAAAGCAATGATTCAAATTAAATAAAAGGCGAAAGATATTCTCACACGTTCATTTTTTTTTGAGTCATGTTTTTTGTTTTGCTTTGTTGGCTTTGCTACTATATGGCATTGACGTCGAAGTGACTGGTAGTTAGGATTTAATTAATCAAACATACAAAAGTATTGTTTAAAAAGTAGGTATTTTTATTATTATTATTATTTAAATCATCCCTTTGCTCAAGTACTTAATAACGCCAATACTCTTGATACAAAATACAAACATTAGCGGGATTCGAACCCGCGACCACTGCGTAATAATGACGTGTATAAAGTATTAACGCGGTCGCCGGTAACGACTCGCTTCATGTAAACGGGCAAAGGGTTAATGCGGGCACGCGCGTTCACACGTAGCTTGTTCACTTTAGGCGAGGCACTGGGTTTATAATTTAGTCAGTTTAGTTTTCATCAGAGTCAAGTTAATCGCCTTGACGGTCTAATGGTTCAAGTACCGGGCTGTGGTGTCCGAGGTCCTGGGTTTGATTCCTAGGTCGGGCAAAATTTTTATCTATTTTTCTGTACACAGCCCGAGGTTGTGATCACCAACCCCCATTTGGCAAGCGTGGTGATTACGCGAAAACCCATCTTTGTAACACAAACTTAATTTCAAATAATGGAGCCTTTGCCCTGCAGTGTGACATTAATAGGCTGACTCTTAAGTTAATAAGAAAATATTACACCTTACAAAAATATTACGTAGTAGGTACCTACATATTATCAGGGCCTTGGTCCTTGGAGCTTCAAACTACGTTAAAAACCTGTATTTTGGATGCTAGCTAGGGGACGAAGAAATAGCGTGTATAGCAAGTAGTTTATGCATAAACGTCCATGGCTCGAGTACAACCACTAGACCACCGGGCTTGCCAATTATTCAGAGATAATAAGTGGAATGCATTTACCACTAATGTCATAGCTCATCCGAAACATAAGTTAACAGATTGAAATAGAGAACACCGACCAGACTTCTAAATGCCTATAAAATTATTCCAGAAAGGTCAAAGGTTATTTCAGTTATTATGAGGGTTATTATAAGGTCGGCAGTGCCACGTTCAAAGCAGTCGTGTCACACTTATCACTACTCAACAGTTATTAGGCGGCAATTTGGACTGAATAGTTTGAACTCGACGTCTGTGGAGAGAGCATCGTTGTATATTTTTTATAGTCGAATTTCAGTGTCGATGGAATCTTCTGTCGGTATTGATAACTTGATAAGGGTTTATAACGGGTACCTACACTAATATATGTAAGTACTAGCGGGCGCCCGCGACTTCGTCCGCGTGGATTTCGGTTTCTTCATCACCTATTTTTCCCGTTAGGGGTGGATTTTTCAAATAATCTTTAAAAGGGGATGCCTACGTCATATTGTCTTTATGAATGCAAAGTCTCAGCCCGATCGGTTAAAAAATGACATAGTTTCATACTAACGTTCATCCCCTATTTGACCCCCTTGGGGGTTAGAAATTATCAATATGATTGCTTAGGCAATGCCTACGTCATAGTAGCTTTATGTATGCAAAATATCAGCCCGATAGGTTTACAATTGACAAAGTTTCATACTACCGTTCATCCCCTATTTTACCCCCTTGGGGGTTGAATTAATCAAAATCCTTTCTTAGCGGATGCCTACGTCATAACATCTACCTGCATACCAAATTTCAGACCGATCCGTCCAGTGTTTTGGACTGTGCGTTGATAGATCACTATGTAATCAGTCAGTCAGTCAGTCACCTTTGAGTTTTATAGATATGTTACCGGCAAAGCATATAATCGAGGTATTCTATACATTACCTAGGTAATGCATTGAATACCTGGGGCGTTATGGCAATGTATGCAATACTATGAATTATAATTTCCATTGCATACCTACTTTACCGAGGTAATCTATGCAATGCCTAGTGATTGTTTAGAGTACCTATTGTGGCACAGGCAACATAGAGGATAATAATACTACGGGAATAGAGTGACCTCTCGCGGTATTTTTCGGCCGACCGATTTGAAACAGCGCCTCTGGTTTATAAACGCCGGAACTAATTGTATACATGCATATACCTATAGCTATAGCTATACTCGTGTATGTGTGTGTGGGTGTATATTTATAGCTACACACATACGTATGTATTAGGCAAACTTGGTATTTTAAGAGCTATCTACCTTTAAAGTTCTAATCTAGAACATTAAAGGTAGATAGCTCTTACAATACCAAGGTAGTAGATTAATTTATTGCTACAACGTTAGTTTTAATGAATTAATGAATATTCAATAAAATTATTATAAATGACGATGTTTGTGGTAAGTTATCTAGGTACTAGATCATAAAGGTGGGATAGCTTTTACAATATATAAGCCTACGTGAAAAATTAACATATAATAGCAGGAAGGTATCTTCATAATAAAACAACATATTCTATAACGAAATCGAATTTATTTTACACTTAGAAATAAAATTTACAATGATGTAGGTAATGGTAAAGCATACGAACAAAAGTTGTGAAAACTTCACAAATTATTAGGAACAACATAAAAGTAAAAAACAAATCATAATTAGATTAGAATACAATTTAAAATACAACCATTTCTAGCTTTAAAACGGACTTTAATTAAACTTTTTTTAAACATAAGCGATAATAATTAGACTCATATTTTAACTGTAAAACTAAAGTAAATTATAATAACACAACAACATTATTTATTTTACGCTCATCATTAGGAACAACATAAAAGTAAAAAACAAATCATAATTAGATTAGAATACAATTTAAAATATGTTATGTACAACCATTTCTAGCTTTAAAACGGACTTTAATTAAACTTTTTTTAAACATAAGCGATAATTAGACTCATATTTTAACTGTAAAACTAAAGTAAATTATAATAACACAACAACATTATTTATTTTACGCTCATCTAATCAATTAGCGTCAGCCCGCATTGTCATCAGTCAAATCCGTATTCCATCAAATCCGTTAAACACTCAATTCAACGATCTTTAGTCAACGTTTAAAGTAATAAAACACATTATTAAACACAAAATTGACAGAATATTAAAATTTAGTATGCGCACTCTGTGGCGCAAACGCAGATTATCAATTTGGTGACTGACTCCATTTTTGTTTTTAGTGTGGCGATTACATTGCTACATTGCCCTATAAAAATAATAATTTAATTTTGATAAAAGCAATTAAATTCTTTATGATCACTAAATCGTCTCTATTTAAAAGAAACCAAATTAAATTGTTTTTTTGATTTTCAAAAAGTACAAAAGGAGAAATCCGTTTCTCATACAAACGGGGGCCTGGATGTGCACGGCTACAAATTGGTCACCGATTAGAACACTTCAAAAGATTACATTTGCCCAATTTTAATAGCTGAATACAACGGCCAAATATGTTAAAATTAGAGATGGGCCGAATATTCGGTTGGTATTCGGTATTCGGCATATTCGGCACTTTTTTCACTATTCGTTTTCGGCCGAATTATTCGGTTGAAGTGCCGAATTATTCGGTTTGAGTAAGTACTTTTATTTTCATAGATACATGGCATGGAATAGACAGGAATTACATAGAACTGACAGACTTCTTATGTTATATTTATGTTTTTTTTTTTATCAGATAAATAAAACTTGCGAAGAACATGTTAGTAACATAATAGAAGACAGCAATTCAACTTGAAATCAACATTTATTTTAACATCATAAGTCCACATATTGATTTATGGAACTTTAGACATAATTAAACATTTATTTTTGAGCTCAATGTTAATTTGACTGTATATAATAAAATCAATATGATGATCATGATGTTTAATGAACATTAATAACAACTTTTATTTTTCAAACTAAGATCAACAATGTTGATCTGGGCAATGACCCGCTAACCCACCAATCTAACCCACTGAAGGGTAACTCGAAAATTTTAGTAGTGCCCAACCACCCACCGCGTCAAGGCTGGAATTCTTTATCGATGTATTTTGTCGATAAAGACAACAATATGTACGATTCCATTAATTTTTTATTAAGTTAATTTTAATATTACTAACAGAAAACTAACGTGGACGAACTAAAGGAGTTTCTTAACATGTGTATATAACCTTTTCACAAAATATCTCATTTGCCACTTTTATAAAACTATTAAGAAATACTAGCGGCCGCCCACGACATCGTCCGCGTGTATTTCGATTGCCGCACACATAGTGTTATACCTACTATAGTTTAATTAAAGCCTTCCTCGACAGATGGACTATCCAACACGAAATATTTTTTCAATTGAAACCAGTAGTTCTTAATATAAGCGCCTTAAGGCAAACAAACAAATTCTTCAGCTTTAATATTATGTGAAAAGTTTATATGTTAAGAACCCCTTTTGTTTGTCCATGTTGGTTTTCTGTTAGTAATATTAAAATTAAATTTAATTAAATATTAATTGAATCGTACATATTGTTTTTCATTATCGACAAAATACATCGACAAAGAATTCCAGGCTTGACGCGGTGGGTGGTTGGGCACTACTAAAATTTTCGAGTTACCCTTCAGTGGGTTAGATTGGTGGGTTAGCGGGTCATTGCCCGTTGATCTTAGTTTGAAAAATAAAAGTTTAGTTCATTCATAATGTTGATTCAACATCGCTCGCAACTAGCCGGTGGCGACTCGCGGCGTGCATATTTGAACCTGTTAACGCGGGAAAGTAGTGAAATGGTGAACCGAATAATTCGGCCGAATATTCGGTTCGGTAAAGATTGAACCGAATAGTATTCGGTATTCGGTTATTCGGTAAAACCACTATTCGGCGCATCTCTAGTTAAAATCATGCATGAATATTCATTATTATTGCCATATCTATATGGTGTGACATCAAATCAAGTGATAGGACTGACATTGACGTATGACGTAAAACCATAATGCACTGATCTATATATAGACACGATATAGGTCAGTGCCAAAATGGCTCCATTTCAATTGATACTGATCGTTTAATCGATCAATTGTTTGATTTTATTATTATCTTTATTGTGAAGACGTAAAAAGTAGATCATTATTAAGATATAACGAATATTACAAATAATAAATGATTGTAGTTTTTGTAGATGTAGCAAAAAGACACTGGAACATGATGCATTTAATTTAATCGCCGCTTATCGATTTTCTCTAATCGATTATTTAATCTGTTTGCGTTTTTGAAGACAGTTAAAAATTAAAAAATATAGTGCTATGTCGTTTATAAAGTGTGTTTGATAATGTAAAATATATAATTATGCAATTAACTTAAGTTGGCCAAAGCCTATTCCGTTGTTATTTATAGAGGTTAATTAACAAAAATTTACAGTTTTTTTGGTATATAATTTATCCATGCACAATCAAGCCCAAATTGGATCGTCTCCTTTGCTTATTACACCACCGGTAGCGACATCTAAGGTCATATTGAGCAAACTCTCTTACTTTGTTTAACCCGTTTATAATCTAGATGGCGTTGTCTTCTTACTAAAGTAATTTTTATCTGTGTAGGGACTGTCACCCCCCTGACAGGCAATGTGTAAATGAATAGATCTTAGTCTTTATTTTGAAACATGCTGCAAAAAAACCTAACTAACCTACAATCTCTGGGACGGAAGACTAACTTGATTGAAAAAAAATAAGTAGGTTAGGGTTATTTTTTTTTTTGTAAACCCTTTAAAATATTTTATATTTAAAATCATTTTGATACTATAGGATTCGATTTAATGAAAACTACCTCTATTTTACCAAAGTTAGACTAATATTTAATCGTTTCGACACTTCTCGAACGATACCCAACATTACTATCCTCGTTCCACTCTTCATTGCGTACATTACCGGCTGCGTATTTGGTATTGTATAGAATACCTAGACAAAGTATAAAATACACAATATTTCATACATCACCTATACGTTTTTGGGATTCTATTCATTGCCTAGGTATTGTGTACAATGCCGGATTGTACAGATTGCCGGTAACAGATATACAACTCTAGAAACTGTCAATAGGTGGCGCTGTCCCTAGTTGCTTTCCGGTATTGACATTTTTTTCGGATACTATAAGGTCTGAGGTTTAATCTTTGCCAACTTGAGTCGCTGGCGGTTTTTATAACGAAACCGCGCTTATTTTTGGTAGACTAAAGTACGATAAAACGTGCTTATGGTCTGAAATAACTTATACGTAGTTTTATATTATACATTAGTGATTAGTGATATAGATGTATATAGATTTAAGCTAAATAATAAGGGAAACTTCTAATCGCAAAAAAGATTTCTCCCAGACATTTTGTGGGTAGGTACACCTACACCTAAAACCTACAAAAAATCAAATTTTTTTTTTTGGCAAACGAATCTTGTTATTTGAATAAATGAAACTGTATTTTTATAATCAGGAACGTTGTTTTATTGCACAGAACTACAGAGAGGGAACTTAATACAAAATATGGCGGACATTACTTAAGTTTTTGTTTTATTTCTAACCTGAACATAGACAGTTCACTCTACCATAAATAATAATAAAAAGGTATCTACATTGCTTTTCTTTTAACACCCCTTCTCAATGTAAATACGTTTTTATATTACAAACAATCAAAATATTAACTTCAAATTATAACACCAAAATCTTACGAACTCAAACCATTAACATTACTTGTGAACACCACATTCATTTAAGTGTCATATAATTAATTCTTTACACAAAGCTTTTGTCAACATATCTGCTGGTTGTTCACTAGTTTTAATATAATCAATACAAAATGGTACCTAAGATCTACATGCTTCAAACGCTTTATATTATCAGTTTTTGCATTTATTATGGCTGATTGATTATCACAATATATGCTAACTGGGTAAATGTTTTCACATTCAAAATCACTAAGTAAATTTGCTAACCAGCAAGCATCACTCGCAGCCATACTCATTGACACATATTCGGATTCTGTGGAGGACGAACTGACTGAAGCCTGCTTCTTAGAGCACCATAAAACTAAACAGTTTGATAATAAAAACAAATAACCTGAGGTAGACTTTCTGTCTTTAAGATCTGCTCCCCAATCAGCATCACAGTAACCCTTGAGAGTAAAATCCTTACATTTATAAATCAACTTAGAATCTAAAGTATATTTAACATATCTTAAGACCCTCTTCAATGCACTTAGTAACTCAATATTTGCACATGTTTGATACCTGCTTAACAAAGAAATTGGAAAACACAAATCTGGCCTAGTTCCTAATGCAGCATACATTAAGAATCCTATAATTTGCCTACATAATGTTTCACACTTTTTATCTTTAGGTAAGGTTACATTTGAAAATATTTTAGTATTTAGGTTAGGGTCCATAGGGGTTAACATTTCTTTACAGTTCTCCATATTAAATTTTCTTAATACACTCTCCAAATAACTTCTTTGATCTAACTCTGTAATACCAGTTTCCAAATTTTGTTTTACATTTATACCAAGAAAATTAGATACATAACCAAGATCCTTCATATTAAATTCCTTATTCAAAATAGCTTTAACTTGTGAAATAATTTTCTTACATGAACCAAAAAACAATAAATCGTCGACATAAAGTAACAAATAGGTCTTATTATTGTCATTACATTTTTTATATAAACATGAGTCATACTTAGATCTTGTAAATCCTTCTCTAGCCATCACTGAGTTAAATTTAGCGTTCCAACATTTAGGTGAACTTTTTAGACCATATAAAGCTTTATTTAATTTAACAATATTGCTATCCCCAGTTCTTGCTGCCTCTACAAGTGTTCGGTTCTCCCTCTCGGCCTTACCGTTTTGTTGAGGAGTATAGCACACTCTAGTTTGATGCACGATACCCCTCTTAGAACACATTTCTTTCACCTCTTTATTAATGAACTCTAACCCATTGTCTGTTCGAAATGTCTTGACCTTGTTACCCGTTACATTTTCAGCTCTGTTTATGAAATCTTCCAGACAATGTTTTATTTCGTCCTTTGTTTTGACAAAATACACAGTTCGGTAGTTTGAATAGTCATCCTTTAGGACTACAAAATATCTCGATCCACCAATAGACACTTCTTCCATGGGTCCACATGTGTCTCCATGTATTAATTCGCATGTCCTCGTGCTTACATTTTCGCTCTTCATAAATGGTAACCGATGTATTTTTCCTTTTATGCAATTTTCACATTGTGGCACATTGGTTTGTTATTGTTTGACAACAATGTTATTTTTCGCCAACACTTTCTTCACGTGATCAAAGTTCTGATGTGCATGTTTCTGATGCCATTTATATAAATCGTTCTTCACTACTTTAGCAACATTTACATGCTCACTTTTAAAGCGAAATTCCATATAATATGAGTTATCGAGTCTATTCGCAACAGCACAAACAACGCCATTCTTGTAAAACCGGCAAGTATTTGTTATCTGACTTATCTGTCATCATGACATAGCCACGGTCCGCAGCGCGGTTCACTGATGTATTATTATACTCTTTGGTTCACTGAGAATAGATTTGTCTTTATTTCGGGAACGCGAACGAAAAACACGTTGTCTATGGTCGTATCAACCCATTCACTCCATTAAACACCTGTACCGCCACCTTTCCCGATCCTACTACACTAATAATGGCGCCATTACCTACAATGACTGACTTTTGCGAGACACTTGAAAATGATGAAAACAATGACCGATCACAGCACATGTGTTCGCTAGTCCCTGAATCAACTAACCACTTAGATTTTTTATATATTTCATAATTTCACCTACTGAGTTAGATACAACGTACGCATTACTCATTTTCTTACTGTCCTTAATCTTTCTAAAACGACACTGCGCCTTAACGTGTCCCGGTTTGCCACAATAGAAGCACTTATTAAAGTTCACATTCTTCTCACTGTCCTTATTATTTCGAGACTCTGACTGGTAATGTTCCGGTTTTCCACACTTAAAACACTTAACACTTCTCTTGGCTACGAATGCTGACGATGACGACGCCTCCTGGTTTTCTTCCATCTTTTCCTTCAATCTTTCCTCTTCCACTAATAGCCTTGCCACCAAATTTTCAAATGTTTGCTTACTATCGGGTGCAGACTCCCAAGCCGATATAAAATGTTTGTACTCATCTGGTAAACTCATCAAAACTTTAGTTATTGTAAATTTGTCTGAGATCTCTTCACCGAATTGCTTCAACTGACTCTGCATTTCATGGATTTTAGATAGAAACACCGACATATCAACTCCTTTCTCATATTTATATTGAAAGAAACGCTGCTGAATAATATGGATGCTCGTTTCAGACTTTTGCTCGTAGACACATAGCAGCTTTCGCCACATTTCAGCAGATGATGTACAAGTTATGATATGCAGCATCACATCCTCAGACATCCTGGTGACGATCAATGATTGAGCCTTGGCGTCCTTTACTTCTCAGGCAGCTCGTGCTACTACAGCCTCGTCTGGTTTTACTGTCCGCCCTTCAACAATGTCCAACCATCACTGTTCAAAGCCCAGGCGAGGTGAATGAAATAGCTGAATAATATTTCAAACCTTTATTGAGGTGTCAAGCAATGTTTGCTAATACCTGGTGGTTCATGCATTTACAAAGGTATATATAGAAACAGAAAATCGAAACGACACCGCGACGTAAGTACGCATAGCGCCATCTATTCACATATATGTAAATTAACTGGTACTTACATTTAACTCTGCTTTACCGAATGATGAGTTTGACATAAAGATATTTGACACATCGTTTCCCATGAAAATAGTCCTAGTAAAATATGATACTTAAACAATCCCTGTCCTCTCAATAATACGGTTATTTGAAACTTCCATACATTCCAATTTTCTTCCATCTTGCGTTCGATACTGCCTTGTCTAACAATAAAAGACAAGTATTCCTCCTGACAAAAGTTTTTTCGTCGACACGTGCCGGCCAATCAGCGTCACTTTTCGCCAGACTTCAATATCGCACGATGTTATTGTTATTCTTCTTCTACTTACAGGTAGCCGTAACTGGGCCCATAACCTGTTGTTATTTTAATAAATGAAACTGTATTTTTATAATCAGGAACGTTGTTTTATTGCACAGAACTACAGAGCGGGAACTTAATACAAAATATGGCGGACATTAGTTAAGTTTTTGTTTTATTTCTAACCTGAACATAGACAGTTCACTCTACCATAGATAATAATAAAAAGGTATCTACATTGCTTTTCTTTTAACAAATCTATTATTTCTTGTGTGGATCAAAATTCTGGCACCATTTTGAGGTTTGAGTAGGTATGTATTAATGACAAAATCGCAATAAAGTGTCTTGTGTATTTCGGCCTAATGTGTTTCTATACTTACGATTTCCACGAAAATAAATGCAGAAGAAGGTATCATTATTTCATTACTACTAGACCCGTCTTTCCCATTGCGCACAACGAGCACGTGCCCAGGGCCCGTGATCGATTGGGACCCCTAGACCAAGTTCTGGGGGCCCCACAGTTACGAAACAAGAGGTTTAAAGGCTAGGGTTGCCATCTTTAAAATTTGGAAAACAGGACAAGAGGCGAGATAACCCCGGATTTTAGAGCCGGACATCGTAGCTTCAACTTCATAAAATGGTCGGTTGATCGTGGTGTGCAAGCATAGTTCGTGTATCGCGGGCGGGTTTTTTTTTTGTTGCTCGGCGTTCATATGAAGCCTTCTTCGGACCTGTGCTCGGACGCACCCCGGACGCCCTCTAAACTAGGACAAATCCGGGGAAACCCGGACGGATGGCAACTCTATAAAGGCATATGTGCCCAGGGCCGCTAATAGGTGAAAGATGGCCCTGTTCACTTCGTAAAATCTTAGGCCAAAACTACAATCAAACGATGTTAATTAAAAATGTATCGTGTGTATTCCAACTCCACACCGCTGCTGTGTTAGTTACTGTTCGTTCGTAACGGCGGCGCAGTAGCGCGTCACTGTGAGCGGCAATTATAACACGCCGGCCGCCATGTTGCCATGCTGGGTGCTTTCAGGGGGAAGAAGTTTGGTATTAAATAAAATAAAATAATTTATATTTAATTTAATAATAAATAAATATCTCTGGACATTATTCACACAGCGCCATCTAACCCCAAACTAAGCATTAGCTTGTGCTATGGGTGCCAGACAACGGATAAACATCCCAACTAATCCCAACTAATATTATAAATGCGAAAGTAACTCTGTCTGTCTGTCTGTCTGTCTGTCTGTCTGTCTGTCTGTCTGTTACGCTTTCCCGCTTTAACCTCGCAACCGATTTTGATGAAATTTGGTACAGACAATCTTTAGACCCTGAGACAGAACATAGGCTACTTTTTGACCCATTCCAACCCCCCACTTCCCCGAAATGAGGGGGTGGAAGTTTGTATGGAAAATCTAAACTACTTGAGTTAGACGCTTGAAATTTGGCATGCAGGTCCCTTAGTAAACTTGATGCTTAGTTGCAAAAGGATATTGCAAAATTCCCACGGGAACGGGAGTTAGCGGGAAAAAACATTCGTATAATGAAAACCGACATCCACGCGGACGAAGTCGCGGGCGGCCGCTAGTATTATAAATGCGAAAGTAACTCTGTCTGTCTATCTGTCTGTCTGTCTGTCTGTCTGTCTGTCTGTCTGTCTGTCTGTCTGTTACGCTTTCCCGCTTAAACCTCGCAACCGATTTTGATGAAATTTGGTACAGACAATCTTTAGACCCTGAGACAGAACATAGGCTACTTTTTGACCCATTCCAACCCCCCACTTCCCTGAAATGGGGGAGTGGAAGTTTGTATGGAAAATCTAAACTACTTGGGTTAGACGCTTGAAATTTGGCATGCAGGTCCCTTAGTAAACTTGATGCTTAATTGCAAAAGGATATTGCAAAATTCCCACGGGAACGGGAATCAGCGGGAAAAAACATTCGTATAATGAAAACCGACATCCACGCGGACGAAGTCGCTGGCGGCCGCTAGTTACTTATATTCTTTTTTTTTTGTAAATTACATACATATTGATATTATACATAGAAACACCCAGACCGATACAAACAGACATGTTCATGCACACAAATGTTTGTACCGTGCGGGGATCGAACCCGCGACCTTTGGTGTAGTAGCCGACTTCTCGACCATTACACCAAACGGCAAAGCGACTCTCGCGCGGTTGTTGATGTCCATGGGCGCTTGGGCAGCGGTGACCACTTACCATCAGGTGACCTTCTTGCTCGTTTGCCACCCTGTAGTTAATTATCGTTTTTTTTATGACAGATACTCACTTTAGTTGGTCAATAGCCGATCTTCAGTAGCGATCTAGGATTACACTCACATTATTATTCCGATTTTACTAAATGAAAATTCATAGAAATAAATATAATTTCCACTCAAAGTCGACACTGAAAAGCACCCACCCAAACACTAATGGCACTTCATTATCTATTCAGCCAGCATTGTTACAGTCTATGTCATAAGGCTCGGAAAACTCGGAGGCGTGGCGGCTCGCCGACCAATCAGCGCTTGGGAAATTACCTAACAATTACACGAGCGACCAATGGCACGCGGGTTTACGTAAACGCCGCCCGTGTGACTTCAGTAGTGCGTTAAAAGTAGGTTTGATTTGTTTGTTTTCCGGTGCCGTTCCAAGTTTAAAATAGTGGTTGACTTTTTTTTAATTGTTATTTGAGTGGTTATGAGTTTGAAGATAAAAGTTTAAAGACGAAAAAACAATGTAAGATTTTAAGTAACATCACTTTAATTATTATTAATTTAATAAGTAGGTATTTAAACTTTTTTCGTAATTACCTGTAATACGAGTAAATATTGCCCACTTAAATATAACATAATCGAAAATATTTGTTGTTAGTCTCATGTCTTCTTAATCTAGTTTCTAGAGCACTTAGCTCTAAATCCATTGAGGTCGTGGGTTCTAACCCCCGCGGGGAACACTTTCATTTAGGTTTCCCAGTTTGTTTAAGAAGACGTTGCTGGCTTAAATCAACTAATTATCCGATGAGTATAATCATTCTGTGCTTCGGGAGGCACGTTATGCCGTTGATCCCGACTATGATACCAAAAGTCTGTTTTCCTTTGTAAGGGTTACGGAGGTCAGATAGCAGTCGATCCAGTGTAATACCAGAACGGTCAAATCAGAATCTTAGTTGCAATTTGCTATGCAATTGCAATGGATGCTACCGGGATATTTTTTTTATGTGATACGAAGGCCAACGAAGAAGCGGGTCACCTGATGGTAAGTTGCTCATGGACATCAACAACCGGACAATGGTCGCAGATGCGTTGCCTGCCTCCAAAATCGCCATACCCTCCCCAACTGAGCTCTGGCGATCTTACTCACCAGCAGCAACATAACACAACAGTTACGAAGTGCTACTTCACTTTGGTCTTCTGTAAGGTGGAGGTAGTTCCCCAGACAATAAACGCAAGTAAGGGAGGAAATTCTCACTCACATCGTGATACCAAACTGACACTAACTAGGTTTTATATCGGAAAGGGGAAACTTGATCGGACACGGATCAGTTTTTTTGTGGCCGAATCGCCACCTAAGCATTATTTCAGGGCTTTATGTGCTTTCCTTGAGGATCTTGATGGCACAGTGCGCCTGCGACTGCAATGTTAAGCAACGTTCGCCGATGGCGAACGCCATGGCGGCCTATCTAACGATCAGCCAGGTACGCAGGATATACTATAGTGCACAAGTGAGTGCGCAAGCACAGGTGCACTCCCTATTCCTTCACTCTCATAATTCGGTGGGACTCAGCCTCAGCAATCGCAGACATAAACACTGCCTTATCGCGCTCCTCATAAACAACTGAATTATAATAAGTAAAGATAAAGAGAAAAGGAAATTAGAACCAGTATTATGATCTCAAATAAACGAATACCATAGATGTTCCTTATGCCACGTTTGAGTGTCTCCACACCAAATCGTCAAAAATTCACTGAACTTTTCACATGAGTCTGTTTCTCTCACAATCTTTCTCAACAGAAGACGAGGACCACACGATAATGACGTCATCCCACTTGGAAGTTCAGGCGGCAGGAGCATGTGCTATCTTGCTCTATCACACGTGATTGAATTGATTCTTATTAAGGAGAAACAGGATAGCATAACTGTCAAATTATTTATTGCATCTATTGTTATTAATTAAATTGAGATTTTAAGACTAGAAAAGGATCCAAATGAAAATTAAGTTTTAAAAGAAGTAGATTCATAATCTTTTTTTTTTTATCCAGTCAGCTGCGAAGCGAGCCAGTCGCTAGTCGTGCTGAAAAGACAGTGTTATGTCAAAAGTGCGAGGGAGACGATCGTAACGTCCAGTGGACCTTGTGAACCGTGCTATGCTAGAGTGAGCCTTGTGGCGATAGCGATAAGAACTTACTTAATAGGTTGGCGCAAGGACCCAAAGTGGGTCTTGGCTCCCGATAATAAGAGTCTCCATATTAGTGAGTCCCGCGCCGTTCGTGATAAGAACTTGGGTTATGCTAAAGTGAACCTAGTGCCGAGAGACATAAGAACTATTGCCATGCAAAAGTGAGCCTTCTGGCTATAGATATAAGGAATAGTGCTATGCTAAAGTGAGCCTTGTGGCCATAGACATAAGGACGTGTGCTATGCTAAGTGAGTGATGGAGCACGGGTACGAGCTGCCCCGAGCGCCGCACGGAGCCCTGGCGCTCCGGCTGCTGAGGAGCTGCCATCAGCTGCTGCCCACTGGTGAGTCTTTACAATCTTTACCCACCATTCCTATCCCCAAACTAGGCGATCAATCGAAGCTTGTAATGCTAGGGAACGGATAGACATACTTTAAATACTTTTATAAACATTCACCATGGCTCGAGTACAAATGCCGATGTTCATCACACAAACATTTGCCCCTAGCGGGATTCGAACCCACGACCCTCGGTTGTATAGCCAGGGTCTCAGACCACTCGACCAACGTGCCTGTCAAAGATAGTTGCGCCCAAACATCCTCTACATTTGCCCCTAGCAGGATTCGAACCCGCCACCCTTGAGGGCAAAGGTTGTAGCTCGTTGATCGCAAATATTGACCGTGCCCGTAAAGTTACAAACATTATTACCATACCAAAGCACACACATAATTTAGTGTGAAGTACAATACGTGTATCGATTGGTTACTTAAACCAACACGATCACAGCTGTGAGTTCCCACGGCCACCCATCCTGTCGCCGGCATGTAGATAATTACCCCTCCGACCGTATTTTGGCCATGGCGGACGATCTTACAATCAGCCAGGTGCCCAGGATATATTACGAGTATAGTGCACAAGTAAGTGCGTAAGCACAACGGCTTAACGTGCCTTCTAATACTAGTGCCATAATGCAACGCGAAAGTCTAACACCTTAGATTAAATGAAATTAAAGTAGTTACCTTAACATTTTTTTTAAACTTACATACTCATTTTTAAAATTATAAACAAAGAAAAATATAGAAAAAGTATAATAATACTTAGCATGTAGAAATGCTTAAAATAAAATATACAAAAAGTTACATACACATGTTATAAGAATTAGTTAAACAATTAGGTAAAGGAAACGATTGACATATTATTCATACATTCATCAAAAACTAAATTATGAGATGAGGTTTTATTTCTATAAACTACTGGCTCTCATCCTTCAAAAAAATATATAAAGCCATTTAAGTTTAAAAACATTTCAAATATTTCTTCTAATTTTATGGCGACTCTCAGTTTTTTCGAGCTATTTCAGTCAGTCCTGTGTCGTTTTTACCGAAGAGTTTGTATTATTAAATCCGATGTTATACCATACCTAATCAAAAAAAGGTTTTAATAAGATAATATAATTAAAAAGAGGTTTAATAATTCGTATTTTATTTTTTTATTATTTCTTAATATTTTATGCTGCAGTAAATCTGTTTCTTTCAAGTTTATTCATGTATTATTTTTTCTGATTTCATAGAAGAAATTCTATTTGATTTTACAAAGGGAAGTCTGTAAAGTGGAAGTAATTTATATTTTACACACTTTGTATCAAAAAACTAAAATCCAGCCATTAAAAAAATTTGTAAATTAAAAAGAAAACCAATATTTCATCTACTTAATTTAATGGCGATCCAAATATTTTTCAAACGATTGCAGGCAGTGCTTTTATTTTTCAAAGAGTTTTATACTGAATGTAATGCGATAAATAACGCACTAAAGACTTTTTAGTTTTTTTGTTCGTTTATAGGTTCCTTTCTCTTTTTCAGGTCAAAAAAAGAGAAAGGAATATTTTTACATGTCTATATGATCAAAGACCTACTATTATTGTCAATAACAAAATTATTGAAGTTTTGAGATGCATCCCCATACTTTTGTAATATTTTGTCATTAGAATAAATTGTTCTCTTAATGATTAAAAGTCTCTAAGCCATTGTCTTGGAGCCCAGGGTACTTTACGATTATGATCCTGGAATGACCAGCTTGATTATTACAATGGAGCGGCTGTGGTCTGACCTCCGTAACCCTTACAAGGGAAACCAGACCATTTTGATCATAGTCGGCGCCAACACTTAAAGTGCCTTCCGAAGCACGGAATCATCATTCTTATCGAACAATTAGGTGATTCAAGTCTGCAATGTTCTAACCAAACTGGGAAAACCAACATAAAGTGAAAGAGTTCCCTGCGGAATTCGAACCCACGTCTTCAGAGGAATTCTTGCAAGTGGAAGCTAAATCTCAAGAAAAAGTCAGCCATTAATTGAAAATTAAAAAGAAATCCAATCCAATTAATATGTAGGTAGGTATATGGTCTAAAAATAATCTTAGCGTAGGAACACACTAGGGCGAAATTACGCGACCGAAGACCGTAGTTTCCTATACAAAATTACCTACGACGTAATTTTGGCATGGTGTGTCATCCTCCAATTAAAATACATCGTAGGCTTAACTCACGCCGATCTTCTGTCGCGTTTTTTCGGCTAGGTGTGTTTCTACACTAAAGTGTTGTTTTATCGAATGTTTATACAAATACATAGATCATATTCCATGGCAGTGCCAGGTTTAAAACTCACAGCACAGGCCTTGCCTGCTTGGCGGGTAATTGCCCTGTAATGGCGCTGGAGTAATTGCACTTAATTTGCCCGACACCACACCGCCCCTACTTGTGTAACTCGAATGATACGAGTTTACATTTCGGAACAGTGAAGGTGAGTTCGAGTGAGTGAAGTGATGTTTTAAAAATATTCAATCGCAAGAAATCGAAGTTTTTTTTGGCAAATGGATAGATTATTTATTTCTTGTTAACATCTCCCTAATTTTGGCTTAAGGGCGTGCAGTCCGCCCTCTAGAGCCGCCAATCGTTTTCATTTAATTGTAATGAATTTATGATAAAAAGATAAATAACTCTCCGTAGTGCACTAAAGAACTTTTTTATCTACTTTGAATAGTTTTCTAACGTAAAGATAGCCTTAGTAAAACTTTTCTATAATCGTCTTCGTTAATTAACGTAAAAAAACTAAGATTAACATTCTCGTACTCCTAAAACGAATGCCATAATTATGGGTGCTTTGTTTCTGCTGATGTGTAAGGTCACCAGAACTCAGTTGGGGAGTATATGGGGTCTTAAAGGCAGGCAACGCATCGGCAATACCTCTGGTGTCGCGGATGTCCATGGACGGCGGTGATTGCTTTCCATCAGGCGACCCGCCAGATCTTTTGCCGCCCCTGCCATAAAAAAGGTCCCTTAGGATGGAACTGAAACATCTACATACCTACTCTGAGTTTTCCACTTCACTTCACTGCTTCACAAACGCGATCACAATATGAAACTTCAATAATAAATTTATTTATTATTTTATTGGATTATCAACATAAGAAAAAATCTGTATATTTATACCCATACGTCACTTGTTCATTAGTAGTGCCCTGGCGGGGAATCAAACCCGCCCCGGGCAGGGGTCGCGCATCGCGATTAAGCAGGTGCCACTTCGCACGTGCGCACTCGGTCACCATGCGACGGGAATTGTAAAGGATAGTCCCAAACATAATTCAAAACGCAAAATATTATTTTTTAGCGACTAGCGGCCGCCGGCGACTCCGTTCGCGTGGGTTTCGAATTCCATTGGCCTAAAGCCTTCCTCGCCATGGACTATCCAACACAAATAATATTTTTTTCAAATCGGTCTAGTAGTTCCTGAGATTAGCGCGTTCAAACAAACAAACAAACATACAAACTAACTCTTCAGCTTTATATATTAGTATCGATTAAAAATTGTTCATTCATAATATTATTTACTAGCGATTGGATAATTCTTTACTCAAAATATTATTTAGTAGCGGCCGCCCCCGACTTCGTCCGCGTGGATTTCAGATCCGTTTTATCTAGCGTTGCAACCAATAGTATAAAATATCGATAGTCTATCGATACTATTGTGACCTTGATAAAAAGTAATACTATCGATAGGACTATCGATAGTATCGATAGTATCGATACTATCGATAGTATCGATAGCCAATAGTATGCAATACTATTGATGGGCAGCAATATTTTCGATACTATCGATACTATCGAATTTAGATACTATCGATAGTATCGATAGTATTGATAGTTTTTAATTGTCTTGTTCAATGAAGATATTTATTTAAAATATTTAACAAAAACGTCTATTTGATTTTTGCAGTAGGTCTGCGTATGAAATAGAACGAATAAAAAAAATGGTATGGGAACGAATTCAAGTAGGCCACGACCGTGAGCCACCACTTTAGGTTGGTCATGCATTAGCGCCATTTAAAAATACGGATAATAGCGTTTTTTGTGTTCAGTTGCAAGTGCAAGGCTCTTAGGGATCATGGAAGAACAAGGTTACGTTAACATCTGACGTTTTAGTACACAAGTATTTAACTAATCAAATTCATTCAGAAATTAATACTATTGCTTATTCGCCTAATATCGATGTAACAATACTATCGATAGTTTTTAGCTATCGATAGTTCTTCATAAAAAATAGTAGTAATAGTATCGATACTATCGATACTATCGATAGTATTGATTAAAAACTATCGATACTATCGATACTATCGATAGTATCTAAATTCGATAGTATCGAAAATATTGCTGCCCATCAATAGTATTGCATACTATTGGCTATCGATACTATCGATAGTATCGATACTATCGATACTATCGATAGTCCTATCGATATTGTGACTATTTTTCGAGGTTAACTATCGATAGTCAAACTATCGATAGTTCTGCAACGCTAGTTTTATCCCAACTAATATTATAAATGCGAAAGTAACTCTGTCTGTCTGTCTGTCTGTTACGCTTTCCCGCTTAAACCTCGCAACCGATTTTGATGAAATTTGGTACAGACAATCTTTAGACCCTGAGACAGAACATAGGCTACTTTTTGACCCATTCCAACCCCCCACTTCCCCGAAATGAGGGGGTGGAGGTTTGTATGGAAAATCTAAACTACTTGAGTTAGACGCTTGAAATTTGGCATGCAGGTCCCTTAGTAAACTTGATGCTTAGTTGCAAAAGGATATTGCAAAATTCCCACGGAAACGGGAGTTAGCGGGAAAAAACATTCGTATAATGAAAACCGACATCCACGCGGACGAAGTCGCGGGCGGCCGCTAGTTCAAAATAAAAGGTAGCCCGTGTTTGTTCTTCCACGGGGTCTTATGCAATCTTAAGACTCTATGATTTTCATCAATATCGGTTGGGAGGTTTTAGCGGAAAGTGTAACAGACAGACGGATAGACAGAGTTACTCGTACCTACTTTCACATTTATAATATTACTAGCGGCCGCCCGCGACTTCGTTCGCGTGGATTTTGGTTTATCCCACATGGGAGCATTTAATCGGGATAAAAAGTATCTTATCATCTATGTCAGCCCACACCCTGCCCGGATACCAAATTTCATAAAAACCCGTTCAGTAGTTTGAGCGTGATTGACGGACAAACATCCTAACTAACTTTCGCATTTATAATATTAATAAAAAGTAGGGCTAACCCTAGTAGGGATTAAATTCAGCTTCATAGAAGTACTTGTAATCTACAGAAAAAATAAAAATAATGACTCGGCTATCCATTATGTTGTAGATTTGGTTTTAAATCTAAGTGTACTAAGCTAATATCATAAAGTTGAAGAGTTCGTTTGTTTGAACGCGCTAATCTCAGAAACTACTTGTTAAAATATTTTTAAAAATATCTTTTTCTACTAATGAGTCGAGGAAGGTTTTAAGCTATAGTAGGTATGTGTGCGGAAACCTAAATCTACGAGGCAGGAGTCGTGGGCGGCCACTAGTATCTAATAAGGCTTGATAGAATCACTTATTAATCCAGCAAGAGAATAATAAAAAAAATATGACTATACCACCGATCAAGGTGTGATCACACACCCTCACAAATTTTCCACGCACCGGGAATCGAAATCAGAACCTTTGTAATAGTCTTCTAATTGTAGGCTTGTAATAGTAAAAACAAAAATTGAAAAAATCGTTTATTAGGTACTATATACATGGCCTGAACATAATTCTATATTAAGCTAAAATATGAAATTTTAATTTTAATTTGTACTTAAGAATATTACAAATAAAAATTAAACATGATTTATTACTGTCTGAACTTACTTACTTAGACTAAACATTAATTCGATACTAAAAGTAATAAATTGTAACGGTGATTTACACATAAAACTAACCGTTGACTTAAAATTAAACTTATAAGTAAGTTTCATAATGTGAAATAATCAAATGTGAGAATTTTGGTACCACATCGGTTGTCATGGCAATTAGGGCTCCTCTTTTGCTTACCATCAGGCAGGGAGGAGCCAATGTACCGCGCTACTATAAAAAAAAATGTGATTGTAAAAGAATCAGCCTATTAATGTCCCACTGCTGGGCAAAGGCCTCCATCATATGAAATCATGTTTTCGTTACTAAGATGGGTTTTGGTTTTGGCTTAATCACCACGCTTGCCAAATGCGGATTGGTGATCACAAACCCGGGCTGTGTTCAGAAAAATCAACACAAAGTTTGCCCGACCCGGGAATCGAACCCAGGACCTCGAGATCACGGCCGGTACTTAAACCATTTGACTAGACCATTGAGGCGATTGTAACCATTTACAAAATTAATAGGTTAATTTCAGTCTCAAATAATTAACTTGTCAGTTACATAATAATAATAATAAAATAAAGTTAGATATCCTGAAAAATTGGATATTTGAACATTGAGGTATTACTATATAGTAGGGTACTACGTATGGATATTATGTCGCAGCCAACTGGTTAAATCAGCCAGCTAATTAAGCGGCTAGCCGCTTAAACGCCGGCGCCTAGTAAAACGCTAAGCTTCAGTCAAAAAATTATCCTAATTATGCAAAAAATCTACTCTGACAGAAGTAGGTTAGAAGACCAAGGGCGGGAGCAGAGCTCCCGCCCTTGGTTATTTAATTTTGAAACCCTTAAAAATATGTTTATTTCTCCAATTCATTAAACAAGCGGGCTTGCCATTTATCTAGGAGCCGGCGCGGCGGCGTCTAGTTAAGCGGCTAGCCGCTTAACTAAATGGCTGATTTAACCAGATGGCTGCGACATATGCACAATAGTATTTCAATGAGAACTACGGTCTTGACTCCGGCAGTAGCTCAGCCACGCCTGCGCCACGTCAACCAGCGACTTGAACACTTGAGTCCTCTCATGCTCCACCTCTAGCGCCTTCATCTCCCGCTCATGCTGTTGTCTATACCTCGCCTCTTCCAACTCTAACCGCCTTAACTCTATGGTTGTAAAATCTATGGTACGTACTGATCTTATTATTTTTTTCACGCGACAACGGGGGCGAAGTCTCCTGAGTTTAGTTTCGGTCTCTATAGGCCTCCGCTTCACCTCAGGTGCTTCAATAAGTCTTCGTTTGGGAGGTACTTGGGACATATTATTGGGGGGTAATACTGTAGAAGTCACATAGTATATGGGAGCTTCGGTAAGGCCAGGGCTTTCGGCTGAAGATTGCTGCGTACCGAGAGGATCTGACGAATGGGCGTCTTGCGTTTGAAGGAAATCTGTAAAAGAATTTTTATATTAATATAAAAGATATTAAATTAATATAAAAATAATATATACTTTTGGAATTATGTATGGATTTTGAAACAATTTTAAGAGAGGTAGAGCTCTGTGTCAGTTCCACTCGAATGAGCTGCTCTGGGGAGGTACCTCCACCTTACAGAAGACCACAGTGAAGTAGCACTTCGTAACTGTTGTGCTATGTGTCTGCTGGTGAGTAAGGTCACCAGAGCTCAGTTATTGGGGAGGGTAATGGGGTTTTGAAGGCAGGATGTTTTTACAATACGTACCATTAATGGAGGAAATTTCCAGTTGAACATATGGATTTGGTGGTGATGGAATGTTAGCAGCATTTTCTGATGGTGTCTGAAAACATTATTAAATATAAGTAATAGTGAAACTTTGTAATCTTTGTAAAGAAATAAACAATTCGATTTTTTTTATAGCTGTAACACAAGCTACATAATATGGAGTCAGATCAATTAACGTGATGTTGTCAGTTTGAAAATAAACAAAATTAGTATTATTCATGAAGTTCCGAATACTTACAGAAATTCCCAATTCCTCGATCAACGTCCGACCTTCTCCCTTTGAACCCTTTGAACCGGTCAACTTGAGAAGTCTCTCTTCAAACATTGTGAGGTTAATCTGCTGGGGCTTTGTTCCGTTATTCTGCCTCGTCATACGTCTCAGTGTTATCGCTTTCTTCTTGGTCTTAGACTTCCAGTCTGTCCATACCTTAAAACAATTAATTTATTAAGGATGTATTATACTTACTCAAATACTCCCAAAACACACACTTAAGAGGGCATCATCTCAAACTGTCAAAGTCTCGGTCTCTGAACAATCCACACAAACACTTTTTCAGTAACAGAGTGGTTGATGCTTGGAACAAGTTGCTAGCAGAGGTGGTTTCCGCACAGAACACAAATATATTTAACTAGCGACCCGCCCAGACTTCGTACGGGTGCAATTAAGTTTATTAGTGTTTCTCTACTATATTACGCATGTATTATACATAAAAACATTCCTCTTGAATTTCTCTATCTATTAAAAAAACCGCATCAAAATCCGTTGCGTAGTTTCAAAGATTTAAGCATACAAAGGGACATAGGGACAGGGAAAGCGACTTTGTTTTATACTATGTAGTGAAAACAGATTAGACAAATATTTAACTGGAAGAAGTTAACCCACGAGGTGGAAATAGTAGGATACAGGCTATCATCAGTGTTGTCACTGCCTGCCTGTCAATAAATAAATAAATGTAAAAAAAAGTAAAAAAATCCTTGGTAACCTTGCCCCCTTGAGTTGTATTCCTCATTACTGAGGGTCGTGATCATGGTATGAAATGAAATACACAACAATTCTCTTGGCAAATTTTAATGGAGTGGTTTGCCATTGCCTTCTCCATTTCACACACTAACTCGCAGTGTGTAGGTTTCCTCACGATATTTTCCTTCACTGTACAGCTGGTATGAAATTCACCAACAAATTCTTGGACCTTTACTAAGCTTGTACTATGGAAGCTAGGAAACTGAAAGACATAATTAAATACTTATATTATAAAAGAAAGAAAGAAAGAAAGAAAGAAAAAGTTTTCATTTGGCACAGAAATTACACAGTTTACAAATGTGAAATGACATTTTGTTGTTCTGCACCAAAAAGCCCACCGCTCAGCATAATATGCTCTGGCAAAAGCCACAGCGCTGGTCTTCCGCGGACACCTTTTATGGTAAGAAAATAGAATTCTTAAAAATTAAAATAAAAATAAAAAAAACACATTTGAGGACACCCATGACTGATGTATGAATAGTGTTCCTAACAGAAACATTTGCCCCAAGCAGGATTTGAACCTGTAGCCCTTGGTTTTGTGGCCAGTGCCTCTTACCACTAGCTATACTCAACCTGCGGCCCGCGGGCCGCAAGTGGCCCGGCCGGGCGTTTGTCACTGGCCCGCGTGCAATTAGAGATAATTATTGTTACAAACATAATTGAATTTCGCACCCATACGCAGCGCGCGAAATATTCATCGCGCCGAATGAAACAAGTGCGGGCGGTGCGGTGGTCGGTGCGTTCCAATGAGCGAAAGAGTTGGCCTAATGTCACTCCTACCTACATCTTTGTAAAGTATCGTTCTGTGTGCCGTATTTTTCAGTGTTTTAGTTTTTTGATTTCACGAAAACACAATCTCAGGAGTACCTATCTACAAACGAAAGATATGTGAAGAACAGAATGTTTCAAGATGAGTGGGATATTGAATATTTTGTTCAGTAGCTCCACGAGTAGCTCTCCCACGGTAATTAGGGTTTCGTAGCCAAATGGCAAGAATATGGAACCCTTATAGATTCGTCATGTCCGTCTGTCCGCCAGTCTGTCACAGCCACTTTTTTCTGAAACTATAAGTACTATACTGTTGAAACTTGGTGAGTAGATGTATTCTGTGAACAGCAACAAAGTTGTCACACGAAAATAATAAAAAATAAAAAATTGGGGGTCCCCATAGTTGGAACTAAAACTATATTTTTTAGGGTTCCGTAGCCAAATGGCAAAAAACGGAACCCTTATAGTTTCGTCATGTCTGTCTGTCTGTCTGTCTGTCCTGGCTCGTTCTCCGCCGTTTCTGAACCGATTGCCACGAAAATTGGTGGAGAGATGTATAGTGATAATTCAAGAATTGGTTTTTAAAATAATCGAAAAATAATTATTTTTACCCCCCCTCCCATACAGCGAAAAGTAAATTCGAAAAAAAAATTCGACTTACCCCATCGTGTGGGGTATCGTTAAAAAGGTATTTTTAAATACAATAAAACTTGCCTTAAAACCATGTGGATCAAATACCCCAGTCTCGAGATATATGAATACAAAGTTAAAATTAGAGCGTCCCCCCCCCCCCTTAACTTTTGAAATACTATTACAATAATTCTGAAAAAAATGTCCTGTATACCTCCAAGAAAGTACTTTCAACGAAAACTATAGCGAACTCTGTATCATACATAGTTATTTTTATACAACTCGACCAACTTATGACGTGCAGTTGCCCTTACTAAATGGTGTCTTAAGCGGTCGGGCCATCTTTTAGCTACGGAACCCTTTCATGGGCGTGTCCGACACGCTTTTGGCCGGTTTTTATTCATTGAACATTATACGTGTGGGATATCTATGGATAGTCTTTAAAAAATGATATTGAGGTTTCTAATATTATTATTTTCTAAAGTGAATACTTTGCGTGAGAGTTTTGTTTGCGGCCCGCGACACCATGACTAAAACGTGTTTGTGGCCCGTATATAAAAAAGGTTGAGTACCAATGCACTAGACCAACAGGTCATGTCATAAGACTGGTCACTCACACAGCTGCCTGATGGGGGATGTCCGGCAGTGGACTGCAACAGCCTAATACAATTAATAATGCCTTCGGGCCATGTTTGACCACGGTCCAATCTTAAGATCAACCAGGTCCGCAGGATATATTATAGTGCACAAGTGAGTGCGCATGCACAAGTCCATTCTCTATTCCCTCACACTCATAGTTCTGTGGGACAGCAATCTGACACGACCATAGAGGGATCAGGCGCAGGACCAACGGCTGTACGTGGCTTCCGAAGCATGGTGCGAGCTCGAGATGAAAAGTTTCGGTCACCCAACCGATGGCCGACTTCTGCGCAAATTGCTTAACTTAGCAATCACAGGTCGAAAGCACCAACTACTGCGCCATTGAGTTCCTCAAATATAAAATGATAGTAAAGCCAAAAGAAACTTACTTTTTTCCATTTTTCTGCGCTTCTCTGTACGTCCCCGAAAGAGTTCAAAGTTGCTGTTAACTTCTTCCAGAGTTCCTCCAACCTCACCCTGCCATCAACTCCCATGGGAAGCCTGCCCAGGTCTCCGTTACTGCAACAATAATTATAATAAGTCACTGGCTTTGCTTTAATCGGGACATTTGCTTTGAATAAGATGGAATGTTATCTTTCAAATAAATTGATTGTTTGTTTATACAAACAATCAATCAAGTTAGTTACACCCAATTTATCCCCCGGATGGAAAAAAATATCTGAATTTTTTTATTTGAATTTATTTGGCACAAATACTTTCTATGGAAAGTTGCTCTTCTTTACGTGCAGCGCTGCCCCAAAGGCAACACTGGCAGAGTCGTCATGTAATGATGTGGCGCACGAGAGATCAGTCAAGTCAGTAATTTTTAGCATGTGTGAGGCAAAAACCAAGAGGCTTTTTGGTACAATTTAATCTAAAATGAGATTGGTACATCTGCAAGGTACAAAACCGTTCCTAACAGTAAATATAGTGATCTACGCACACATTTTTTTATGTTCTAGGGTGGCAAACATACAAGAGGACATCAACAACCGCACAAGGGTCGCAGATGTGTTGCCTGCCTTAAAGTCCCCATACTGAGCTCTGGCAAGCTTACTCACCAGCAGAAACATAACACAACAGTTACGAAGTCACTGTGGTAAAAGTACTTTCCCTGACGAGCGGCTCAATCGAGTGGATATTAAGCTCTTTTCAAATAGGGCTGCCATCCGTCCGGGTTTCTCCGGATTTGTCCTAGTTTAGAGGGCGTCCGGGGTGCGTCCGGGCACAGTAAATACAGAAGTGCGGGGAAGGTTTCATAAGACCGAGCAAAAAACTATTTTCAAAACACTACCTATCTAATAAAAACAAGGAAAACTTGATAAACTTGAACTTTTTTACCGTTCCATGAACTCCAACATCGCCGCAAATTGTTTTGCGCTGGCCCTAGGTCGTGGTTCCATTGTTATAATGTTGATACTGAAATAAATGTTAACCATTGTAGCACGTTTTATTTTGTTTCTCGATCACTTTTAACAAACATAATGAAATAAGGTTATGGATCATCCACTTACCACTTTAATTTATCTATGATGACTTAAATGACCACTACAAAATTCACACTTATTCTGCGAAATACAAACCAAATAGTTTAAATACAATTAATTTAATGCTTAATTGCAATTCGCAATTTGTTTTGAAGAATAATTTCAGTTTTTTTGACAGATAATAAAGATCTCGAGGTTTGACATATTTTGATTTTTGTCGTTCACTCTCGGTCGAAACCATAGCGAGTAACGTTTTCATCGAATCTTCGCTTCGTTATAAACGTTGCATTGGCGAAACGAAGTTATTAATTTGCTACCTTTAAAATTAGTTATTTCTTGTAGTGTAACAAATGAAAAAAACTCATCACAAGCAACCTACAGAACGATTATTCGATATATCCGTCTTCGACATTTTTGTTATGATTGAGGTAGAGCTTTGGTCTTTTTTTACAGATTGACACTTAATTGAGACCAGCAGTATTATCTACTAATAAAGCGAATGAGTTTGTTTGTTTGTTTGAACGCGCTAACCTCGAGAACTACTGGTTCGAATTGAAAAAATGTTCTGAATTGTGTTGGATATTCCAATAGTCCAGGAACGTTATAAGCTCTAGTATAGTATAATACTATGTGTGCGGAAACCGAAATCCACGAGGCCGGATGCGGGCGGCCGCTAGTTTTAAATAAGGCTTCATAGAAGCACTTGTTAACCTAGAGAATAATTAAAAAATGATGAATCTTTCACCGATTATGATAAGATCAGAAACCCTCACAACTTTTCAAGCTCCGGGAATAGAGATCAGGACTTTTGTAATATTAAAAACAAAAGTTTAAAAAAATCATTTATTAGGTTTTTTATACATGGCCTTTCCTTAATTTTACTACACATGCAAAGTGGAGCACGACGGACTCATCTCTAAGGACATCACCGTACATGCGGGAGTGAGGCAGGGCTGTCTCATATCGCCTCTACTATTTCTCATCGTCCTGGATGGCATTATGCAGAGAACAAACGTGGGAAAGCGGCGCGGTATAGAGTGGGGGTTGACCGACACCTTGGACGACCTAGACTACGCTGACGACCTGTGCCTGCTCAGCCACAAGCACGTTGACATGCAAGCCAAACTGGACGATTTACAGCGTGAGGCGATTCTCGACGGTCTCAAAGTTAACGCCCGGAAGACCCAGGAAATGCGTACCGAGGGAAGAAACTCGACTCCACTGTTACTAGGCTAGGAACCTATAGAGCGAGTGCAGAAGTTTACTTACCTCGGCAGCATCGTGTCGGAAACTGGAGGAACAGAAGAGGACATCACTTCAAGTATAGCCAAAGCCCGGGCGACCTTCGCGCAACTACGACCTGTGTGGCAGTCCAGTAAGCTGACTCGGAGAGTGAAATTGAAAATATTTCGCTCCAACGTGAAGACTGTCCTGCTGTATGGGTGTGAGACGTGGAGGGTTACCAAAGTCATCACGCATCGCATCCAGGTCTTCGTCAACCGATGCCTTAAACAGATTCTTCATGTTTTCTGGCCCGAAAAGATCTCAAACGAAGAACTGTGGGATCTCTGCTCCGAGTCGCCGATCGGTCTTCAAATAAAACGTCGCAAGTGGCGCTGGATTGGCCACACCCTAAGAAGAGCACCCGACCACATCCCAAGGCAAGCCCTGGAATGGACACCTCAAGGGAAAAGGAAACGCGGCCGACCTAAGCACACTTCGTCTCCGTTCGGTAGCCGAGGAGCTAAAGGCGATCGGGCTGACGTGGTCCGAGGCGAAGCGAATTGCCCAAGACAGAACGCGATGGCGAAGTACTGTAGAAGCCCTCTGCCCCACCTGGGGGCCATAGGACATTAAGTCAAGTAAGTCAAGTTTCCTTAATTTTAAGCTAAAGTAAATTGCATGTTTTTTAACATAAGTTGACACATAAACGACAGATGAAAATGAAAAATACTTTATTACTATCTGTAAAATCTTACTTAGACTAAGCATTCATTTTATACTAATAATAATAAATTGTTACGTTGTTTTACCTACACATAAAAGTTGACGTTGACTTAAAACTAAACTTAAAATTAAGTTACATAATGTGAAATTATAAAAAGGCGATTATAACAAGTTTTATTTATGAAATGAATTGGTTGATTTCAGTCCAAAATTATTAATTTTCCAGTTAAATATAATTAAATATAGATATCCTGAACAATTGGATATATTTTTTATTTATTATCATTATGGTATTACTACTATGAATAAGAAATATTTTATTAAATGCACTTTTGTCTGTTAAGAACATTTACAGCATACTGGGCGCGTCTAATAACTACACAGTATAAAACAAAGTCGCTTTCTCTGCCCCTATGCCCCTTTGTATGCTTAAATCTGTATTTCAATCAGAGCCCCTACCGTCCTTACTCCGGCAGTAGCTCAGCCACGCCTGCGCCACGTCAACCAGCGACTTGAACACTTGCGTCCTCTCATGCTCCACCTCCAGCGCCCTCATCTCCCTCTCATGCTGTTGTCTATACCTCGCCTCCTCCAACTCTAACCGCCTCAACTCTATGGTTGTAAAATCTATGGTACGTACTGATCTTATTATTTTTTTCACGCGACAACGGGGGCGAAGCCTCCTGAGTTTAGTTTCGGTCTCTATAGGCCTTCGCTTCACCTCAGGTGCTTCAATAAGTCTTCGTTTGGGAGGTACTTGGGACATATTATTGGGGGGTAATACTGTAGAAGTGACATAGTACATGGGAGCTTCGGTAAGACCAGGGCTTTCGGCTGAAGATTGCTGCGTACAGAGAGGATCTGACGAATGGGCGTCTTGCGTTTGTAAGAAATCTGAAAAAGAATAAATAAATAAATGCTTTGGACTGACACAACACTTTTCTACAAAAAGAAGACGCTTTGAGTATCAAATGAGACAAACTTCTTAGCTATCCATGGATTCTCCGTTCGGGTGCCTGGTCCATCGCGTGGAACAGAGAGGAATGTCAGTCGGCGCCTGGGACTTTCGACCCAGCGTGTAGGTTTAAGGGGCTCCTTTATAGTATACTAACGATCACCTCCACCGATGACATTCCTCTCCCTTCCCAACCATATTTGTTACGAGCCGATTAAAGCGGCTTTAGTTGCTCTTTATAGTATGGAGCTAATATTAGATCTTGGTAATCCTTCAGTAGGTTGTAGAGAGATTTCGCTGGTATACGTCTCGCACCCACTTCCACAGCATATGACCTTGCTGTATAACCATTTTCTTTCTCTTATTAACTGTAGTGCTAAGTTTCTGCTGGTGATTAAGGTCTCCAGAGCTCAGTTGGGGAGGGTATGGGGTTTTAAAGGCAGGACGTTTTTACAATACGTACCATTAATGGACGAAATTTCCAGTTCAACGGATAGATTCGGTGGTGATGGAATGTTAGCGGCATCTTCTGATGATGTCTGAAAACGTTATTAAATATCAGAAATAGTGAAACATCAAAATATCGCCTATTTCACCAATCTTACCGTCCTAAAAACGAAAGAAGATGGCGACCACTAATTAAACTAATTCGGATGTTAGTGCGTCAATCACGCTGAAACTACTACACGGATTTCAATTAACTTTTGGAGTTGGACGACCGCTTGGCGTAATGGTCAAGATGTTGCCTACTACGCAAGAGGTCGCGGGTTCGATTCCCGCACAGGACAAACATTTGTGTGCATGAACATGTCTGTTTGTCCTGGTCTGGGTGTTATATGTATCTATTTAAGTATATTTGTAATACCACTGTTGATTCTGATGTATGTAACACAAGTGCTTCAGCTACTTAACACGGGGTCAGATCAATGTATGTGATGTTGTGAAGTATTTATTTTGTATACAGGCAGGGTATGGGCTGACTTAGTCGATAGGATACTTTTTATCCCGATTAAATGCTTCCACAAGAATCTTCGCTTTCAGGAAAAGCCGCATCAAAAAACTTGTACAAAATAAATATTATTCCTGAAATTTCTAATTTCGAATCCAGGCAGGATATGGGCTGACTTAAGTGATGATAATTTTTATCCCGATTTAATGCTCCCACAGGAATGTTGATAATGCGGGCAAAGCCGCGGTAAAAAACTAGTATATTCATGATTTTTTTTGACTTTCAGATCGTAAAATCGTCTACATTTCAGAATAAAAATTATTATATCCACCCTGAAATTTGAAAGGGGAAAGTAATGGTTTACAAAAAAAACCTTAACCCACATCAATCATACAAGTTTTCCGTCCAAAAGAAATGTAGACGATTTCACGATCTGATCAAACTGATTTGACCATTTCATGACATGTTCATTTCAACTACATACATACATATCGCGTTTAGTCCTGTTAAAAATTATCCATGTAATTCAGAATACTTTTTGACGACCCGCTTGGTGTAATGGTCAAGATGTTGCCTATTACGCAAGAGCTCGCGGGTTCGATCCCCGCTCAGGACAAACATTTGTGTGCATGAACATGTCTGTTTGTCCTGGTCTGGGTGTTATATGTATCTAATTAAGTATATTTGTAATACCAATGTTGATTCTGATGTCTATTACACAAGTGCTTAAGCTACTCAACACGAGGTCAGATCAATGAATGTGATGTTGTGAAATATTTATTTATTTATTTAATACTTACAGAAATTCCCAATTCCTCAATCAACGTCTGACCTTCTCCCTTTGAACCGGTCAACTTGAGAATTCTCTCCTCAAACACTGTAAGGTTAATGTGGGATGGTTTTGTTCCATTATTCTGTCTCGTGAGACGCCTCAGTGCTATCCCTTTCCTCTTGGTCTTCGATTTCCAGTCTGCCCATACCTTAAAAAAAAATATGTAGGAAAAGAATACAATACTTCTTTCTAGCGTTTATTCCGTTTCTGTGAGGGTTCCGATTTGCTCATTATCCAGGATTTGGCGACTGCCATCAGACCTTCGAAACCCTTAGAGGGGAACCAGACGGATTGGATCATGGTTGCACATTCAGATCTAACTAAACTAAAGTCAGAAACTGATCTGAATGTGAAGGTTTTCTCACGGTGGTTTCCCTCACTGTCAAGCTAATTGCACAAATCCACACATAGATTTCGAAAAATCCAGAGATTTGGGCCCAGATTCGAACCGCGGACCTCACGTATGTGGAGTGCACAAGCACACAATACAAAAAAATAATATAGAGATTAAATTCTATTTGACACTAAGTTTAGGTACAAAGAAATATGCTTAACTATCTTAATGGGCGTTATGAAGCACGCTAGGAGCTCCAGATGAAATTATTTGGTGCCCATCCGATGGCAGACCTCTGCGAAAGTTGCTTAACTGAGCCATCGCAGGCCGAGCGCGCTTACCACTGCGTCATTGAGCTCCTCAAATATAAAAGGCTTTAATATAAATAATTGCTTTAAGCAAACAATGGAAAACTTACTTTCTTCCATTTTTCTGCGGTTCTCTGTACGTCCCCAAAAGAGTTCAAAATTGCTGCTAACTTCTTCCATAGTTGCTCCGACCGCACTCTGCCATCAGTACCCAGGGGAGGCCTAGCCAGCTCTCTGTTACTGCAACAATATTAATAATAAGTCACAGGCTTTGCTTTTAACGGGAAAATTTATTAAAATAAGATGGAATGTTACATATAAATAAATAATAAATTGTTTGCACTAACACACCAATTGCCTAGCCCCAAACTAAGCTCAAAGCTTGTACTATGGAAGCTAAGGAATAGATATACATACTTAAATAATTTTATCAACATCCATGACTCGAGTACAAATGCCTATGTTCATCACACAAACATAATGTCCTTGGCGGGATTCAAACCCACGAGGGACTTGTAGCCATTGTCTCTAACCACGAGACCAACAGGCCAGTCCGGGGTCCAGTTATTTATTTAATTTATTCTTACTATCACGAGCATACTAAACTAACTATGGAATTTTATTCTGCAATAAATCATTTCATTATTATGTAGGTACATTTGAAGGTCTCGGGTCCACAGGGTCATTTAAAGCTTAATTGAGGCCAATACCAAGAGGCTTTTTGGTACCATTTAATCTAAAATGAGATGGGTACATCTGTAAGGTTTTGTCTCACAGTAAATATAGTGATCTACTCACAGACAACACTTGGCAATGTAACAAGAGGGTCACCCGATGGTAAGTGATCACCGCTGCCCATGGACATCAACAACTGCACAAGGGTCACAGATGCGTTGCCTGCCTTAGAGACTCCATACCCTCCCCAAGTGAGCTCTGGCGACCTTACTCACCAGCAGAAACATAGCACAACAGATACGAAATGCTACTTCACTGTGGTCTTCTGTAAGGTGGACGTACTTTCCTAGACGAGCGGCTCAATCGAGTGGATATTAAGCTCTTTTCAAAACACTACCTATCTAATAAAAACAAGGAAAACTTGATAAACTTGAACTTTTTTACCGTTCCATAAACTCCAACATCGCCGCAAATTGTTTTGCGCTGGCCCTATGTCTTGTTTCCATTGTTATAATGTTGATACTGAAATAAATGATAACCATTTAAATAACACGTTCTATTTTGATTCACGAGAGCATACAAGCGAAATAAGTAAAGGAACATCCACTGACCACTTTAATCTATCTATGATGACTTAACTAAATACTACAACATTCAAACAACACACTTCTTCTATTAATCTTCTACTGAATTATATTACAAAGTACTCTGTGTACTGAATACAACCAAATAATGTAAGAGAAAAGAATTTTGTACTGTAGTGCGATCCGCAATTTTTACAATAGTTTGACAGCTACTAAAGATTACTCGAGATTTGACATATTTTGTCGTTCACTATCAATCGAAACCATAGCGAATATCGTTTTTTTCCGAATCTTTGCTTCGTTATAGACGTTGCATTAGCGAAACGAAGTTATTTATTTCTTATTTGCTACACTTATTCATAAAATTAGATATTTCTGTAGAGCAGTGCAAGTGATGACAAATTCTCATCACAACCTACAGAGCGATTATTCTACATATCCGACTGACCAAGAGATTAACGAACGACCTTTGCACTTAATTTAATTTGGAAATATCATTTACGTGTTAAATTGTAATACTGATTAAAAAAAATCGCACCAAAATAGTCTCCGCAGTGTTCCTTACAACATTTTATAAAGTAAAGTATCTGCCTATGAATGTCCCTCTGCAGAGCAAAAGCCTCCATCATTTGAAACCATATTTTCGTTACAAAGATGAGTTTTGGCTTAATCACCACGCTTGCCAAATGGGGGTTGGTGATCACGAACCCGGCAGAAAAATCGACTCAAATTTTGCCTGAATCGAATCCAGGACCTCGAGACATCGGTACGCCACTTAAACCGCGAGACCATCGAGGTATTATAAAACCAAAATAAACAAATTATTACTATCCACTATTGTCCCGCACCCTGTTTGAATGATGGCCACCGCTAGACAGGTGCTGTTGAACACAGGTCACGGATGTTCATGTCATAATGACGAAATTGAACTACGAACCGCCCGCCACCCTTCCTGTTTGTACAGATTATGACTGCGTACTTATTAAAAAAACATTTAAAATCGCAATCAGATTAATTAATAATTATTCTGATTGCGATTGATAAGCATATTCAAAACAAGGGAATTGAGAAGTAAGGAAGTAAGGTCGCCGGAGCTCAGTTGGGGGGTGTGTATAGGGTCTCAAAAGCAAAAAAAAATTGCGACCCTCGTGCGATTGTTAATGTCCATGGGCAGCGGTGATCACTTACCATCAGATGACCCTCTCTTGTTGAAAATTTGACGAGCATGGTGCTATCTTGTTTTAAAAACAATGGAAGGTTTGTTTTTAATAGTTATTTTTTTATAATTTTAAGATGATATGCGGATTTGATTCCCGCCTGAGCTACCTGAGATCAGATGAATTTTCCTATGTTATTGTAACAACATGCCTGTCTTCATTTAAAATTGATTCGTATTCGTTTTCCGAAGATCGTATAAATATTAGCATAGATAACACCACTTCACAGTTAATAAAAAAGACACTCCATTTTAGGGAGGGCGCTTCCCCTCCCGCTCAAATGAAATAAAACACTTGAACGATCCCACACGATGTGCCATCCACGGAAATAGGGTTGAAAACAAAGTTTTTATAACAAGTGTTGTTAATTTTTAAGCTTAACAATATTTTCATTGATTTGTTATTTTAATTACCGGTTGGGTGTGAAGGTTAAGAAGTGGTCTCATAAATTATACCAAGAGGTTGCGGGTTCGATCCCCGCACATTTTTGACGGACGTAGTCACACACTAAGCTCGAAGCTTGTATGAAGCTAAAAAACGGATAGACATATTTAAATATGTACTTAAATATACGAGTACAAATGCCGGTGTTCATCACACAAACATTTGCTCCTAGCGGGATTCGAACCACCCTTGGTTTTGTAGCCAGGGTCTCTGACCACTAGATCGACGGGCCCGTCATTTTATTTCAATAGTTTTATTTTAGTTTTTTCTTATGCTTGTGTAACAAGTTAATGAATGTAATTTTAATTAACCAAACTTGTTTTACATCCAAATATTTATTCCCTTCTGTTAGAGCAGAGTGTGGACTGTATTTTAAGAATGAAGATATAACAGAGAAAAATAAGGGAAACACGGTTTCGGTATCAATCCGCTAAAAAACAAATTGCCGTCACGACAGAAAGCAAGTACGACTCACCTTTCCTCTGCAACGGCCGGGCTCCTGAAGCGAATACGATTCACCACGTTCAACCACAATTCGTTTTAAAACTTCAAATATCACGGATATTATCAGCAAGCGGATTAATCCTTATTTTTATTACTTGAAAAACTAGGCACGCACGGCGATATCCAATTGTTTTTTGAGAGAGTGAAAATATGTGACGTTTGAGTTCTTCTTTTTAATTACTTTTTTTTCTTAGCGGCCAGTAATGTTTGTGCGGGCGCGCGTATTCGGCCTCGTTGGTTGGGGATCGTGTAGGGAAACACCGACCGCGCATTAGTCCAGTGAGCGCACTCGACATTCCACCGATCAGGCAACTGTTCTATCACGGATAGATACCGAACATACCCCCTACCGAAACCATAATGATGGTTTCTACTAGAAATAGAGAAAGTAAATAGGAACTAAACCCAGTAAAGGTAAAAGAATTATAAGAAATCTAAAGTAGGTATATATAAAGTATTGTGAGTAATAAAATTAATTAATACAAGACAAAATTAAGAGTTCCATCTTACTCAAAGGCCATTTACAAGATGGAACATTATCTGTTTTAATCAGAACTAATTCACCTACTTTAATATTAGCTGATGTAGTAAACCATTTTGCTCGTTGTTGTAAGGTATTATTTAAATATTTACGATTCCAAAGTTTCCAAAACATTTCAGTGCACTTTTGAATATATTGCCAACGTGTGAGTCTTTTAACCTGTATATCTTGAACGTCAAATTCAGGTAATGCAACTATACTTTTGCCAATTAAAAAATGACCCGCCGTTAACACATTGCTATCGTTGGGACTATCGGAAGCAGGTAACGAACACAACAGTCGTGAGTTTAAAAAAGCTTCTGCCTTACAGAAAATAGAATAAAGTTCTTTAAACGTTAAAGACTTATCACCTACATTCTTAACTAAGGAGCAAAGACCACGTCGTGCGACAAATCTGTCCAAACATGCAAGGTAGCAATCTGTGAATAGTGAAGATAAGACTTCTAAGTGAGATTTGAATTGCTTAGCATTACTTTTTAAACTTTCTTTGACGAGAAAAGGGCCTCCAAGGTCCACTCCAACGTAAGTGGATACCTTGTTTGGCAGTAAACAAGCCCCTGGCAGAGGTACCATGTGAGGTTGTGACAAAGAAGGTTCATGTTTTAAACAAGTTATACATTTAGATAAGATTGATCGAATAAGACTACGAGCAGAAGTAATCCAGTAATTCTCATTACCTGTACTTTGCAAGTTATGCAGACCAACATGCAAATATTTAATATGTAAGTACACAATGATCAGTTCCGTAAATCGACTGTCCTTTGGTAAAAGACGCGAATGCTTAGCGTTATAAGGAAGATCTAATTCTGAAAAATCACCCCCTACCCTGAGGAATCCCTGGGTGTCAATAAACGGAGAAAACTTTCTCAAAGAAGAAACATATTTGACATTATTAAGTAGCATAATTTCTGCTTCGTAGTATGCACTCTGTGCCAATTGAATTAGGATTTTCAATATATCATTTAACTCGACCGTAGTCAAAACGTTTGACTTAAGTATACGATCGTTTATGTTAATTCCTTTATACAAGAGATGCGCAGCGATTGGAAAACGTTTCCTCTCGCCATTTGCCAATTGAAGCAATGTACGAATTTCTAAACATGGAGAACAGTTCATACCGTAAGTTACGGTCTGTAACTCATTAACCTTTATAGGTTCGTTAGACGAATCTCTAAACAAAATATATTGATAAGAACGATCGTCATTTCCTAGACTGATGGTGCGATTTATTTTACACACATCACTAAATAAAAAGTATTTAAAAAGTCGAAATTTTATAATAGTTGATTTGATAGCAGAGTACAGTTTTGGACCGATTAATAGAATATAATTTAAAGCTACGTTATTACTACACTTCGCCACCACGTGGTCGAGTCGTTCACATTCATGCATAAAGTCTTTGTACATCTGCTGCAGTACCGGGGTACGTACAAGCTTGCTCTCCGTGTACAAGAGCCGACGCTCGGCACTAGCGCGCGAGTCGCCCAGTGGCGCGTGGACTGGTGCAAACGGTAGCGGTACGTCGTATTGCCCGTTCGCTTCCCGCGTATGCTTTTCTGCGAATTGATCCAGTTTACTTGGCGAGAGAGTGCACGGCACCTCCTCAACTTCCCAAGAGCTACGTAACGTTTTTTCTAACGTTTGATCGTTTTTAGAAACTGATGAATGAAGAGTTTGTGAACGATTATCATTATAGTCCGAATACAATTTACCGCTAATGATGTGTCCAAAAACTGTCTCGATTACACTTGGAATGCTAGAATTAATTACTATCGGTTTATCTAATATAAGATCTGGTACAATATCATTACCTAATAAAATATCTATACGAGAACGTTTGAAAAAGAAAGGATCTGCTAACTTAAAAGAATCATATTCCTGTAATAGGTTTTCAGGAAGCGCAATACTAGGCATATCTGCTGATACCCTTGACACCACGACTAAATCGACATCGAATGTCGGACCTTCTGCAAATCTAGGTTTTAATGTACAGGTAACCATACCTAGATTATCAATAAATTTACCGCCTAATCCATTTATCGTAAACGGACACCTCTTTCTCGGTAAACCTAATTTCTGTGCGCATTCGGTAGTGATGAATGAGCTCTGAGCTCCAGAATCAATAACTGCACGGCAGCTCTGATACTGTCCATCGCTATCAATAGCATTAGTAAGTGTAGTACCTAAAACTACACCATAATTACGATTATTTTTATAACCTAACAAGGCTTGTTGCTCGGGCAACATCTCACTCACGGAATGAGAGTGCGAGGATAAGAGCGCATGGTGCGTGTTCGAGGGAGGAGATGGCTGCGAGCCGCCCGCGCTCGGCACGGCCGACGGAGCTGCGCTGCTCGCGCTTCTGTCCCTGTGCAGTAAGTAGTGATGCGGCAAGGCGCACACCCCACAGGTCATAGTACTTTTACAACTGTTGTAACTATGATCTGGTTTCAAACAATTCATACACAACCTTAAGGAATGGACACGGTCCATCCTTTCGTCGACAGTCAACTTACGAAATTGATCGCAACGGTAAATGGAATGATTTTGTTTGCAAAATACACAGACGAGTGTATTCCTATAAGAGTCATTACTTGGATTACTCGTAGTTGTGAGGACAGTCTTTGAGGATGACACTTTATAACTACTAGTATTTTTATAAGAATTGTTGTTGCTCCTATACGAACCACTTGACGTGACAGCCATATCAGATGAGCTTGTCATGGAGTGTTCTAAAACTTTTATCTGTTTACTAACAAAATTAATTAACTCAGAAAAAGTAGGTATTGTATTTTGATCACGGCTTTCCTCAAATAATTTCCTCGAATACGGATCTAGTCTACGTAACGCTAAATGACAAAATAAGAAGTCATCTAAATTCTTAATATCTAGCATTTGAATAGCTTTAAGAGAATGATCGAATGTTTCTATGAACAACTCTAGGTTGGACACAGTATCTTTAGACAGCGGAGAAAAGTTCAACATTTTGTCTAAATATCTAGAAGCTAACGTGCGATTGTCTTGATATTTATCAATTAAACTTTTCCAAATCAAAGAATAATTAGCAAAAGTAATAGGAAGCTTTTTTGCGATATTTAACGCTGAGCCTTTCAAGCAAGACAGTAAATAATGAAACTTATCTATGTCAGAAAAATTCCTATTGTGCACTAAAGAAACAAATGTGTCATAAAATGTTACCCAGTTTTCGATGTTCCCATCGAACTCAAACAATGATAACTTTGGCAAAGCAGGCGTTGTTAATGATAAATCTTTTTTATCGCAATTATTCGAGTCAGCAGATTTCGAATATTTATTCGCAATTAAACGACATGTGTTGTACATTTCATCAAACGCATCTAGATCGCTAGTACCTAGCTTAGCTGATGATTTTAATTGTAACTCGATTTCATACAATTCGAATACGGCTGATTCAAACTTAGTACGAACATTTTCAATCTCAGATAATTGTAATAAAAACGTTGGCAATTTAGTCAAATCGCTACTAATCTTACCAGAAACATCATATAACTTTTGCAATTTAGTAAATAAATATTCTTTTTTGACAATTAAACCTTTTCTTTTAATTTGTAATTCTTCCGCCATATTGAGCAATTTACGAAATCGTGCAAAATGGTTTTCAAACACGCAAATTAATTAATAGAAAAATTCGGCTAGAATGGACCAAATGTTAGAGCAGAGTGTGGACTGTATTTTAAGAATGAAGATATAACAGAGAAAAATAAGGGAAACACGGTTTCGGTATCAATCCGCTAAAAAACAAATTGCCGTCACGACAGAAAGCAAGTACGACTCACCTTTCCTCTGCAACGGCCGGGCTCCTGAAGCGAATACGATTCACCACGTTCAACCACAATTCGTTTTAAAACTTCAAATATCACGGATATTATCAGCAAGCGGATTAATCCTTATTTTTATTACTTGAAAAACTAGGCACGCACGGCGATATCCAATTGTTTTTTGAGAGAGTGAAAATATGTGACGTTTGAGTTCTTCTTTTTAATTACTTTTTTTTCTTAGCGGCCAGTAATGTTTGTGCGGGCGCGCGTATTCGGCCTCGTTGGTTGGGGATCGTGTAGGGAAACACCGACCGCGCATTAGTCCAGTGAGCGCACTCGACATTCCACCGATCAGGCAACTGTTCTATCACGGATAGATACCGAACACCTTCTTTCTTTCTTTCATCGCCAACCCTGCCCAGGTGACGGGCAAATATTTGCCCCCCCATTACACAGTTTGCCCACCGTTTAGCGACCAGTGATTACAAGCCACCTGCCTTTCGTTATAACATCAATAATTCACGTAATGGCGCCACGATTACATGTTACAAGTACATAATAAATATGTGCATTATGGTGGAGAGGGCGGACGTTCTTTGTTTTTGTTTAATTTTATTTGCAATACTAATGTAATGTTACTGATTGATACACATATTATTACACGTCTTATGTGTAAACTTTAGTTTTGAATAAACATTGTTATTGGTTGCTTTTGAACGTGACGTAGTTTAGCGAAAACGTTCCCCACCCACATCCTATTTTTTTCTGATTATAAATTAATAAAATATGTATTTTTCTCATTAGAATTTGCTTCAAATCATCATTGACTCAACTTACATTTAGGTACAAGCTATCACTAAAGACTGCACTATTCAATTTAAAAAAAAATATTTACTTAGAACTAAACTTGTGTTGTTTGGAAAGTTTTGGCTAAAGTACGATTTTAGGTGATCTGACCAATACCGGTACAAAAACCAAAACTAAAAAAACGGTGCCTTAAACAAGCGTTACCAACTAATTAATAAGTCTATTTTGTCCTGGGCCTTTTGGCTGGCTGCTCTTGAATTGCGAATTCGATAATCGCTTTCGCTACAAAAATGACTTTTTCTATAAATTAACATTGCCCCACCTTGGCTTACGAATCCCAGTGACAAATTAATCATTATTATTTTTTATATATTTTATTTTAAGCATTTTTTACATGCTAGCTTACATGCTACTTTTATCAATTTTTAAAAATTGAAACAAAGAAAAAATCTTCCGTTCGCTTTTGGCTCAGGCCGGACTCGAACCTAGCGCCTCTTGCAATTCGGGCAAGCACTCTGACCACTAAGCTACCGAGACGCATAGACCATAGTCGATCTGATGAATTGATGATCTAAGTCCCGCCTGAGCCAACTGAGATCGGATGAATGTTTCTTTGTTTTTATAATTTTAAAAATTATTTCATGCTTATTTTAAGGTATGTTTCCATTGATATACAAAAACCCAAGATGCACGGTCTCGAACAAAAGTAACAGTCAATACTATCACCAAAAACTCAAAGTCAAACTATGAACGTTACAATTCGCAAATTAAACCTTATGCAGATTAATCAAGATTGTTTTCACGAGGGAATGTTCAAAATTGCGATGACGCGGGTGACGCAAGTCTGTTTGAAATAAGATCATTCTGCACTTATTTCTTGGGGACGTTTTTGAGACGTTGATTGTGTATCTTGGGTTTTTGTATATCAATGTATGTTTCCCTTGCCTTCAGATGTGCACAGCATGATGGGACCTCTGCTGGCTGCGTTGCCACCGCAGCCGCCGACATACCTCCCGCCATACTGCCAGCACCTGCCCATGAGAACTGCTCCAAGTAAGTACTCATTGATGAAGGAGAACAACAAGGAGTTTCTCAGGACCATTCAATGCTACGAGTGAAATAGCTAACGGAAATAATTTCATGCCAATCGATCTTATTTCATGTATGGATAGGAATATTTAAGGTTTGTGCAGTGGCGTAGTTATTAAGGCTGGTAGTTATTAATAAATCGCTCTCAACTCTGAGATTGATCTTGAGTGCGAAGTTGATATGTCATTCTCATATATAAAACAGCATCTCACGTTCGCGCTCAAGATCGATCCTGAGATTGATCTTGAGCGCGAACTAATTCGTATTAATAATAATCGGCTCGTATCAATAAATCAAACTCTCAACTCTGAAGTTGCCCCGGGGCACTCAAAAACAGGGGCCCCCGTATCAATAAATCTGGATCGAAGTGGAAATCTCCCATTTTCGATATAAATATGACAGGTTGCAAACCCACTTGACTACTCAGTTTAGAGAAATTGCTAAAACATAGCAGTGGAGCCCCAGTTTTTAATATGCCCCGGGGCCCTTGGCTACCTAGCTACGCTACTGAGTTTGTGTACTAAAAACGACCATTAGCCATACATTTGTACTCGAAATTCTCTGATCCATTTTCTTAAGGTAATGTGATGTTGTCAAAATTTATTTAATATAGTGACCGCCCGCGACTCCGTCCGCGTGGATTTCGGTTATACTATAGACTATAGCTTAAAGCCTCTCCGTCACATGGACTACTTATCCAACACAAAAATATTTTTTCAATTTACAACCAGTAGGTCCCGAGATCAGCTCGTTCAAACAAACAAACAAACAAACATACAAACAAACTCGATCTTCATCTTTATTATATCAGTATAGAAGTAATTAAACCCCCCAGTTCCAGTCCCAGTGCTGACCCCACCCCCTTGCGAGGGCGAGCGGCGCCGGGGCGAGAAGCGACCCATCCCGCCAGAGCTGAAAGATGAGAAGTACTTCGAGCGACGCCGGCGCAACAACCAAGCTGCTAAGAAGTCACGTGATGCGCGCAGGATCAGGGAAGACCAGGTACATGGGCGTAGCCACACTGGGGTAAGCTGGGGCACTTGCCCCTCCCTGGCTCAGATCTTTAAGGTGCCTAGTTAAAAAAAAACTTTTTTTTCGAGACACATAAAAAATACCGGGTGATTATTTTGACTGTTGCCCCACCCTGAGCCCAAGGCTGGCTTCGCTCATGACCAGGTATCATACATATGAACTAGCTATCACTGTTACGAGCTGAAGGACGAAGAGTCGGCCACTATCGCCATCGCATCGCTTTGGCTAATATTGCCATACCGTTTGTAAAGATACTGCGGGATGGCAATATTAGTCGAAGCGATGGCGATTGTGTAAGTGATCGAAGTGACAACTTGGCTAGACCAGCAAGAAGTCACGCAACGAGCGCAGGGTCAGGGAGGAAAACGTGACCACTTATTATCATCATCATCATCTTGGGCAAGGACTGAAAATCAGAACATTGCTCTATTATGTAGATGTTTATCAATGAAACACTGAGTTTCTTGCCTTTTTGCATCGCTCTGCGCTGGGGCACACGTTTTAATATGTAATTAGTTAATGTAGGTACCATTTATTTTGCTAGTTTTAAGCACCCAAAATGTATTTCATAATTGTGTTTGTTATGCTTGTGTTTGTGTGTGTGACTTTGTGATGCGAATAAAAATCTTATCCATCTTTCGTCTTCATCAGCGTCAGAATGTCACAGCTTTTTGCTGGAAGTAGGCCTTCCCCTGACGAGGGCGGTTGCCAACCCAATCACCAACCCGGTGTTGGTGATTTTATCTCACTCTTCAAATCGTTTCTTTTAAGACCTCAAATGTTTTTTTTTCTCTCTCCAGATAGCATGGCGAGCATGTCTTCTCGAGCAGGAGAACGCTTCTCTCCGAGCTCACATAGCGGCTCTACGACAGGAGGCGTTGGCTCTTCGCAGCCTGCTTGCAGCCGGCGACGACCCACCACCAGCTCCCTCATCTACCACCAACGACTAGATGCTACTAATAGAAAGAACAATGACGTCAGGGCCGTCTTCACCTATTTAGGGCCCTGGGCACATGGGCATTTAAACGTCTTATTTGGTTTACCTTACGTCTTACCTAATCTGGGGGCCCCAAAAGGACGCGGGGACCTGGGCACGTGGCATTTGTGCCCAGTGGAAAAGACGGGTCTGAATGACGTTCTCTAGTCAAAGTATACAGAACACACCGTTGCGTTTTGTTAAGAAACGTTCTACAACCTAAATGTGTAAAACACAGAGACAAAGATTAAAAAAACAACATACTTAACTCATAGTCAAAGTTAAAAATAAAAAAAATATTTATTTTGAAATCTTACGACATGCGACAGTCCGGATATTTTCAGGTAAAATAAATACAAACGGCCTTAGGATAAAAAAAGTGATATTTTACATTTTGAAAAAGAACATGCTCAGACACGACCTTTGTAATTGGCGTTAAAATAATAGCATTCATTTTGAGATGTTATTGTGTCCATCAAACATACTCACTCATAAAACACTTGCAGCCGTTGATGCTACAAAACTTTAGCATTCTCCTATAATTAGAATTCTTCTAATATAACTTTATATTATAATAATTAAAATTTATGAAGTAGATTTAAAGCGTGATAGATAGATAATCAAAAGATCTCAAGTCCGTCCATTTTATTGTAGCTTCGATTATTTTGTTAATCTTAATTAGGTAGATACTTACTTGTGAGGTTCAAGTATAAAATTGCTTTTCAGATGTCTAGTCATAACATTGTTAGTTACCTAATATGAGGAAATTATTAATTAAGTTATTTAGAATATATTAATGTGTAAGGAAATGATGTTTTGTGTTATTTACTTGCTTATTTTTGAAAATATTAAATGTTTTCGTGCAAGACGTTTTTTATTCTACCTTTCTTTTAACTGCAGATATGCAGGAGCAATGTGTATTGAATAAAATAAATATGTCTTTGAAATAAGTTAATAAATAAACTGAAAATATTTACAAATAGTTCTCTGGTAAATGATGATGATAATGCCATCCCGGCCGGTTTCCACTTCTGACTCCGTATTAATTTAAGATCGTCGAATGTGAGCTCGCATGTGACTTGCATAGCTCACCTTGTTAAGAAAGGATCCTGAACAAAGCGGGCACATGAGCGCACCATCCATGTACTGATATGTAAATGTAAATACCTACAACATCGATATCATCAATCAATCATACATTCCAATTGAAATTGTTTTTCAATTGAAAGTAATTGCCACAACTCTAAATACTAAGTAGTGTTTAATTTTGACTAAAGAGGGCGCTGTGCGTTGTTAGTTATTCTACTCGTCACTAGATGGCAGTATGTATAAAATTTGTATATTAGTGTTTTCAGTGTAAAAATTATGTCAGAGAATTAAATAAATAATTAATAAAACTATTAAACTTTTACCTGCGTCTTTTTTTGTTCATAATTTTATTTTTAATTATATTATTAATTTGGTAAAAGCGAGAAAAAATAAAACATCTATTACATAAGATTTATCATTATTCTGTTCTTGATACATCATATTTAGACGTCACTACTTTCAAGCAATCGGATTAGTCGTAATGTTTTCTTGTAGACGAACAACCAATCAAAAAGTGGCAATAATTTTTAAGTGTTGAGATCTGACATTAAAAACAGACTGATACTGGATAAAACGAGAATATTCTAACAAGCCGCTCTTATTTCAGTGTGGCAAGGATAGTCGAAGTGTGCTCGAAAAAAAAGATAAAATTGTTCTTTCGTGAAGTTGCGTCACCCACATGTTCTGTTTGAAGTGAATTGAAATCAAAAAATAAATTAAATAGTTGTTATAACCGAAATAAAAATGTTGTGCGCGACTCGGGCTTTCGGCCGAAAGGCCCTGGAGTGTTCAGGCATCGGAACCGAATACTACACAAACAGAAATTTCTCGACAATTCTCAAAAGCGTAAGTGACCATTTTCTTTGAGAAAACGAATGAAAATCGTTTGTCAATCTTGCTGAATATGTCAAAGAAAATAATTAATTTACTCAATTCATTCTCTTACTTGTGATTTCTTTGTAATTGTGCTTTTTGGGGGCCGGCCGATATCTCCCACATGGAGATTTTTTTATGTAATTATTTCATAGTTATAATGTTATAATTCACCGGTTTTCAGACGGCAGCACCCACAGTTCCTATTTACCAACGCCATGCGATCCAGTACAGAAATAAGTAAGTACATTTTTTCCAATTTTGCATAAGAATTTCATCATAACCTAACTCTCGAAGTTGGGCGACCTTTATATGCATAACAAAAGATGATGTTAAAATTCAAAGAACTGTACATAATTATCAATGCTTTCTGAGTTTTCTCTGTAATATACACTTAAAAATTTGTGAAAAGTATTTCATAATTTAAGTTGTATGTATTCTCTGTAAAGTATCAAATAATTTATCAGTATTATTAGTGTTTTTAGTTATCATTTAACCGTCAATGCAAAGCGCAGGCTTCATACTGGATCTTTCAACAATTTGCTTCAATTTCATTCTTGCTCCATCGTTTAATCTAAAGATTAGAACAAAATTGTTAGGCTAACCTTTCCAAAGTAATTTGTATAGAATGTTCTGGGTTTATATTAGAGCATAGTTGGACAAGTTATTTGCTTGCAAGTAGAGGGAAAGATAAGATACATCATACAGGTATCTTATAAGTTAAGCAAGTTTTACTAGCTTGTTTGAAAGTTGTTAATGTTTTAGTAATGACTAGGATTTAAATGTAATTGAACTGGCAAAGTTATATTTCTGTTAGTTCACTCAATTTTAGGCGATTCAATAGTGCTTCTATGAAGCCAATTGAATAAGGGATATTAGCTTAAATTTTTAGTTTGCGTCAGATTGGGTTACTAAGTTGAGAGTTTTGGTTATTTAGGTTTCTAGATTTGTTGCTAAGCAATTGCATCAGTTACTTATTCTCTTGAAGTAATGTGTATGTTTGGTCATTTCATTAATAAAAAACGCTAAACTCTTGACGTTCAAAATTTCAAACAATTTTATTGAGATTGATGAAGGTTTTGCCATTTCTAAAATGATGCAACATTTAACTCAATATTGCACCCTTGAGCGGTCTCTGTAACTAATTTACTTCAGACCTTTGCGGCGGTGCTAGATCAAATGTCTGGTGAATGAAAAGTCTTAATATTTTTAAGGTTATCATTTTATCCAGACTACATTATTATAATACTGATCACAGTGAAGTAGTAACTGTTGTGCTGTTTCTGCTGGTGAGTGCGGTCGCCAGAGCTCAGTTGGGGTTCTTAAAAGGCCAGCAATGCATTTGCTTCGTCTGCATCGGCACTATTCTTTAAACCAGGCAAGCTCTTTTTAAAATACCATAACAGAGCGCTTGCCCAGATTGCAATAGGCGCTGTGTTCGATTCCTGCCTGAGCCATGAGATCAGATGAATTGAAGTGCATACCTGACCGGATTTGAACCGCCAACCTCACGCCTGTGAAGCGGCACTCTAACCACTAGGCTATCGAGCTGTTTTAACTAAGCTGTAATAATATTTGTTATCAGGTCCGATGGAGTCCGAGGCGCTGTCATCGGTATCGACTTGGGCACCACCAACTCCTGTGTGGCTGTCATGGAGGGAAAGACACCTAAGGTGAGACATTAAACTGTCCTGTTGATTTGTTGGCTCGAGACCCTGAACACAATATGGGCTAATAATTATGCGATGAAAAATTTCATCTCGAGCTCCTCCGTGCTTCGGAAGGCACGTTAAGCCGTTGGTCCTGCGCCTGATCTCTCTACGGTCGTGTCAGATTGCTGTCCCACCGAATTATGAGAGTGAAGGAATAGGGAGTGTACTATAATATATCCTGCGTACCTGGCTGATCGTTAGATCGGCCGCCATGGCCGAATACGGCCGGAGGGTATTATTATTATTATGTGATGAACATTGGAACTTGAGTCATTGAGTCGTTAATTTTTTTTTAATGTGTCGTGTCCTTTACTGGTATCGGTGGCACAATTTGTCAGTGCGCTTGCTCGGTTCACAAGAGATGTGGGTTCGCATTCTCCCTGAGGACAGATGTTTTTTTGCGTAATAAAAAATTTAGATAAACGTAAAATAAGCATGTAAAATGCTTAAAAATAAATATACATAAATAGAAAATAATTATAAGCGATGTCGATCCGTGCCCCACCTGTGTGGGAACACGTTTGCAACGTCGCAAGAGAAACGCTTGGTACCAGCTAGTCAAAGGCCTGTGCCTCTGGGCTTTCCTAGAAACCTTGCTACATTAAAATTATTCTTAATTTTACTTGTCATTCACACCAAACTGAATTTTGTATTGTCACCTGAAGGGAAAGTTCTCTTAATATTGTAGAAAAAAATTTTACTTGAAGGAAATGTTCTTTAATTTTTGAAAAGAAAGAAAACTACAATCATAGATTTTATGAAATTTGCTTGGTTCATCCAGAAATCAAACTGTCTAAAATCTTACAGTTTTTATTGCATCAATTGTTGGTGTCAAATAAAATTAATGGAAAACAGTATAGTACTAAATTAGAGTTACAAAAGAAGCAATTCAGTGAGCAAACTCAGTCGGTAGCAGTCAATACTAATATCATTGGTGTGAACGATCCCATAATTCCAAAGATTTATCTACCAATACATACTAAGTATTCAACTTAACCTTTCTCCTCAGGTGGTGGAGAACAGCGAAGGATCCCGTACAACCCCCTCCCACGTTGCCTTCACCAAGGACGGAGAGCGTCTCGTGGGCACTCCGGCCAAAAGACAGGCTGTCACCAACAGCGGGAACACTTTCTACGCTACCAAGAGACTGATTGGCAGACGGTTTGACGATCCCGAGGTGCAGAAGGATATGAAGAACCTGTCTTATAAGGTTGTGAAGGCTTCGAATGGAGACGCTTGGGTGCAAGGTTGGTTTTATCAACTTTTTTTATATTATTTGCCATTGGCTGTTCAGCCCAAGGGCGGATCCAGCTTTGGCGCCAGGGGGAGGTCACATAGCGCCAGGGGCGGGTCACATAGTCGTGGTCAAGTCTATTGGTTAAATTTAAAACAAATAAAAAGTTGTGTTGAATTAGTGGTCCACCTTAGTCCTGGAACCCGCTTAGGGGGTGGTCATAACCCCCCCTGGTTCCGCCCTTGGACTTCAGCCATAATCAGATCTAGTCCAGGATAAACTTTTATAAACTGTTTTGGAGTAAGCTTCCAAGTTGCACATCTTTATTTTATTTATTTATTGGAGTTTACCAGTACTAATTTAATGTTATAACATCTGTAATCTATATCTGACCGTAAAATGCCATTATAACTGTTCTTTTATAACATCAATAAAATATCTATCTATACAAATATAATAAAGCTGAAGAGTTTGAACGCGCTAATCACAGTAACTACTGGACTGAATTGAAAAAAAACGATGTGTTTGATAGTCCATTTGTCGAGGAAGGCTTTAAGCTATAGTACAACAATGTGTGTGGAAACCGAAATCTAATAGCTGTAGAGAGAGTAGTGCTAAGATAAATAGACCAATTGAGAAAAATGAACTCAACAGCATTGAAATATATTTTGAAACATGTTTTATGATTCATTTACTGTCTGGTTGGATTAAAAGTTAGATTTAATATTTATTTCTTGAGCCAGTGCTTAAATTATTATTTCGCGACGTCGATCCGTGCCCCGCCATTGCGGTATCACGTTTGCAGCGACGCGAGAACAATGCTTGGTACCAGCTAGTCAGAGGCCTGTGCCTCTGGGCTTTCCTAGAAACCATGCTACATTTTACTAAATATATCATAGATAAGCTGTACTTGTTCCTTATGAAATAATTTATTCATCAAATTGATCTACCTACTATTTCATGAGTTTTTGAGCCGCCCCCCCCCATGTCACAGTTGGTCACATTTCTGAGACCCTCCCTCTATTGTGACGTCACATGTTTTGCAATTTCACATTGAAATTTTATTAAATCAAAACAGCAACAGCAAAAAAAAAACGTTATGAAGAATTGCACGTCAAAAACTTTTACCCTATCAGTGCCTTACTTGGATGCCTGCTGAGAAAAGGATAATAAAGCAGGGTTTCTTAATCTTTTTGCAGTCACGGACCACTTTAAAATTTTTAACTATTCCACAGACCCCAGCCATAACTATTTTTGTACATCTCCTTCCCCCCCCCCGTTCTTGGTACATGGTAACATTCCTGAGACCTAGTGTGACTTTACATGTTTTGCAATTTAAATTAAAACAGCAGTGCCAAAATAAAGCCAACTATTGAATATAAAGAATTATTGTAATATTGTAATAAGATTATTGTGCAATATTTATATAGTTTCCAAATGTCCTCTCTCGCAAGTTGCTATGCCCTTGCAGGGCGTCACATAGGCACTTATCATGTACTCAACACCTATGTTACCTGTGACATGCAATAAACTATTTGATTGATTGATTGATTGATTGATGTGCAACGCCCTTACAGGGCGCTACATTGTAATACCCAAGACCAGTGTACACATTTTATAATACTTTATACCCAATGTAGCATGCAATGAATAAATGAATAAAGAAAACTAAGAGTCATATCACGAAAGATAACATGTCACACTGTCGAAAAAAATGTGCTCCAGGAACATAATATACTTACTTACTTACTTCGCTGGCTCAGCGACCCGAAGTGGATCTTGGCCTCCAACATGAGATTGCGCCACTGCTCCCTGTCTTGAGCAACCTCTTGCACATTGACAGGTCCCAGCAACTCGGACACGTCCCTCATAACCATGTCTTTCCAACGATACTTTGGACGCCCGACCGGCCTTCGACCACTTGGCATCCCCATGTAAGCACGTAATATAGTCTAACAGTCTAATACAGTCTAACATAATATAGTCTACTGAAAATTTATTTATTTAAATCTTATCGTTTGTCCCACAGGAAGCGACGGTAAAGTCTACTCCCCGAGCCAGATCGGCGCGTTCGTTCTCATCAAGATGAAGGAGACGGCGGAGGCGTACCTCAACACGACGGTAAAGAACGCCGTTATCACAGTGCCGGCTTACTTCAACGACTCGCAGCGGCAGGCGACTAAGGATGCAGGTTCGGATCCCGAGAGGGGCAATTTTTTTATGTGTGAAAAGTGGCATTTGTGGAATGAGTTATGTTGGTGTATAAAAGCCGGATTGCTTTAACGACTCGCAGCGGCGGGGGAATAAGGATGCAGCTTCGGATCCCGATTGGGGCAATTTTGTATGTGATGCAAGGTGGCGTTTGTGGATGAATTAGGTTGGTGTGGAAAAGTATTTAAGTATAACTAAGTCCGAGGATGCAGGTTCGAGCCCTGTTAGTTGTAAATGTTTGTGTGATGTGCATCGGCATTTACGCCTGTTCCATCTATCCCTACCGAGGTGTTCTTACTAGACAAACAATAACAAACTGGTACACTTTAAAAATATTTATCCAACATTCCTACTTATGCGGATTGGTAGCGATATGTACTTGATTTATTTCCAAAGGGACTTGTTAAGGACAGAAGGAACAGGCGGCCACTTGTACTCCAGTCATGGATCTTTATAAAATAATTTAAGTATGTCTATCTATTTCCTAGCATCCTTAATACAAGCTTTAAGCTTAGTTGGGAACTAGTCAATTGGTGTTTTTGTCCAAGGAATTTATGTTTATTTGCGACGTCGATCCGTGCCCCACCAGTGTGGGAGCGCGTTTGCAGCGTCGCGAGACTGACGCGCGGTACCAGCTAGCCAGAGATCTATATCTCTGGGCTTTCCTAGAAACCGCGCTACATTTTACTATAGTATATTTCAGCTGAGATGATCCAGGTGACAGTTTGTCTCTTATTGAACATCGACACTATTCTAAAGTAATAAGAACTCTATGAAAAACAGGTGCACTCCCTATTCCCTCGCTCTCATAGTTCGGTGGGACAGCAATCTGACACGAGCGTTGGGAGATCAGGCGCAGGAGCAATGGCTTAGCTTGCCTTCCGAAGCTCGAGATGAAATTTTTCCGTCACCCATCCTATGACTGGTCTCTGCGAAAGTTGCTTAACTTATCATAAACAGGCCGAGCGCGCTAACCACTGGGTCTTTACGCTCCTCTATAGTATTAATATAAGGTGTTCTGACGTTTATTTTAATTATCCGAATTTATTAGGTCTATTTCCACTAAACAATTCACCCTTAAAATATTTGCAGTATATTTTGTTACACCTTATATTTATATTATGTGTATGTTTGTGTGCAGGTCAGATCTCCGGTCTGAACGTGCTGCGTGTGATCAACGAACCTACAGCGGCCGCCCTCGCCTACGGAATGGACAAGACTGACGACAAAATGTGAGTACACTATGTTATATCTGTATTTCTATAGTAAAGCTGAATAATTTGTTTGTTTGTTTTATTACGCAACTCCTATAATATTTTCATTATTTAACTGGGGATGTTGACACATAACACTATTAATTTCACAACACTTTTCTACTAAAAGCGGCCCGTCACGCGATTTCACCCGCGTCCCTTGGGAACTACTTCCCGTACCGGGATAAAATATAGCCTATGTTACTCAGAATGAATGTAGCTATACAATGGTAAAAGAATTTTTAAAATAGGTCCATTAATTTTTAGGGTTCCGTAGTCAACTAGGAACCCTTATAGTTTTGTTATGTCTGTCTGTCTGTCTGTCTGTCCTGGCTCGTTCTCCGCCGTTTCTGCACCGATTGCCATGAAAATTGATGCAGAGATGTATACCGATTATTCAGGAATTGGTTTTTAAAATAAACGAAAAATAATAATTTTTTACCCCCCTCCCACACAGCAAAAAGAAAATTCGAAAAAAAGAATCCACTTACCCCATCGTGTAGGGTATCGTTAAAAAGGTATTTTTAAATACAACAAAAATTGCTTTGAAACCCTGTGGATCAAACCCCCCAGTCTTGAGATATATTAATACAAAGTTAAAATTAGAGCGTCCCCCCCTTAAGTTTTGAAATACTATTACAATAATTCTGAAATAATGTGATGTATACCTCCAAGTAAGTACTTTTAACGAAACCTATAGCGAACTCTGTATCATACATAGTTATTTTTATACAACTCGACCAACTTATGACCGCTTGACACACCATTTAGTAAGGGCAACCCTTACTAAATGGTGTGTCAAGCGGTCGGCCCATCTTATGGCTACGGAACAATTTCATGGGCGTGTCTGACACGCTCTTGGCCGGTTTTTGAGTTTATTAGTTACATACAAAAATACAAATCTTTCTTTTTTATAATATTAGTTCGTTAATATGTAGGAAAAATAACGATTTAAAAAAAATATATTTAGTTGCTTACTCAGTTGACTAGTAAGTAATGTCGTCATAGTGTGCTATTCCCATATAAACTTCATAGTTAGGAATCATTTTGACAGTTGATAAAGTAAGTTCGAATGACTGGTAGAGTCAATATCCCCCTTTGAATGACCTTACAGAAAACCACAGTGAAGTAGCACTTCGTAACTGTTGTGCTATGTTTCTGCTGGTAAGTCGCCAGAGCTCAGTTGTTGACTGTATGGGGTGCCGGCAACGCATCGGCGATACCTCTAAGTGTCGCGGATGTCCAGGGGCGGCGGTGATTGCTTACCATCAGGCAAACCGCTAGCTCGTTCGCAGCCTCTGCAATAAACTCTTTATTATTTTACCCAACAGCATCGCCGTATACGACTTGGGAGGCGGCACTTTCGACATATCAGTCCTCGAGATCCAGAAGGGCGTGTTCGAGGTGAAGTCGACGAACGGCGACACGCTGCTCGGCGGCGAGGACTTCGACAACGTCATCGTCAACTTCCTCGTCGACGAGTTCAAGAGAGACGTGAGTGTTGGAGTATAATAATACCATCCTAGCCATTGATATACAAAAACCCAAGATAACAAAAGTAACAGTCAATACTGTCATCAAAAACTCAAAGTCAAACTATGAACATTGTTATTTGCAAATTAAACCTTATTCAGATTAGTTAAGATTGTTTTCACAAGGGAGTGTTCCAAATTGCGATGAAGCGGGTGACGCAAGACTGTTTGAAATAAGCGCATTCTGCACTTATTTTTTGGGGACGTTTTTGAGAGATACGTTGATTGAGTATCTTGGGTTTTTGTATATCAATGATCCTAGCCGATTTCGGCAATGGCGGCCAACCTAACAATTACGCAAGATATATTGTAATGCAATAGTACTTGCGCAAGCACATGTGCAATCCCTTTCCCTCACTCTCATAGTTCGGTGGGACAGCAATCTGACATGACCGTAGAAAGATCAGGCGCAGAACCAACGGCTTAACGTGCCTTCCGAGGCACGGGGGTGCATTACACTACACCGCCAACTTAAACTTCGGACTGTATCTGTGTTAGTCCAACTCGAAAACACAGACACAATGATACTTTACTTTACTATACTATTCCGCGATGTCGATCCGTGCCCCACCTGTGTGGGAACACGTTTGCAACGTCGCGAGAGAAACGCCTGGTACCAGCTAGTCAGAGGTCTATATCTCTAGGCTTTCCTAGAAACCATGCTACATTTTCATTATTGAATGTTTGCGATCTGCGGCTTTAGTTGTTGTATGATAGGATTTGCTTGATTAAAAGGAAGACGGTTAAATTTTTTATTAAAAAATATCCTCGCAAGTTGCAATGGCTTTTTTTCTATAACCTTTCTCCTGACGACCCATTCGGTGTTATGATTAAGAAGTTGACAGTCAGACCATGAGGTAGTGGTTAAAAAAAAAAAGAAAATTCCTTGTAGTAGCAGTAGTTCGGTTAAACATCTGGTTGAAACATTATTGTGTCTGTGGTCATGAACAACCAAATTAACGATATTCATTTGTGGCAAAAGTTCAGTCAGTAATTTGATTGAATTACAATTTATTTAAAAAATACACATTCAAAGTGCAACTATACAAAAATGTTTCAGTCGAAAATTTCCGCTCATCCTTTTTTATTAAAATAAAGTGAACCTTATATACTTTAGCCACTAAAGAGTACCATTAGTACGGTGGTTCCTACCAACCTTACTACTGGAGAAATTGTCTGCAACAGAAAATATTTCATTTCATAAAATATATACTAGTTACATTATCACCAGTTATTTTAAACCTACCTTTTCTCCCCACAGCAAGGCCTGGACATCCGTAAGGACGCTATGGCGATGCAGCGTCTCAAGGAAGCGGCGGAGAAGGCCAAGATCGAGCTGTCCGGCTCCCTGCAGACGGACATCAACCTGCCCTACCTCACCATGGACGCGTCCGGACCGAAGCACATGAACTTGAAGGTAAGGATAACTTGATAATATATTAAGAAGATTACTTTTAGTAGCGGAGCCTAAGGGGGGACTTTTGCAGTGAGCGTGTCAGAGAGTTATATAGGGAGATCCTTGTACGCTACCAAGTATGAAATCTCCATATGGTGGCGTGTGTTGAGGGGGACCCTTATTTAAACAAGCGGAGAAAATGTTATACTAGTTATACTTCCTAAGGTATACTTATCACAATTATTTAAAATTAGACAATCCGTGGGTTTCACGTGAGCATACGGTGCGTGGGAGATGTTATTCTAACGCTGTCCGACGATCGAAGAACGAACGACTCTCGGAGCTACTAGAAGGATGAAAGCGCGAGAAAACGGTAAGATTGGCAGCTCCGAGTGTCTTTGATCAGAATGAACACTGAATGCGTCGCTGTCATTGGTCAGAACGCGCCGGACTCAAGACTACTAAGTTGGCAGTCCCGGACGGTAACAAACGGTTAGATAGCGCGCCAGCTTTATTATTGGTCAAAACGGCAACGGCGTGGGCAAAGGATGGGTTGCTATACCCTGATATATGAACACACTGGGTAGCTTCGACATAACATAGCACCGTCAATTGGACATAGTAAGAACTACGTCTAGGGGTAAACTGCAATAGGCAGATGATGATAGTGAGAAGGCCAAGATCGAGCTGTCCGGCTCCCTGCAGACCGACATCAACCTGCCCTACCTGACCATGGACGCGTCCGGACCGAAGCACATGAACTTGAAGGTATTTTAGTATTTATTGTACAGAAACAGGCTGAAGGATCAACTATATCTCCTAAGCCATCGGTGAGGAGTTGCCAGTCTGGCGGTTTACTTCAGAATGCACTTGGTGAGTGTGCTCAAGAGCTCAATGATCTCAGTACTCCATCCCCCATTTACCATCGGACATCTAGACGTACAGATACCAACCCTACTTGGTCAAGATCGAGCTGTCCGGCTCTCTGCAGACCGACATCAACCTGCCCTACCTGACCATGGACGCGTCCGGACCGAAGCATATGAACTTGAAGGTAACAATAACTTGTGATTATATATTAAGAAAATTATTTAGTAGGGGAGCCCAAGAGGGGACTTTTGCAGTGAGCGTGTCAGAGAGTTATATAGGGAGATCCTTGCACCCTTCTATGTACTCTACCAATTATGAACCCTTATTTAAACAAGCAGAGAAAATGTGACACTAGTTACACTTCCTAAGATTTACTTATCACAATTATTTAAAAAAAAGCAATTCGTGGGTTTCACATGAACATATGGTGCGTGGGAGATGTTATTCTAACGCTGTCTGACGCGACAAGAACGACTCGGAGCTACTAGAAGGATAAAAGCGCGAAAAAACGGTAGGATTGGCAGCTCCGAATGTGATTGATCAGAACGAACACTGAATGCGTCGCTGTCATTGGTCAGAACGCGCGGGACGGTAGACTATTAAGTTGGCAGTCCCGGACGCTAACAAACTGTTAGACAGCGCGCCAGCTTTCTTATTGGTCAAACGGTAACGCCGCGGGCAAAGGATGGTTCGCTATAACCTGATATACGAGTATGAACACACTTGGTAGCTCCGACATAACATAGCACGGTCAGTTGAACATAGCACTTGTAGACCAATAGTAGCTGGAGTGGCTTTCGTCTAGCGGACTGCAATAGGCAGATGATGATAGTGAGAAGGCCAAGATCGAGCTGTCCGGCTCTCTGCAGACCGACATCAACCTGCCCTACCTGACCATGGACGCGTCCGGACCGAAGCACATGAACTTGAAGGTATTATAGTATTGCTTAGTCTAGAAATAGGCTGGAGGATCAACTACATCTCTTAAGCCATTGGTGAGAAGTTGCCAGTCTGGCGGTTTTCTACAGAATGCACTTGGTGAGTGTACTCAAGAGCTCAATGATCTCAGTACCCCGTCCCCCGTTTACCATCGGACGTCTAGACGTACAGATACCAACCCTACTTGGTCAAGATCGAGCTGTCCGGCTCCCTGCAGACCGACATCAACCTGCCCTACCTGACCATGGACGCGTCCGGACCGAAGCACATGAACTTGAAGGTATTTTAGTGTTTCTTTGTATAGAAACAGGCTGGAGGATCAATTAAATCTCTTAAGCCATCAGAGAGAAGTTGCCAGTCTGGCGGTTTACTTCAGAATGCACTTCGGTAAAACAATAAATGATATTTGATTGATTGATTGATCGGTGAGTGTACTCAAGAACTGCATGATCTGTCACCCCTCCCCCTTTTACCATTGGACATCCAGACGTACGGATACCACCCCCTACTTGGTGGGTACTCCACATATCTGATGGGCCCGTTGGTGTAGTGGTCAGAGACCCTGGCTACAAAACCAAGGGTCGCAGGTTCGAATCCCGCTAGGGGCAAATGATGGTGTGATGAACATTGGCATTTGTACTCTAATCATGGATGTTTATAAAAGTATTTAAGTATGTCTATCCGTTCCCTAGCTTATATAGTACAAGCTTCGAGCTTAGTTTTGGGCTAGGCAATAGATGAGTTAGTCTAAGAATTTATTTATCATTCAAGATTGAAGACGTGCAGAACAATTTACTGAGTGAATCAAAATGCTGATTTGATTCTTCATCATTTCATATATTGCTCCTAAACAGAGATTCGATATTTACCTATGTAGCTTTAACTTCTATTATGTACCTCGTATTTAAATTTTCATGCGACGTCGATCGGTGCCTCACCTATGTGGGAGCACGTTTGCAGCGTCGCGAGACTGACGCGCGGTACCAGCTAGTCAGAGGTCTATATCTCAAGGCTTTCCTAGAAACCGCGCTACATGTTACTAATCTAATACACTTATCATATCTAGAAGTTTCTTTAAAAACATGGATGACCAAAAACGAACTTTCAATGCCCGCTCGCTCATGCCCGTTGATTTATCTGAACACAGCCCGGGTTTGTGATCACCAATCCGGCATTTGGCAAGCGTGGTGATTAAGCCAAAACCCATCTTTGTAACGAAAACAAGATTTGAAATGATCAAATCAAATCGAATCAAATAGCTTTATTGCGATTGTAGGTAGGTACATTATTATGTAATTTATGCCCTCTAATAGGCTGATACTTTCTTACTTATTATCTTTGTAAATGCGAAGAGAATACTAATCCACCTCATAATTCCAGATGACCCGTTCCAAACTGGAATCCCTGGTCGGCGACCTGATCAAGCGTACGGTAGCGCCGTGCCAACGGGCTCTTCAGGACGCTGAGGTCCAACGTTCGGATATCGGCGAGGTGTTGCTCGTCGGAGGGATGACTAGGATGCCTAAGGTTAGTTAAGCTAGCGATGACTAATGCCTTAATCTCACAAACCGGCGAGACAATGCTCTCAGTCGAGTACTCGGTACGTATAAACATATCGCCGAGTGCTCGGCCGTTATTTCAAAACATGTGTGAACAGCTACTCGCTTACTATACTGTCTCGGCCGAGAAACATTTTACTGTTTGTGTTTAATTAGTGGGACTAAATAGGAGTAAATGTGACTAAATGGGGCTAAACAAATGTTCAGGATGTCTGAGGTGAGCTTTTAACAATGACTAAATGGGACTAAATGTGACTAAACGGGACTTAACATGACCAAATAGGACAAATTTCTGTTAGGTTATCATGTTTGTTTTATAAATAAATGAGTAAATGAGACTAAACACAAATCTAGGATGCCTAAAATTGAGATTCACTGACGATTTAACGAGACTATACATGACCTGACGGGACTAAATGTGACTTAAATGGGTTGGACACTGGGGAGATTAACTAACAATAACTAGACAAGACTAAATAGGACTAAATATGTTAAAAAAAATTTGGGACTAAACTCCTGTCGTCCAGCATTTCCAAAGTGAAGTTTTAATAATGACTAAACGGCGCTAAACGCAATATTTATTATGTAAACCAATCTGACAGTCTTAATTTTTCAAGAAACGAACGTACTCTCTTCTGAAACGCAGACAACGCATCGGCGATGTCTGGTGTCGCGTAATTCCATGGGCGGCGATGATTGCTTACCATCAGGCGACCCATAATATAAGAAACTTATTAAATAGGCCACAGTGGCCGTCGCACCGGCACAAGCTGACGGCGGCCCGTGCCGTCTAGGCGGTCGTTACGACAGGTGCGATAGGAAAAGCGGACATATTCCCCGCCTAGACTTGTTTCTTTGCGGGTTATAATCTAGCTGACAAGCTTCTAAAACACTTTTGGCAGGTACAAAGCTGTCTCGAAGTGTTCATAAACACTTTTATGCCACGCCTGTGATCCAGAAGCCGCAACTTTCTCCACATTAAAAATGTTTTTGTTTGTTACTGCGTTCTGCTTATGAATTTATGAATATGAATACGACATAAGTAACATCTTTTCTCGCTTCTACCAACTAAGCAAGGTAATATACCAATATTCTATATAATATATAATAGATATATCTATTATATATATATATATATATATATAATAGATGGCGCTGTGTGAATAATGTCCAGAGATATTTATTTATTTATTTATTTATTTATTCTGTTGTCTGTAAGGTTCTGCAAAGGTAGGCCAAATAATAGTTGAAACTTCCAGTAAGCAAATATTGTCATTTGATTCATCAACGGAAAGCATTTGCCTGGCGACCCTTTCAACGTTTTACATACGGTCGGTACTCATTATAAATTCATTCATTTTCTTCTAACAATTCTTGAGGGCATGACAAAAGATATTTGCAAAAGCAGTATAGCTGTAAACTCAGTCCGAACGAAGTCAGCCTAGAACTAAATGTTCATTTCACCCTACAGGTGCAATCTACAGTGCAAGAAATATTCGGTCGCGCGCCCTCTCGCGCCGTCAACCCGGACGAGGCGGTCGCCGTCGGAGCCGCCGTGCAGGGCGGAGTCCTCGCCGGAGACGTGACCGACATCCTGCTGCTCGACGTGACGCCGCTGTCGCTCGGCATCGAGACGCTCGGCGGCGTGTTCACCAAGCTCATCACCAGGAACACCACCATCCCCACCAAGAAGAGCCAGGTGTTCAGCACGGGTGAGTGATGCGACGCCGTCATCACTGGACTGGTTCTAAGGGAGTTACTACACCAATCGATCAATCGTCGATCGAGGACATCGATTACTTAGTCCGTGTATCGATGGGTTTCACTCTAGTTTGTGCTTCTACGAGCTTGAGAGTCTTCAATAATCTTAGGTGGAATTCACTAAGCGCAAATGTCATAATCTCACGGTTGTATCAACGGCGACAGCACAAAATTTGTACTAAATTCCTACTGTCGCCGATGACACAACCGTGAGATTATGACATTTGCGCTTAGTGAATCGCTTATCACTTGAAATGAAAAGAAATTATTTGCTAAAAATATATTTTATTTCATTTCACATCACTTTTACGAAGATGAGACAGGTTTTGAATACAAGTTAATGTGCCGGTGGACTGACACCGTTTGACTAGTCAGTCTCGGAGTCGGAGGCGGCCTCGCAGCAGCTAAATCCGCCATGTTGCTCTTCATTTGCATTCCTTAGCAGGGTCCATGTCACCATTAGGTTAAGGCCATTCATGTGAAAGCATGTGCAAATATATAAATAAATAAATAAATTGACTTCTTATTTCTACGGATTCTCTAAGGATCGGCAAGAAACTCGGCAGTTGCTCTTTTCAACTGCCATATGATTATTTGCAACGGTATTCGTATAAGTGCTAATCCAGGGCTGCTACCTAGCTTCGTACCTATATTAAATAAGTTTCCTTTTGTTCCAGCCGCCGACGGGCAGACGCAGGTGGAGATCAAGGTGCACCAGGGCGAGCGCGAGATGGCTTCGGACAACAAGCTGCTCGGGCAGTTCAGCCTGGTCGGCATCCCGCCCGCGCCGCGCGGCGTGCCTCAAATAGAGGTCACGTTCGACATCGACGCCAACGGCATCGTGCACGTGTCCGCCAGGGACAAGGGCACCGGCAAGGAGCAGCAGAGTGAGTGGAGAGAGAGAGGAGGGGGGGAGATAGATAGGAGAGATGGAATACGTTAGAGATAAGAGTGGGAGTAAGCGGACCTTGAACTCCAAGGTAATGACCGAGGATGCGACCGGGACAAGCGCTAGGATGATGATGCACTCATCATGGCATCAGTGAGAGAAGGAGTAAGGTTCAGAGTGAGAGACTAAGGGGACGTGAAGAGAGAGAGAGAGAGAGAGAGCGAGAGAGAGAGAGAGCGAGAGAGAGAGAGAGAGCGAGAGAGAGAGAGAGAGCGAGAGAGAGAGCGAGCGAGAGAGCGAGAGAGAGAGAGAAGAAATTACATAGAAAGAGTAGGAGATGAGATAGATAGGGAGAGGAGGTGCCGAGGAAGGGAGGTAGGGATGAAGAGAGAGAGTCAGTGGGTTATATGCGGCACTTCACGACCTTGAGCTAACCCACCTTCGCACAGGCGGGTTGCGCGTCGGGCACTCTCGCGCCTTCTCTCGACGCTGCGTTGAACGTAGTGTTATCATAGTGGCCCGCTTCTGTGTTTGCGGCGAAGCGCTCTCAAATCTTTGGCATACACTGTGCTCGAGTGGTAGGAGGCAACTGACGACCCTCGGAAATTCATTAATTGTTATAATAGAATTGTTGGTGTCACGAAATCTGAGCTCGAGCGAAGATATTGCGCATAAGTTGTTGACTTACTTCGCGGTATACGTGTACCTCGATCGAACTTGCTTATGCGTTCCGTTTTGCGTCCATCCACTATCTTTCAGCACTCTTTTCTTTTCTCTGAACAGTTTTCAATATGAAATTTTGTGTTACCTAGACTGTATTTATATGTTTTGTTTTTTATGTTATTACTATTCTTATAACTTCATTAACTCACAAACTCAAAATATATATTTTTAATGTAGGCTTCATAGAAGCACTTATAACCCATCTTTTCTCCCCCCAGTCGTGATCCAGTCATCGGGCGGCCTATCCAAGGACGAGATCGAGAACATGGTCAAAGCGGCCGAACAGTTTGCCGCCGCGGACAAGTCTCGCCGGGAGCGAGTGGAGGTGGCCAACCAGGCCGAGGGAGTCCTGCACGACACCGAGACCAAGATGGACGAGTACAAGGCGCAGCTGCCGCAGGACGAGGTAATAAGACTAGTTAAAGAGAGATCATTGAGGTATTACAAATTTTCTTACCCGCATTGTGGTCCATCATCATCATCATCCTCCTGCCCTTATCCCACACTAGGCGGGGTCGGCGCAACTCGTCTTCTGCTTCCACTCACTCCTATCAGCCGTCAACTCTACATTCACTCCTTTCACGTCCATATCATACTTCACGCAATCCATCCATCTCTTTTTTGGTCTTCCTCTGCTCGTCTTTCCATCCACAGTCATATTTATCACTCTCTTTGTGACATGCCAATCTTCCCTTCTCATAACATGCCCATACCATGCCAGCCTTGCACTCCTGATCACACCTGATGGACCACAAAGCTGCCGTCTATTTTTCTTTTTGACCATTTTTAAAAACAAAAAATGCCGTGTTGTCTTTTAAAAACATGTACAAGCAATACAAGAAAAAAAAATGATGGCGTGTTATGAAATAGAGAAAAAGACAAAAATATCACTGAATTATCCGCCCCCTTCCCTCCAATTTGACGCAATTTTTTTTTTCGCTATGTCCACTCTATACGTAGTAGTAACACCTCAATGAGAGAGATAGAGAGGAAATTAATATCTACTTAGTGTGCAAGAGATGTGTCGAGGAGTTGAACCTCCACGGACTGGCCGCATAAAACCTCATTTATGGAAAAAGAACGCAGAACTCGGCGCGCGTTCTAAATTTGAATTGTGCGCGTCAATTGTTTTTTTAATAGGCACCGTGCGTAGCGATGACTGCCATCTCGTGACTCATATTCAAAACTTTTACTCTCAATGTCGGTAATTCTGCTGTCAAACTACGGAAAACACGGTGCCTTATTCTGCCATCTAGTGACTCATATTCGAAACTTTTACGCTAAATGTCACATTTTACTGTCAAACCACGAAAAAAATCGGGATTTTAGCACCCTCTAGTTTCTGCACGGTGCCTATAAATCCTCATATAAGGAAAAATTACGCAGATAAGGGCGCGCGTTCTAAATTTGAATTGCGCGCGTCAATAGTTTTTTCATTGCATATTTTTCTCTTGCTTCTGCCTCTTACCTCGTAATCAACCTGATCAATTTGTAAATATATTTTTTTTCAAAATCAAAATCAAAATCAAAAATATCTTTATTCAAATAGGCATACAAACAAGCACTTTTGAATCGTCAAAACTAATTAAGATAATATAATTTAATACATCTTAATACATGTATATGTTGTATATACAATATACTGATATACATATACATATTTAATGTGACTCAACCACTTTTATCATTACAACAGTTTAATTTGACTTCAAGAATTTTATTCTACAAGTATACTACTTCATCCTATCCCACCGCTGGCGTATTTGCCGGTACAGGATGTAACTGCGAATATAATTCCGATTAGTTCATCATCATCATCATCATCATCATCATCATCATCATCATAGCGCCTCTCCCGGTTGCATTCACGTCCATTGCCTCGGAGCCCAGGGTACGCTGCTACTATGATCCTGAATTGACCAGGCTGGTAACCCCTCCTGGCGTCTAAGCTTGGTCCGCCTTTGGGTAGGGTCCACTTTGTCGACTTCCAAAATAAGAAGGTTTGCTCTTTAAAATGGCAACTGTGTTTTAGTATGTAAGTGAAAGCATCCCATTTAAACCGGTCGCGTTGGCCATACGCGGGAGGTAAAGCAGGGTGCGAGAGCATAGCTGTAGCAATGGATGTCGTAATCGTTTTGAGAACGATGCGATTAGTTGCGAGGCGACATTTTAAATAATGTAAACGTTTTTTATTATACAAAGTGGAATTTTGAAATGGGTATTGAAGGGCAAGTACTTTAAAAGTTGTAGTTAGGCAAATATCCATAATTTTTAAAGATACATATTTTGATCTGCATTCTGCATAGAGAAAAGAAATGCTGAATCGATCCTGTTTTATGTGTGAACAAATGACTCTATGAGGATCATTTGAGGTTTTAGTACAAGAAATTTCAGAAATCACAAAAAAAACCCATACGTAATGTAATAAAAATTCGAAAAAAAATACCATTCGATCCTGTTTCATGTAAGAATCAAAACTTTCTATGATACCATTTAAACTTTGAGTGCTGGTTGCTCATTTGCCGCGCTTTATCTTCATTTTAATATCTATGTAACTACCATGTTTTACGCAATTAAATGATGATTACTGATTACTGATCGCAAGTGAATAACCAACCCCTCTCTTCTAGTGCGACAAACTTCGCGAAGAGATCGCCAAGTTGCGCGAACTGCTCGCCAAGAAGGACACGGCCGACCCCGAGGAGATCCGCGCGGAGACGAGCAAGCTGCAGCAGGCGAGCCTTAAGCTGTTCGAGCAGGCGTATAAGAAGGTAAGCTAGAGAGAGTTTAAGGGTGTTACCACACCAATCGATCGATCGTCGATCGACGCCATTGATCGATGGTAGAATGGAATAGTCGACGTCGATCGAGCTGTTTCGTCAATCGTCAACGTCGACCGGTGCCATCGATCAGGAATCGATCGATTGGTTAGTCGACTGGTGTCCGTCGATGGCGTCGATCAATTAAAGCTACCACACCAGTCGATCAACATCGACCGATGTCGATCGATGGAGTCGATCGACGATCGATTGATTGGTGTGGTAACACCCTAAATAGGATGGAATATATAGGGTGTAACAAAATATACTGCAAATATTTTAAGGGCGAATTCTTTAGTGGCAATGTAATCAATATCAGATATTAAAAAGTCCAAATTAATGCCTACCAAATTTAGCATTTTCTGCATTGGCCAATTTGCTGTTTTCATCCTTTAAGCTTCGCTCCCTCTCCACCACTTTGCTTTTGGGGCTGGACAAGTGTAGTAATTGTATTACACCGATAAAACACGACCAGCTGTCTTGCATGTGACAAAAATTGTATTTTTCCCAATTGTTCACTCAATATATTTTGTTGATTTTCTCGGAAACTAGCGTATTAACAAAAAAATTTTAGTAGACAAATTTATTACATTTCCACTAAACGATTCGCCCTTAAAATATTTGCAGTAAATTTTGTTACACCTTATATAAAAAATGGATATATCTATGCGTTTCAAAGTAATTTTAAACAGTCGCGTAAACCTAAGAAAACATGAATGTTTTAGATGTTGGAATGTTACAGGCTGTCCAATAATCATGTGATATTTTTTTGTTTTGACAACTATTATAGGTAAACAGAAAGCTTGGACTGGCATAAAAAATGAAAGAAATGCGAAAACATTTTATAAGTAATGCATGAAAAAACAAACGCGCATTTGCCGAAAAAAACTAATTCACGTGATACATATATATTTCTACACAACTTGTGATATTTCGTGACTTTTTTTATGGAACCCTCTCCACCTTCATTTCTCTCATGATTATTGGACGGCCCCTTATTGGTATTATGTCCCAACGAACTATTTGCACATATTTGAGCCATCTCACTCCGTGCATCGGTGGGTTGGTCAAGCAATTGTGCTAGATTATACCGGAGTTGAGTTATCATCTAGTTGTCTAATATAGATAATTAGACGATTTACAACTCCCACATAATTTCAGTAACAATATATCTCTATATGGTGAATTCAAAATATATACCATCATTCCAATATGCGTACTCAGATTCTGGGCCCAGAGGGGAGGATATAGATTTTAATAACCTAAGTGCTTATAAAGAATAAAAAAATTAACATCATTGTGTATTGCAAACAAAAGAAATAATTCGTTTCCTTAATTTTTGTCGCTAGACTTAGTAGGGGCGTCAATATTATCCATGCCATACCCATGGTACGCCCATGATCGTTGCAATCCGATTAACAAATAAATCACTCAATTCTAATTGAAACATATTAATAGTCGTTTTAATGGCTTATATTTAAGTATGTAAGGAACAGTTAGCTCGTTAAATCTAGCGTCAAAGCCTTTGAAAACCGGCGCCTGCTTGATTTGGATACCAAACGCGACGAGATGAAAGCCCGGCCACCTGCGGCGGTGTGCTCGCATGCCCTCAATATGCAAGGGTTTTACAATCAAAATTGGCTATATACCTAAGCCACATGCGAGCACACCAACAACAGGACCGGAGCTAAAGTACAGGAGGACAGTCGCCGTGGCCGAAATCGGCCGGGACTACATCATCATAAGGAACAGTGTATTTTAGTGTTAAAATTCAAAAACTAATTCAATCTTTCTCCCTTCAGATGGCCGCCGAGCGTGAGGGCCAGAACCAGGGCCAGAGCCAACAGCAGGAGCCGCAGCAACAGAAGGAGGAGAAGAAGAACTAATCCCCCCTCCCCCCCACACCACTGGGAGCGGATATAGGCGTTGTAACTGTGTAGAGGTGACTGGAGAACTTGTTGCATTGTTTAACTACCGCAAGTGGTTATTACAATGTATAAGAGCTGTTTTGAATAGTGTAACCACTGAGTGATCACTCTGTGTTACCTCTAACATATTGTAACCTCACATGTTTACATTGCGTAACAAACGGAGTGGTTACAATTTGTTAGGGACTTTTTACATTGTGTAACCACTGGGTGGTTACATTGTGTTAGGGACTTACTACATTGCTTAACCACTGGTTTATTACAAATTGTTATCCCTAACATATTGTAACCTAACTTAGAGATAACTGGAGAACACAATATACACAATGTAATAATTAGAGATGCGCCGAATAGTGGTTTCACCGAATAACCGAATACCGAATATTATTCGGTTCAATCTTTACCGAACCGGATATTCGGCCGAATTATTCGGTTCACCAATTTAAATGCATTCCTGCGTAAACAGGTTCAAACATCCACGCCGCCCGCAACCCGCTTAAACACCGCGGTGTCACTTCGCTTTAATTACTTACAATATTAACAGTATGTAATACCTTCCGGCCGTTTTCCGTGCATGGCGGCCGATCTTACAATCAGCCAGGTACGCAGGATATATTGTAGTGCGCAATAAATAGCGGTGGGACAGCAATCTGACATGACCGTAGACAGATCAAGCACAGGACAAACAATTTAAAATGCCTAATATTAAAATGACTGTGCTTTCAATACAAGTGGGCGTAAAAGATCACGTGCTTGGGACGTTTCTAACGAAATGGGGGATGCCAAAACAAAAGTTCAATCATTATGTTACTAATATGTTCTGCTCTAGTTGTATATAAATCATAAAAAAAAACATAAATCTCAAATAAGAAGCGTGTCAGACAGTTCCAGTGCCTCTCTAATTTATGTCATGTAGCCATGAAAATAGATTGAGTTGTTTGAGTAAATCTGTACTCAAACCGAATATATTCGGCACTAGATCCGAATAATTCGGCCGAAAACGAATAGTGGAAAAAGTGCCGAATATGCCGAATACCGAATATCAACCGAATATTCGGCGCATCTCTAGTAATAATACATTGTGTAGCCACGGAGTTATAACAATGTGTTAGGGACTTATTACATTGTGTTACCACTGGGTGGTTACAATGTGTTAGGGACTTACTAAATAGTGTGACAATTTAAAGGGATAGCAATGTGTAACTGTTACATGGCTAGGCGATTGTGTGGTAGTTTTGATGATGTAGTGTGATAGATTGTTGGCTAAGTACCGGGTTTGATGCCTGGTCTGGTAGAGAATGTTTCAAAATCGAGATCAGACAGTGAAAGTAATTATCAGTATGAAGTTTCGATCGTTGTCGATTATACTTTTAGTACAGATGTTAATATTTTGATAGATAATGAGTGTGCATTGACTTTCGTTTTGCGTTTTGGTGTCCACTGCTGGGAAGTAGAGCCTTTATAATGCGAATAGTAATTGCTTGTAGATTTAAATGTTTCATCCTATCTACATATAAATAATATGAAACGATTCCGCCTTAGATTTATTAATTTAGGAAGCTTTCAGGCTATATATCTTATTTAACAGAGTGTAATCCATTGATATATGTACCTAAACCCAAAATGCACAGTCTCGAACAAAAGTAACAGTCAATACTGTCACCAAAATCTCAAAGTCAAACTATGAACATTATTATTTGCAAATTAAACCTTATGCAGATTAGTTACGATTGTTTTCACAGGGGAGTGTTCAAAATTGCGATGACGCGGGTGACGCAAGACTGTTTGAAATAAGAGCATTCTGCACTTATTTTTTGGGGACGTTTTTGAGACGTTGATTGTGTATATTGGGTTTTTGTATATCAATGGTGTAATCAAATATTATTACAAATGGTGACCGCTACACAGTTACAATTGTCATAACTTTACTTATAATATACGATGAAGACAATCTAATCTCGTTAGGGAACATACCAAATGAAATAAATGCGTTTTAAACATTTGGTATTAAAGATATACGAAATTGACTTAGAAACTTGTGAAGTTCTCATTATAAAAAACTTAGAATTAATATATTATTAATAAAATAGTAATTAAATTATGTATATACATAATTACGCGGTGTAATATTATTTTTAATGATGTAATATCGGTAATAACAAATGTTTAACACGTTATAATGTAACGTAGAAAACAATTATTGGTTTTACTAAACTAGGTATTTTTAATTACAGTCTGTGAAATCTGATTACTTTTCGTAATTCAACGTAAGATCCTCTGTAATTCCGAACAAGGCACAATAATTTAAAATTATCCGTTAAATTATCACAAAAGCTCGAAAAATGTAGTGAAATTGTTAAATATTTGGTAAAGGAAAATTTAAAATGTATTTTGACGAAGAAATTGTCGTTGCAGTACATTTTAAATGGATATTTTTAAGTATTTGTCAGTTTCAATGTTTTTATACATTTTCTTTAATGTCTTTTAAAAAATGATCTTTAATAACTTTGATGATCCGAAATGTCTGGTTCCCTTGTAAGGGTTGCGGAGGTCAGAATACAGTCGCTCCATTGTAATAACCAGCCTGGTCAACTCAGGATCATAGTCGTAGCGTACCCTGGGCTCCGAGGCAATGGCCTGATGCAACCGGGAGAGGCGCTAGGATGATGATGATGATGAACTTAAAGTTGAAGGATATTATTGAGAATTGCTATGAAAACTTTGAAACTGTCATACAATTTACTTAGGCTGTTAATGTGTACATTCAGTGTATTATTACGTTTTTTTTGTATGTGGCAACATTGGATTTGCGGCTTTGTTATGATAACTTGAGTGTTAGATTTATTATGCTGTAAACACATAACTCGAATTTTCCTGTCAGAAACTCCAATTTGGTATGAGTGGTGATTAAGTATTTTTCACTGTAACTATGAAATAGTATGCTACTTAATTTGAAACCTCGATGGTCTAGTGGTTTAAGTGATCTTGAAGGTCCTGGGTTCGATTCCCAGGTCGAGCAAAATTTACCTAGGTTTATCCGAATACAGCTCAGGTTTGTGATCACCTATCCGCATTTGGCGAGCATGGTAAACATGCCAAAACCCATCTTTGTAATGATAACATGATTTCAAATGATTAAGACTTTTGCCCTGCAGTGTGACATTCATAGGCTGATACTTCTATACTTTTAAATTACCTCATATTACAAATCTTAGGATAATATAAAAATCAAGTTTTCTAACTAAGTCGCGTCTGAACTGTCGGGACAGCCCAAGATCGCGGTTGCGAGGTTGAAAGCTTTACAATGCATTTATGTTAGTGGGACTGTCCCGACTACGTTCGATGTATAGGATATATGTGGGACAATCTTAAAACTACTCTTAAATGGGTAAAATCTCGGTTTAATTAAAACTACATATTTATAGGAAAACTCTATGTTTTGAGACACTTCCAAATTGGTTAAACGTGCTGCTTCCTGTAACTTTTTTTATTTTTATTTATTCATAAAATCTTAATACTATCCTTACAGGTTCCAAAATAAGATAATGATAAATCTTAAATAAATTTGTGATGTACATTACCATGCTATGATCCAATCAGTCTGGTTCCCCTCTATGGGTTACGAAGGTCTGAAGGCAGTCGCTTCACTGTAATAACCAGACTTGCCAAATCCAGGATCATGGTCAAAGCGGGCCCCGCATGGAAACGGGATAAACGCTAGGAAGAAATAAACATTACCATGCAAACTTCCATTGAAAATTGGTTCGAACGAGATCTAGTAAGTAGTTTTTTTTAATACGTTATAAATCGAATTCGTACGGACCCTGTGTTTCGATACAAAAAGTGGTCTATATAAATTTTGTCCCACTTCATATCCTAAACATTGAACGGACCAAAGTTCGTCAATATTGTTTTTTTTTTTGTTGAATTTTGTGAATCGGTACCGGAGGAGTGTTGTAGCATTTGAATGATGCATTTTGTATAAATTGTCGTTGCTTATGCCGTACTGTCGGAAAGACGATAAAGTATGGATCTAACAATACGTATATTGTATTGAATAGAATAAGAGTATTCTTGAAATGGGTTATGTGAATGACGTATTTTTCATATTATGAGAATTGGTTGAGCATTTTAAAAACTATGAATGGTCGTTTTATCTTTAGAACTAGCGGCCCGTCACGCGGTTTCACCCGCGTCCCGGGGGAACTACTTCCCGTACCGGGATAAAATATAGCCTATGTTACTCTGGGTGAATGTAGCTTTCCAACAGTGAAAGAATTTTTCAAATCTGCCTAGTAGTTTCATACAAACAAACAAAAAATCAAACCTTTCCTCTTTATAATATTAGTATAGATAAATAAAATCCCTATACACATAAGGGTACTTTCTTTAATAAAATAATGTCTTTCATTAAATGATAGCTTGACATTCGAAGAAAAGATGGAATAATCATAGATGTATAAATTAAGAAATGCTTGAAGAATTCTTCCAACGAATATAAATTGTTAGTGTAGAGTATTATGATCTCTTGCAGATAATTTTTAATATTGTACTTATCAAAAGTGTTTTGTTAAAATAGGAAAATACTCTCACATAATCTATTTAGTTACCAGAACTAATACGACTCAAGATTATTTAATTTAATTGTGTAAATCGTAGGAACAAATTAGTTTTTCACTGTATTATTATAAATCCTAGTGGCAGTTAACTATCACTTCTTGTAATGTATATGTAATGTAATAAATAATAATATAAACAAAATATGTTTGTCTCTGAGTCGCCTTGGTTCCTGGTAATAAGTTGGAAACGGTGTGGTGTACGCAACGACTAATTTGTGTGGATGAAGCCAATTGTAAATTAGAATAGTGAAATATATTATTTCGATGAATTTTGTTGTTTTATTTATTTGATTTTACTAGGAAAGTCTTTGGTGATGTTTAGGTTTTGATGAAGAAATGACATGTCTGTTTAATATAATATCAAGCCTCGTTTGCATAATTTTAGATTCAAGAATTACATAAACACGTATTGTAACAGATTTTTGCATATTTTCAATGAAAAGATGAGAATTGTCTTAAATCAAAGATTTTGAAAGTACTAGATGAAGGGAATAGTTAGACAGATTTTCTGTTCTTTTTCTCCATATTATGAATCACGTGTGATAGAGCAAGATACCCAAAAATATTGGAAGTACCAAAGATCATCCCTATGTAAGGTTTGAGTGTAGCCACCAAAACTTCAAAAATTTACCTAACTACACCTATAGTGTTGTGCCTATCGATAAAGTACTCGAGACAACAAAACATTTTTCTACTAAGAGATTTTTTATTAATCTATATCTATAAAACTCAAAGGTGACTGACTGACTGACATGGTGATCTATCAACGCACAGCCCAAACCACTGGACGGATCGGGCTGAAATTTGGTATGCAGGTAGATGTTATGACGTAGGCATCCGCTAAGAAAGGATTTTGATTAATTCAACCCCCAAGGGGATAAAATAGGGGATGAACGGTAGTATGAAACTTTGTCAATTTTAAATCTATCGAGCTGATGTTTTGCATACATAAAGCTACTATGACGTTGGCATCGTTCAAGCAATCATGTTGATAAATTCCAACCCCCAGGGGGGTAAAATAGGGGATGAACGTTAGTATGAAACTTTTACATTTTTTAACCGATCGGCTTGAGACTTTGCATTCATAAAGCTACTATGACGTAGGCATCGCCATAATAATGAGATTGTTAAATTCCAACCCCCAAGGGGGTAAAATAGGGGATGAACGTTAGTATGAAACTTTGTCATTTTTTAATCGATCGGTTGAGACTTAGCATTCATAAATCTACTATGACGTAGGCATCGCCTAATTATTGAGATTGATAAATTCCAACCCCCAAGGGGGCAAAATAGGGGATGAACGGTAGCATGAAACTTTGTCAATTTTAAACCTATCGGGCTGATATTTTGCATACATAAAGCTACTATGACGTAGGCATCACCTAGGCAATAATATTGATAAATTCTAACCCCCAAGGGGTTAAAATAGGGGATGAACTGTAGTATGAAACTTTGTCATTTTTTAACAGATCGGGCGGAGACTTTGCATTCATAAAGATAATATGACGTAGGCATCCCCTTTAAAAGATTATTTAAAAAATCCACCCTTAACGGGAAAAATAAGGTGATAAAAAAAAACAAAATCCACGCGGACGAAGTCGCGGGCGCCCGCTAGTTTATTTATATGAAAATAAATACTCATTATCTTATTTCTTATTAATTAATATTATAAATGTGAAAGTTTGGATGTTTGTCCGTCAATCACGCTGAAACTACTGAACGGATTTGGATGAATTTGGTATACAGGCAGGATATAGTCTGACTTAGGTGATGGGATACTTTTTATTCCGGTTAAATGCTCCCATGGGATAAACCAAAATCCTCGCGAACGAAATCTCGGGCGGCCGCTAGTCTAATCTAATCTAATCTAGGGTCATTTCGCCTGTTTGCGTCCATTTAGTGCAGTTCCCAAGTTTGACGGCGAAAATAAAAATAACCCAGCACTAGTATTTATCTCAAAATTATTTAATGAGTTTATTATATAGTCTATTTTAAGATTGACTTTCAAATTTCCTTAAAACACTTTGTATTTATTTAAAAAAAATTAAAATATCGGAATTTGGCGTTTTCCCAGTTTGCGTCCACGAAAATCCAGATTGCGTCCACCCATGGACCAGTTTGCGTCCACCAGTTTAGTAAAGGATTATAGAGTTGATATGAAGAAAAATTCAAAGAAAGATTGTATTCTATCAGTGTCTTTATTTAAGAACATAAATCTTAATTAAAAATTAACATTGTAATCACTTTAAATAATTAATTCTCAGCAATGATTAAACTTAAAATTAGATAACTATGTATGTTAAGCGGCCGTCCATTTATTATGTCATGTATTTTTTGGCCATTTTTGACACCCCTCCCCCTTGGTGATACATGAGCTTTACGACCCCCCCCCCCCCTCCCCACGCTACAACACTAGATGAACATAATTTTATTAATAAAGTCTTTACATCACAACATATTTGCCTGAAACAAAATAAACATAATATATAACTACGCCCGCTCGCCCCTAGTGAAATTTCGTGGTTTTTTCACACCACCCTTCCACAATCTAAGATCAGTATTGGTTAATAAAAATGCGCTTCCTGCTTTTCTTTCCTAATACCTACTTTCTTCATGCACCAGAAGGTATGGTTGCTGGAGTACTGGGATTATCTTTTCCGGCATTGTTAAAAATACAGGTCAGCTGGTCAGCATCAGGTGGTGCTTAAATTAATCAGTGGTTCCTTTTTGTATAGTGGCTGAAAATGGTAGTAATAAAGACTCTGAGGGTCTAAAAGATGGTAGCGATACAGTTGGTGCTGATGATGAAGTCAAAGGAATTTCTGGAGTAAGTTCTTTCGCGAGAGTTTCCTTTTCATCACTTAATATTGGTTGGATGCAATATCTTCTAATGGGAGAAGTATTTCGTTGTCTAAGGACACCAAAGAACCAACGTCGCGGTAACTGCCAGAAAATCAAAAAGAAGACAAAATAAGTGGTAAAGAAATTATATTCACTTTTCATTTAGGAATGTAAGCACTTAAACTACATATTTTTGCATGAAAGTCAATTGTTTTAAACAAAAATACATAGTGGACGCAATTCGGTCTATTATGTTTATAGTATGCGTCCACCCGGACGCAAAGTGGAAATTTTTAAAATTTGATGTAGTAATTCGCGTCCACCTTATTTTATTACTTAAATATAAAAAACATAAACAAATTCTTAATTAATATTATTCCTCTTTTCATTATAAAAGTTTTAAAATATTTAAGTTTCCCAAAATACATATGAAACAATAAAATACTTACCATCGAGCGCGCCGCTGCACACTATTTTTTTTCTTCAAATCCCGCGTTCGCTCACTTTTTGTTGAACAGCAAGGACAAATTATTTTTTCATTTTATTTTGGTTTTACGTACGGACCTTTCGTTTATATGTGCTAGCCTATTAAATATATAGGTATAAGTGGTAATGATTTTTCGTTTGATTAATGTAGCAGTTTACTTACTTTCAACGATTTAAAAAAAAAGTGGACGCGAACCGGGCGATGGACGCGAACCGGCGAACTTACCCTATCTAATATATAAAGATGAAGAATTTGTTTGTTTGAACGCACTAATCTCAGGAACTATTGGTCCGATTTGAAAAAATACTTTTGTGTTGGATAGTCCATATGACGAGGAAGGCTTTATGCTATAGTTTAACCGAAATCCACGCGGACGGAGTCGCGCGCGGCCTCTAGTAAATAAATAAAAATAAAGCTAGATACTTTATGGGTGCTTAAAAACTCAAGGTTAGGACGACATGGCGATAGTAAGGGGAGGCCTATATCCAGAAGTGGCCTACGATAGGCTGATCATGAGTGCCTAAAAGAAAAACCCAAAATAACAACAGTTTCGCAAAGAGGAACGAAACTTTAAAAAAAATTGTACCAATTTCGTTAGGGAATATTTTATAAAATAAAATTTTATAAAACTGCAAATATCTCGAAAACTATGCGTCGTACGTAAAATCTGATGACATTTTTGATCCCCTTTTAAAAATACCCATTAGATATTTTAGACCTATCCGATGACCTCACTCAAAAAGGTCAAGGACGAGATTGACTTGTTTGTGTAATCCAGGTTTTGGCAAGTCTGGCAATATTCAAATCTATACATACATATAATTAGACTAATATAATAAAGCTGAAGTTTGTTGTTTTTGAACGCGCTTACCTCAGGAACATTTTAGTTACGAACATTCGCAACATTTCAGCTACGAACATTTGCATCATCTTAGCCACACAAACATTCGCATCATCACACTCACGAACATTCGCAACATTTCAGCTACGAACATTCGCATCATCTTAGCCACGAACATTCGCAACATTTCAGCTACGAACATTCGCATCATCTTAGCCACGAACATTCGCAACATTTCAGTTACGAACATTCGCATCATCACACTCACGAACATTCGCAACATTTCAGCTACGAACATTCGCAACATTTCAGTTAGTTACGAACATTCGCATCATCACACTCACGAACATTCGCATCATCTTAGCCACGAACATTCGCAACATTTCAGTTACGAACATTCACATCACCACAAAAATTTAGAAAGGTCTGGATGAAGGGAATAATTTGACAGATTTATTGATGAACATTTTCAATGATTATTATTTACTAGCCGCCTACCGCGACTCCGTCCGCGTGTATTTCGGTTTCCGCACACACTGCATAGAGCCTTCCTCGACACATGCGACTATCCAGCACAAAATTCTTTTTTCAATTCGAAGCACAAGTTGCTGAGAAAAGTGGGTTCAAAAACAACCACCAAACTCTTCAGCTTTATTATATTAGTCTACTAATACATAGTATAGATTTTAATATTGCCAGACTTGCCAAATCCTGGATTATCGTCAAAGCGAACCCCGCATAGAAACGCGATAAACGCTAGAAAGAAGAAGAAGTATAGACTTTTTTAAAAATATATAGTTGTTACGGAATAGCCGACAGAGCTGCAGTATGAAGTAAAATTCACCGAAACTGAGTTGATTTTTAATGCAGATAAAAAGTCAACCTCGTCCTTGACCTTTTTGGGTGAGGTCATTCGATAGGGCTAAAATATCTAATGGGTTTTCTTAAAGGGGATCAAAAATGTCATCAGATTTTACGTACGACTCATAGTTTTCGAGATATTTGCAGTTTTATAAAATTTTATTTGATAAAATAATCCCAAACGAAATTGGTACCAGTTTTTTAAAAGTTTGGTTCCTCTTTGCGAAACTGTTGTTATTTTGGGTTTTTCTGTTAGGCACTCATGATCAGCCTATCGTAGGCCACTCACTGCTGGATACAGGCCTCCCCTCACTTTCGCCATGTCGTCCTAACCTTGAGTTTTTAAGCACCCATAAAGAATCTAGCTTTATTTTTATTTATTTACTAGAGGCCGCGCGCGACTTCGCCCGCATGGATCCTCGTCATATGGACTATCCAACACAAAAATATTTTTTCAAATCGAACCAATAGTTCCTGATATTAGCGCGTTCAAACAAACAAACATACCAACAAACAAATTCTTCAGTTTTATATATTAGTTTAGACTAGCGAGACCCGCAACTTCGTTCGCGAGGATTTTGGTTTATCCCATGGGAGCATTTAATCGGAATAAAAAGTATCCTATCACCTAAGTCAGACTATATCCTGCCTGTATACCAAATTCATCCAAATCCGTTCAGTAGTTTCAGCGTGATTGACGGACAAACATCCAAACAAACAAACTTTCACATTTATAATATTAAATTAATAAGAAATAAGATGATGAGTATTATTTTCATATAAATAAATAAATAAATAATCTCTTAACTAGTAGAAAAATGTTTTGTTGACTCGAGTACCTACTTTATCGATAGGCACAAAACACTATAGGTGTAAAGTTAGGTAAATTTTTGAAGTTTTGGCGGCTACACTCAAACCTGACTTAGAGATGCTTAAATATATAAAAAAAAAAATGTTTTTTTTACAAAACTTTTATTGTCTGTTGTAAAAATGTATCAAAAATTGTTGTCCATTCGTTCATTTCATTACATAATATTTAAAACTAAATTTTATATATTTATTTGTGTAAAGTATGTTGAGAATATCTGGCAAGATGTGACTTCCAATTTTAAGAGTATTATGAATTTAATTCCCGTTATAAATGACAGGATTTTAATAACATAGTGACTAAAATTGTGAGAATAAGTTGATAGGTTTTCTCTTAATCATTTTACAATGATATTTCCATTAACAGAAGTTGAGGTCCTTAATTATTTTAATTGTCCTGTCTGTATACCATTTTTCTCTTTTCATGTCATGTTATTTATTCACTTAGCATCATCATTTGTTTCTTCTCTCCCTGATCTTCCTTTCCTGTCCATCATCAGTATTTGGAGTACTCCAGATCCTCGATGCCCTTCCCGAGGACCTCGTTGTCGATCCAGGCCCGAAGCACCGAGACGTCGACGTAGACTCCGGGGGTGCCGTCCTCGCCGCAGCCGATGCCCCACGCTACCATGCCGTTTTGGACGTACCGGTCGTTTTGCAGCTGGGGAAAGAAATGCAATTGAGGGTATTGCTCAAGGGTGGATCAAGGGGAGGGGTTGCGTCACAGGGTCATGACCCCCCGCCCCCCCCCGCCCCCCCCCCCCCTTGAGCTGGTTCCAGGACTAAGGTGGACCACTAATTGAACATAATCTTTTATTTAAACTTGACCACTTGACTTGACCACAACTATGCGAGCTCCCTGACGCTATGTGACCCCCCTGACGCTTTGTGACCCCCCCACCCCCCTGCCGCCAAAGCTGGATCCGCCCTAGTATATGGTTTTGCTAGTGATAGCGTATAATTTAACAATAAGTAACATAGGGTCAAACTGACTTGACATAATTTGTAAAATCAGCGTCAGATAGATAGTGAGACTTACTTAGGGTACTCAAAAAATAAAATAGATGGCTGGCAGGAACTGAACGCGAGTCGCCGAGTATCGGGATGAGTGGAGCTATAATCTACACTTCTACACTAATATTATAAAGAGGAAAGATGAGTATTTTTGTATGTAACGAATAAACTCAAAAACTACTGGACCGATTTGAATAATTCTTTTACTGTTGGCTAGCTACACTATCCCTGGTGAATTTAGGGTACTTTTGATCCCAGAAATGTGGGGGGAAGGGGCTATATTTGAAGAAAGAAATTACGCGCGGATGAAACCGCGCTACGGAAGGCTAGTAAAATATAAAATAAATAATTTCTTTGGACTAGTTGGTTAGTATGCTCACCTCCATGGGGCACACGAGGGGTGAGCCCCCGTCCCCCTTGCAGGTGTCCCTCCCGGGCTCGCCCCCCGCGCACATGAACGTGTGGTGCAGCTCGAACAGGCGGCTCCTACGCAGGAGACACTAGTATGCTCACCTCCATGGGGCACACGAGGGGTGAGCCTCCGTCCCCCTTGCAGGTGTCCCTCCCGGGCTCGCCCCCCGCGCACATGAACGTGTGGTGCAGCTCGAACAGGCGGCTCCTACGCAGGAGACACTAGTATGCTCACCTCCATGGGGCACACGAGGGGTGAGCCCCCGTCCCCCTTGCAGGTGTCCCTCCCGGGCTCGCCCCCCGCGCACATGAACGTGTGGTGCAGCTCGAACAGGCGGCTCCTACGCAGGAGACACTAGTATGCTCACCTCCATGGGGCACACGAGGGGTGAGCCTCCGTCCCCCTTGCAGGTGTCCCTCCCGGGCTCGCCCCCCGCGCACATGAACGTGTGGTGCAGCTCGAACAGGCGGCTCCTACGCAGGAGACACTAGTATGCTCACCTCCATGGGGCACACGAGGGGTGAGCCTCCGTCCCCCTTGCAGGTGTCCCTCCCGGGCTCGCCCCCCGCGCACATGAACGTGTGGTGCAGCTCGAACAGGCGGCTCCTACGCAGGAGACACTAGTATGCTCACCTCCATGGGGCACACGAGGGGTGAGCCTCCGTCCCCCTTGCAGGTGTCCCTCCCGGGCTCGCCCCCCGCGCACATGAACGTGTGGTGCAGCTCGAACAGGCGGCTCCTACGCAGGAGACACTAGTATGCTCACCTCCATGGGGCACACGAGGGGTGAGCCTCCGTCCCCCTTGCAGGTGTCCCTCCCGGGCTCGCCCCCCGCGCACATGAACGTGTGGTGCAGCTCGAACAGGCGGCCGAGGCGCGTCTTGCGCAGAAGGTCGCGGCACCGGCGGTGGGCTACCACTGGGAGCTCCACCTGGGGGGAAAGGGAGAACATTTAGGACGAAGAATAACATTCATTAATTATATTTCAGCAACAGATTTTAAAAGACTGCAGATATGGAAGGAACTGCCTCCGTGGTGTATCTGTTAGAGCGCTGTGCTCAAACCTCGAGAACGTTGGATTGAATCCCGCGTGGAACACTTTCACTTTATGCTGGTTTTCCCAGTTTGGTAAACTGGTAAGAACATTGCATTGGCTTGAATCACCTGATAGTCCGATAAGAAAGATAATTTTGTTTTCAATATAGGTTCATAACTCATAACTGACTTGTGTTTTTGATTGTTTCAAGATTATTTACGGAAGTAAGTAGTAAATATACGTTTGATTGAACAGCTTTTTAACCAATTGGCTGTGACATGCACAAGAAAATATTTCTTCGAGTGTCAACTCTATACTTGGTAGTAATACCTTTTTTTATCCTTAGTGAATGCCCTTACGCATGCGTGCGTCTGACTCCCACTAAACACCAAGTACTTCCCCTCGGTCGCCGTCAGTATGCCTATTGGGGACCAGGGCAGCACGTAGTAGTAATACCTTAATGTGCGGTACGAACCTTCTTCAATATAACCTGGTACCGGCCCTCCTTCCCGAACTTGTCCTTGCCCCAGCCGGTGGCGAAGCACCTGGTCTCGGGCTGCGCCTTCTCGCTGGGCGGGGGCAGGCACGCGATGCCGATGTTGGGTGCTGGGTCTACCGGAGACGCCAGGAAGAGGAGCGCGATGTCGTAGAATAGGTTGCCTGGGGGGAAATAAATAATTGATTATGATGATAGGTAGGTACCTACATCAAATGGCCATTCACGTCGAAGTGCTGGTAGGTTAAAAAAATTGACGCGCCAAAGAATTTCCTTGTAAATCTAATTGCTGAATAAATATCTTTATCTTTATCTTTAATCATGGGCGTACCCATGGTATAGCAGGTGGGCAGCACCCCCCCCCCCCCCTCCCCCCCGGAATAGTGTAGTGGTTGACGTTACTACTATGTATGTTATCTAGCGACAAAAATAAAGTAAACGAATTTATTGCTTCTGTTTCCAATAGGTACTAAATGTTTACCATTCAGATAATTAAAATTACAAGTTTAAAATTAAAATCAAAAAATTAATGACAGATTTCGATAATTCTTTCACTGTTGGCTAGCTACACGATTCCCGGTGAACATAGGGTAGTTTTGATCCTGGGAATGTGGGTGCCTAAGAGTGGAGAAGGGCATATTTAAAAAAAGAAATTACGCGTGGTTGAAACGCAGGCGGAAGGCTAGTTCAAGCACTTATCTTATTTAAATCTGATTAACCCCCTGGCTTATTATAATCTGATTTGCCGCCTCCCACTGGCTTAATAAATTTAATTACCACCCCCCTCCCCAGAACCTAGGGACGCTCATAAAATGAGAATGTTTAATACATAGATTTTGTTTCATCTTCATAGACAGAGAATCAACTTTATTTTCGGTCTATGAAGATGAAACAAAATGGTAAGTGACGGATAACGTACCTCCGTTGAAGTCCTTATGAACGACGACGCTCTCGACATCCCGGTCTTGGTAGGGATGGATCTCCTTCACAGTTTGAGTGTCCCACTCTCCAGCTCGGATGCGCAGCTTTTTAGCCTGTGGGAAAGATTAGTTGAGCCTAAATATGGTGTCGTATAGTGGAGGCCTAGAATAAGTAGTAAGTAGTGATCTGCCGGATCGCTTAAATTGAAGATCCGAAAACGGATATTCGGTGTCAAAATCCGCGGATACAGATACGGATCTTTGTTTTCATTGTAACGACCGTTGACTGACACTGCTCCCCGCAACGACACGCAGGATTTGTTTCTGTTTGCTTCACGCGGGTATCACTTTTGTTTTGTTCAATTACAAATACTCTGAATAGATTTAAAGATTTTTATACATTGTAACTCATCATCATCTACATACATTATTCAAAATTAGTAATACTGATTTTGAAGTATGATATGGACATGAAAGCAGTAGAGTTGACGGCTGATAGGAGTGAGTGGAAGGAGAAGACATGTTGCGCCGACCCTGCATAGTGGGGGATAAGGGCAGGAGGATGATGATGCTACACATTGTGTATGTAAGAGGTGATGAGCTCCAGTGGTTTATTAATTTGGGTATTTATTTTATTTTGCTTTTGTTTTTAAAAAAAGTACTTAAGTAATCTTAGTAAATCTTCCAATGAAACGGCAAACCTAAATACGAATTAACATTAAATCTTTCGAGAAGAACTGGCGAGAAAAAACAAAACAGACTCGAATTTCATAATTTCCCTTACCTTTGCCACATAGTGGGCAGTAGTCAGCACGACCTTGTGGTGTATGAGGGACCCGCCTCCGACGTACACGTTCAGCAGCTGCCCGTTAGGCTCGTTGTTGTTCACAGGTTCAATTCTGGACGAGGTAAAAAAATAATAAGAAAAAAAAATCAAAAAAGGACAGGAAAAATCCAATATCAGACACGGTGGGATCGAGACATTACCAATACAATTATTTTGCAAGATTATGCATCTGTCAAAATTACAGATTTCTATGTTTTTTTGTTTGTGATCTGGAAAGTTTGGGGCTAATCTGTTGCACCCGCGAAAGCACCTTAAAAAAATCACAGGACTTACAAAGTATATTATATTTTTTTTGGATTTTTATTTAATTCAAATTCTATAAAATAATCCACATGTAGTGTACTCAACCTAATTAGATATCAACTGCTATACAATTCCATAAAAACCCTAACAAATTAACAACCGAATTCAATTAAAATTGTTTAGGACCATAGAGGAAACCTGGCCCTTGAAAAGCTCGGATACTTTCAATTTGTATTTTACAAAATTGAATGATAACATTGTCGATTTTTAAAGATAAAGATATTTTTCAGCAATTAGAAAGAAAGAAAGAAAACGTTTATTGAGTGTCAAAATGTACCTACATCAGATTCAACACAATCATAAACAAAAATTAAAAATGATACAAACAACATCAGAATAATTTATACACTCAAAAGGCCGTTGCACTTCCCATGGCGCTGGTATTCTGCACAGTGGCGCTGGTAATAGATTTACAAGGAAATTCTTTTGCACGTCAATTTTATAAGTGCCTCACTATGTAGGTCTAAGACCTACATAGATAAAATATATTTTCATTTTGATTTTGACTACTCACTTGAGTATGGCCACCATCCAGGGGAACTCTCCGAACTTGGCCTCGCCCTGGGTCTCACCGATGGTTCTCATGTCCACGCCTTTGGGGTTCCTCCAGCCACATCCCTGGCGCTGGAAACACAAGAAATAAGTTTAATAGTTACGAATGTTATGATACAAACATATTTCCTAGTGTGGGACCTACCGCGTATATTTCTGTCCTGTTAAATAAATACTGTTTGAGGAAACGGCATCAGGCATAAAGCATTTCTGTTTTGACTTAAGAAATACGACGACCCGCGTGGTGTAATGGTCAAGTTGTTGCCTACTATACAAGGGGCCGCGGGTTCGATTCCCGCTCAGGACAAACATAGGATGAATAAAACATAGGACAAGCATGAACATATCCGTTTGTCCTGGTCTGGGTGTTATATTTTAAATAAATATATATATTTTTTTCGTTATGTAAAACGATGGAAGGCTATAATCACTCTTAATCTTTCGTTCCTAAAACTGAAAAAAATATATATGTATGGATCTACACCTCTGCTTATATGGTTTACACTACATATTGCTATCATGAATTTCTTTTGACTACGAACAATGAGGCTCCACGGTTACTCAACAAGAGGTTTAAAGACAGCCCTGATACTGATCCCAGTTGCATAACCTACCCCAAAGCTTTACCCCAAAGTGAATGGTATTCTGTAAGAGTTGTCTTCAGTGTTTAATCTGTGGTCCGATAACCGACCTCTGTATAGCTGGTATATGACAAACTCCGTCCAAACTCCTTCATGAAGTCGACAGATTTCGGTTTAGAATAGTACTGCCTCTTTACTTTCCGTGGATGTAGTGAAAAAATTGCAAAAAAAGATTATAATACCCACAAAACATTTAATTTGCGAGACAAGGAAGTTAAGAAAACGGGCCAGGTATTGAACTTCATGACCTCAGTTTTAAGAAAAAAAATTCTTAATTCTTCGAGGCATTTTAAAACCTAAACTTTGAAACAACCTGATTCGTCACATGTTTTGTTATTTCTCGTTTTAGTATGTTTTTCCTCTTCCTCAATAAACTTGTTTGTTTCTTAATTATCTTGTTAATTATTATAGCAATTATTGCGCGTATCATTGTTTACATTTAGGTATTTACATTTAACTGACCGGATAAAATGTATTGTAACCCTGCCTCAGCGGTTTGAGGTTCGAATCCTATTCAGGACAGACATTCCTAATAAAATAATATGTTGGATCTACATTTGTGCCTTAGTTTAATTGTCAACTGACTTCTTCTTCCTAGCGTTTATCCCGTTTCTATGCGGGGTCCGCTTTGACCATGATCCAGGATTTGGCAAGTTTGGTTATTACAGTGAAGCGATCAGACCTTCGTAACCCATAGAGGGGAACCAGACAGATTGGATCATGCTTACACATTCAGATCTAACTGAACTAAAGTCAAAAATCACTGAATGTGAATGTGACTAATGAGTAATGAAATGTATATGCGATGTATTAAGATATTTGCGTGGGTACATAATAGGTGTTAAAATAGTTTTCCTTTAGTTTAAATGTTACCAGGAAAATAGCGTATTAACTAGACGTTTGCACAAATAGATTATTATTTTGCCTTAGGAGACTTTGAAAAGAGGCATCAATACGAAGTTTAAAACCTCCTGCTTTTGTGTTGGCTCAAAACATTCGTAAAGGCTTAGGCTCAAAAAATTACTTTGGTATGGATTCCACCCTGTATCCTGGATCATGGTCAAAGCGCACCCCACATAGAAACGGGATAAACGCTAGAGACGAACTTCTTAGCTATCCATGGATTCTCCGTGCGGGTGCCGGGTCCATCGCGCGGAACAGAGAGGAATGTCAGTCGGCGCCTGGGACTTGCGACATAGCGTGTAGGTTTAAGGGGCCCCTTTATAGTATATAGCGGCCCGTCACGCGGTTTCACCCGCGTCCCGGGGGAACTACTTCCCGTACCGGGATAAAATATAGCCTATGTTACTCTGGGTGAATGTAGCTTTCCAACAGTGAAAGAATTTTTCAAATCTGCCAAGTAGTTTCGGAGCCTATTCAATTCATACAAACAAACAAAAAATCAAACCTTTCCTCTTTATAATATTAGTATAGACTAACGATCACCTTCACCGATGACATTCCTCTCCCTTCCCAACCATATTTGGTATTTGGTTTGGTAGAAGATATATAATTATCTTTAAAATAGATTAAATTATCTTTAAAATTATGTTTTAGTTTGCTCACTACCACATTCAAACATTTCGTTTTTCTAAAGGTTGACTGGTAGAGAATGCCTTTAAGCGTTAAGTCCGCCTTTTGTACCTTTTTGTGTGGTCAATAAAGTTTCTATAAATAAATATAAGAGGAGGATTTCACCCTGTATATTAGATGTACTATCTACCTGTTGTTCGACGGGCGGAGGGCGGGGCGTGATGGGGTCTTCCGGGGGCCTCTTGTTGGGCAGCAGACAGCACGAGTCCAGGTACGACTCGCAGGGGCCGTGGACACTGCGGGGGAGAGGAGACTATTGAGTAATCTTAGTATAGTTATTTATTTATTTATTTATAGATTTACCAACTTTTAACGAGCCGTTTGGTGCAATGGTCGAGAAGTCGGTTATTACACCAAAGGTCGCGGGTTCGATCCCCGCACGATACAAACATTTGTGTTCATGAACATGTCTGTTTGTATCGGTCTGGGTGTTTCTATGTATAATATGTATGTATTTACAAAAAAAAAGTATATAAGTAATGTTTATCCGTTGTCTGGCACCCATAGCACAAGCTAATGCTTAGTTTGGGGCTAGATGGCGCTGTGTGAACAATGTCCGGAGATATTTATTTTATTTATTTATTTATTTTTTTACACTGAAACGTAGGTACAATTATTTTCTTAGATTTACGATTAGTGTAACAAACAACACAATAGGTAAATACTAGCGGCCGCCCGCGACTCAATCCGCGTGGACTTCGATTTCCAATATTCTAAAGTCTTCCTCGTCAAATGATCCACAAAAAGATTTTTTCAAATCGGTCCAGTAGTTCCTGAGATTAGCGCGTTCAAACAAACAAACAAACTCTTCAGCTTTATATATAAGTATAGTGTATAGATAACATATATATGATCCTGGAAATGTGGAGGGAAAGGGGGGCATATTTGAAAAAAGAAATTACGCGCGGGTGAAACCGCGACGGAAGGCTAGTTAATTTATAATATCACACCTAAGATTATGCAAATAAACTTCCTGATTTCTAAAAATAATACACGTCTCGCATGTACTAAGTCTGTAAAACAGCTCGATGATGATGATGGTGATGAAGATGATGATGATGATGATGATGATGATGATGATGATGATGGTGATGATGATGATGGTGATGATGATGATGATGATCATGATGATGATGATAATGATGATGATGCCTCACCGGATGTCGATGATGCCGATCCCGTCAGTGTTGATGGTGTTGTTGTTGACATCGCAGAGGTAGTAGCGGACGCACTCGCCGACCTCGCCCTTGTCCGTCGTGCAGCTCGTGTCCGCTGGAATAAATAAAATAAATAATTAAATAAAATAAATAACTAAATACCGAGATCTTGCAATAGAGGTCCCAATAGTCTCTATAGATCTCACAATAGTCATATCAACCACAGGTAGGTACCTACCCAACATTCTCCATAACAAAAGAATTGAGGCCCTTAAAATGCCCCCAGAAATCAGAACTATACACACTGCCTAAAGCAACGATATAATATACCATTTTTTTAATACTCGGTGAACGCTTTTACGCATCCTCGCTCGTGAGCAGAATAAGGTATGTGGGACTCCTCTGGAACGACTACCTACACACTAAACACCAAGTTTTTCTCGAGTCACCGTATGTGGCCATTGGGGACCAGGATGGCATGCACTCCTAACGATATTAAATATCTGCAGAATCACCCGGAAATTGCTATCATCAGGAGCTACACCATTGATAGGATACGGACTAAACCAAAATCCGCGCGAACGAAGTCGCGGGCGGCCGCTAGTGAAAAATATATTATCTTGATTTTCCCTTTACGAAGCACCAATCTTTTCGGAAGGTAATTTATTGCGGTCTCCTTAATTTAACAAGCTTTTTAGCACCCAGATACCATACGCACTTAATGTATGCCAAAATACTTTAAAAAATGTCTTAAGTAAACATATAAAGTGGTTTCGGTAATGACCAGGACGATGACCTTTAAATGTTTAAAACTTGTTTAGGCATATGTGGCAGGCGATAATATTTATTATCACTTTGTCTCGTTTCTTATTTTTACGAAGGGAAATGTAGCAATAGTGGGAAAAACAAAATCTATACCTACCAAAAATACAAATTAAAAACCGGCAAATGATATTACCTCATGCCTCAGATGCAATTTTAATTTCAATTAAATACATTTTACCGGCCTGTTTAAATCTGCTCCATGGTCACTTAGAAGAGAAAAAAAAACCGGCCAAGAGCGTGTCGGACACGCCCATGAAAGGGTTCCGTAGCCAAAAGATGGGCCGACCGCTTGACACACCATTTAGTAAGGGCAACTGCACGTCATAAGTTGGTCGAGTTGTATAAATATTAACACTACTCACCGCTCTCGGAGCCAGCGATTCCTGGCACCAGTGTGGAAGACTGCGGCGGCACCTTCCCCTGGCTCGGGGGGGTGGTCACCACTCCCGTGGCCGACCCGGCTGCCGGCGCTGAACCGGCACCGGGAGCGCCGCCCGCTGGAATTAAACAGGCATTTCAATCAATCAATCAATCAGCCTATTGCCGTCCACTGCTGAACGCCTAGGCCTCCCCCAAAGTGCGCCAGCCATCCCGGTCCTGTGCGATCCGCATCCACGCCATTCCCGCCACCTTTCTTAGGTCCTCCCATCGTGCAGCAGGTCGTCCTACACTGCGTTTGCCCACATGACGGCCAGTCCACTCCAGTACTTCACAACTCCATCGCCCATCAGTCCGTCTGGAGACGTGGCCAGCCCATTTCCACTTTACACATTTATTTCCAAACAGATCTTAATAATCCAGATTCTTATAATTATTTAATTTAATAATTGAGGAGCTCGATGGCGCAGTGGTTGGTTAGCGCACTCGGCCTGCGGTTGCTAAATTTAAGCAACGTTCGCAGATGCCAGTTATTGGATGGGTGACCGAAAAATTTCATCTCGAGCTCCTCCGTGCTTCGGAAGGCAGGTTAAGTCGTTGCGCAGGAGTGTGTTTGGTTTACAAAATTACCAAAAAATAAATAAAGTGAGTGAATATCGTCTGAATTACCATGGAAAAGTACAAAAAACCATATAATAAACATTGTGTCGTTCCTATGTGACCAAATAACATCAACACTGCAACTGACAAAGTGTATTTCCTTATGCCGAAAGGTGAAAATCTAAGGAAAAAGTGGTGCAAGGCGATGAGAAGAGACAATGTATCGTGTTTGAGCTGTTTAAACTGGTGTGCTCGGTAGCACAGTGGTTAGCGCACTCGGCCTGCGGTTGCTAAAGTTAAGTAACGTTCGCAGATGCCAGTCATCGGATGGGTGACCGAAAAATTTCATCTCGAGCTCCTCCGTGCTTCGTCCTGCGCCTGATCTCTCTACGGTCGTGTCAGATCGCTGTCCCATCGAATTATGAGAGTGAGGGAATAGGGAGTGCACCTGTGCTTGCGCACTCACATGTGCACTATAATATATCCTGCGTACCTGGTTGATCGTAACAGGGATGTTTTTTACGGCAAGAAATATTGACAACTAGACAAAAAGACGGGGAGACGGGACGCGTACGAAGTCTCAGGCGGAAGGCTAGTCCTACTACTATTATAAAGGCGAAAGTTTGTATGTATGGATGAATGGATGTATGGATGTTTGTTACTCTTGCACGTAAAAACTACTGAATGGATTTGAATGAAACTTTATCACAATATAGCTTATACATCAGAATAACACATAGCATATTGGAAATCGAAATCCACGCGGACGGAGTCGCGGGCGGCCGCTAGTAATGTATAATCCTCACCTCCAGGAGGCTTCCCGAATATATCCGCGAGTAGGGACTCCAGGTCCCCGCCGGCGGGAGCGTCCTGTGCCACAGCACAGACCAGCAGGGCCAGCACCCACGCCGCCTTCAGCATCTGCAACAAGAGCATAAATAGGGTTTGAATCATCACTATAAATTTAGAAAGGAGTAAATAACACATCAATTGCCTAGCCCCAATCTAAGCTCGAAGCTTGTACTGTGGATGCCACGCTGCTAGGGAACGGATAGACATTCCTAAATACTTTTTATAAACATCCCTGACTCGAGTACAAATGCCGATGTTCATCACCCAAACATTTGGTTAGCGGGATTCGAACCCGCGACCACAGTAAATACAGAACCGCGACCCTTGGTTTTGTAGCAAGGGTCACTGACCACAAGGCCAACACGGGCCCGTCAATAACAATAATAATGTAATCGCGGTATAATTTTAAACTACATATTTACAGGATAACCCGACGTTTCGGCTTCTTTTCATGCCATGTTCACGGAATGACTAAGGTCTAATGTATTATTTATATCCGTTTATATAGACGTTTTATTTCATGAGTTACAGCCACGTAAACCTAAGAAAACATCAAGAAGGAGGAGCATGAACAACTCTCGCAAGGGCCAGTCATCAGATGAGTGACCAAAACATTTCATCTCGAGCTCACGTTGGTTCTGCGCCTAATCTCTCTACGGTCGTTTCAGATTGCTGTCCCACCGAACTATTTGAGTGAGGGAATAGGGAGTGTACCTTGTGCTTGAACACTCCCTTGTGGTGCACTATAATATATCTTGCGTACTTGGCTGTTCGTACCTAAAATTGGCGGCCTGGGTCGAAAAAAGCCAGAAGCGTGGCCCTCAAAAGAACACAAGGGTAGCTTAACTGATATGACATACCTAAACACAAAAAGCATTTCTTGCGGCTAGCTCGTAAGAAAAAACAATTAACTCATGACCTACCGCAAAAATGTAATAAAACTTAATGTTTCTTCGAAAATTTAAGTGTAATACTCATTAATACTCATTTACAACTTTAAGATCATTTAATTACTTCTACTCGAATGAGCCGCTCGTCTGGGGAAGTACCTCCACCTTACAGAAGACCCCAGTGAAGTAGCACTTCGTAACTTTTGTGCTATGTTACTGCTGGTGAGTATAGTAAGGTCGCCAGAGCTCAGTTGGGGAGGGTATGGGGTCCTAAAGGCAGTCAACGCATCTGCGACCCTTGTGCGGTTGTAGATGTCCATGGGCAGCGGTGATCCCTTACCATCAGGTTACTTTTTTTTCTCTTTGAAACATAGGATTGAAATTCCGTTATTGCTCATCTGTCAATCCAATTTTACCTTGAATCTGTTCATCATAATCATTAAATACATATTAGTATGTACTGTACACAATGTGTATTATGTATTGTGGTGAGTGAAGTAATGTTGTTTGTATTTAACTAGCCGAGTCCAGTCTTAGCTAAATGGATTTTAATGACTTTGACAGTATAACACTAACGGCAAACAATATTTTAAGTATATGTAGTTTTTTTTAATGCTTTGAAAGACTATCAGTCTCAGTTACTAATTTTATTTAAAAAGACATCTTGCATACGAAAATCTTTACACCAAATATCAATTTTCTGATCCGTAACCGGGAATCTACATTTATAGCGATCCGGCACATCACTAATAATAATACCTAATATGTACATACTTTTATCAATAGTTACTAATATAATAAAGCTGAAGAGTTTGTTTGTTTGAACGTGCTAATCTCAGGAACTACTGGTCCAATTATTTTTGTGTTGGATAGTGCATTTGACGAGGAAGGTTTTAGGCTATAGAATAATGTGCGGAAACCGAAAACCACGCGAACGGAGTAGCGGGCGTCCGCTATTATTATTATAATAGGATACTACACAAAAACAGTAATATACCTACTGTAGTATCAAAATAGTCTTATAACAAAAAATTCAATCAAACCTCTTTATAATAAATATTAGTCAGACCTCGAATATGCTGGTCACCGATCCATGACCAAAATTCCCCAGACTATCAGTGATTAAACGACAATAAATATTTTCGACGGGCCCGTTGGTCTAGTGATGAGAGACACTGGCTACAAACCGCGGTTCGAATCCCGCTGGGGGCAAATGTTTCTGTGATAAACATCGGCATTTGTACTCGAGTCATGGATGTTTATAAAAGTACTAGCTTTTGCCCGCGGCTTCGCTCGCGTTAAATTCGGGGTAGCACAATTTTCCTTTTCTGGACACAGAGGAAAACTTGGAACGGACTTTTACACGTTATACGTTTACTCCCGTTCCTGTACGAATTTTGTAATATTTTTTTGCAACTTAGCTAAACGCTTACTAATCTATCTGCATGCCAAATTTGAAGCGTCCAACTTGAACGGTTTGACTTTTCATACAAATGTTTTTTCCAGCTAACTCCCGTTCCCCAGGGAATTTCGGGAATTCCTTTCTTAGTGCACCTCTACGGTATCTAAGCTACGTCCATTCCAAATTTCAAGTGCCTACGTTTAGCCGTTTAGGCTGTGCGATGATATGACAATCAGTCAGTTTCTCCTTTTATATATTAAGATAGATTTTAGAGTAATATTTTCTAAGATGTTTATTAAAATTAAGTGATGTCAGGAACAATTATGATCACAATTAAGTAGATACTTCTAATCAACAACACATTTAATTGGATCAGAATTTATTCTATTTTGATTAACCTCTTTCGCAATTTCGAACAAATCTGATTACCATAAGTAGGGGGGTATGAAAACATTAATCCCCTGTTTCATCACAATAGAGATAAAATATAACAAAATTATTTCTTAGGTAATGCTAAAGACAAAGTTGCTTTATGCATGCAAAGGAGACGACCGATTTTGGGCCTGATTGTGCATGGATAAATTATATACCAGAAAATTTTTATATTTTTGTTAATTAACCTCTTTAAATAACAACGGAATAGGCTTTGGCCAACTTAAGTTAATTCCATAATGATATATTTTTCATTATCAATTTCAAAAGTAACGACATTGTACTATATTTTTTTAATTTTTAACTGTCTTCAAAAACGCACCTAATAATTCATAATGGATATACGTCATACGTCAATGTCAGTCCTGTCTCTTGATGTCATTCGCTTTACGTTTATCGTAAGTGAATGTTACTTTGGGTTTTCTGGATGTTGTTTTTAAGACTTGTGATCGAATACGGGACTCCGACTTCGATTCCTTTAGATTCGATTTAGATCACGCGTTTAAAACAAATAAGTATTATGATCTAACCAACGAGATGACTAGAAATGGTTATGCAGCACGGTTGTATGCTGTGGAAGTGGGTGCGAGAGGTATACCAGCGAAATCTCTCTACAACCTGCTGAAGGACTTAGGATTACCAAGATCTAATATTAGCTCCTTACTGGAAAGAGCAACTAAAGCCGCTTTACTCGGCTCGTACCAAATATGGTTGGGAAGGGAGAGGAATGTCATCGGTGAAGGTGATCGTTAGTATACTATAAAGGGGCCCCTTAAACCTACACGCTGGGTCGCAAGTCCCAGGCGCCGACTGACATTCCTCTCTGTTCCACGCGATGGACCCGGCACCCGCACGGAGAATCCATGGATAGCTAAGAAGTTCGTCTCTCTGGCTGACCGTTTGGATACTCGACACTGTACCTGCTTCTCATGCCTTTTGTGCTAATACCGGCACACAACATATAGATACGACAACAATTATGAATATTTATGCATGATTTTAAGATATTTGGCCATTGTATTCAGCTAATCTTTTGCAGTGTTCTAATTGGTGACCAATTTCTAGCCATGCACATCCAGGCTCCAGTTTGTATGAGAAACGGATTTCTCCTTTTCAGCTCAGTACATTTGAAATTGACAAAGTTTCATACAAACATTAATCCCCTATTTCATCCTCTTGGGGTAAAACATATAAAAATTCTTTCTAAGGAGATTTTTATGTCATAGTAGCTTAATGCATGCCAAGTCCCAGCCCGATCGGTTTAAAATTGACAAAGTTTCATACAAACATTAATCCCCTATTTTATCCCCTTGGGGTAAAATAATAGGTATATACTATAACCCTATAACCTTCCTCGTCAAATGGACTATCCAACACAAAAAGAATTTTTCAAATCGGTCCAGTAGTTCCTGAGATTAGCGCGTTCAAACAAACAAACAAACAAACAAACAAACAAACAAACAAACTCTTCAGCTTTATTTATTAGTATGGATATTTAAGTATCTATCCGTTTCCAAGCATCCATAGTACAAGCTTCGAGCTAAGTTTGGGTCTAGGCAATTGTTGTGTTTGTCTAAACTATTTATTTTATTTATTTATTAATAAACAAATACCGTATTCAACGTACGTAAATGACTGTTTATTCAAATACAATCTTGACCACACCGATTATAAGGGTTATCACTTTCATAAATAGTACATGTAAATATAAGACGACCCGCTTGGTGTATTGGTCAAGAAGCTGACTATTAGACCAAGGGGTCGCAGGTTCGATCCCCGAACAGGACAAATATTTGTGTGCTTGAACGAGTCTGCTTGTCTTGGTGGGAGTGTTATAATGTATCTATTTCAGTATATTTGTAACACTACTGTTGATTCTGATGTCTGTAACACAAGGACTTAAGCTAGGTACTTAGCACGGAGTCAAATAAACGTATCTGATGTTGTGTGATATTTATTTATCATTTTATTTATTTGTACAATAGTAACGCAACCTTAGAATTTTTAATTTAATTGAAAGTCAAATCTACGTTAACTATTTAACTTATAATTATTTTTAAATATTTCTCACTCTCTGGCATTGGACAAAAAGTATTCGTTCAAACTGATGAATAGTGTATTTCATTATCTATTTTGATGACCTCCGTTACATAGAATGGGGAAATTATACCGGTTAGGTAAATAATATTAGCAGACTGGTTAGTCAATATTTCAATATCATTGTTGCGGATTGTTTTATTATTTTTATTTGTATTAAAACCTCTTTTGTACCTTTTTAAGTTCTCTATTTTTACTTCTTTTTCTATGTCTTTGTGACACTCCTTCTTACTGTCAATATATATATTATATCTTACTCACCTCAAGAACCCTTCTTTTATTCCTGAATTTTCTCAACATATTTTTGGTGTCAGAAGTGATAAAATAAGTTTCTCAAAATGCTGCGTGCGGAGCGCGACGTGTGCGAGTACGAAGTCGCCAGCCAAGAAGTTCGGCATCAAAGACGTGTCGCCTTAAAGGAGCGGGCACGCGTCCTCGCCGCGGAGGCTGCGGAGCGGAGACGTGCCTTCGTCGCGGAGGCTGCGGAGCGCGAGCGCGCCTTCGCCGCGAAGCTGGCAGTCGTCGAGGCGGAGCACCGCGCCCATATCGCGGCAATAAAAGCGTCCAGCAGAGCCGGCCGCCGAGGATCGAGCCGTGCGTCAGAGCCGCACGTTCAACAGTCCACTCATCAGCCTGGCCCTCAACAGCTCACTCATACCACTCATCAGCCTTGCCCTCAACAGCTCACTCATCGGCCTTGCCCCTCAACCGTGCCTCCCCATAATGAGGATGTGGATGCTAACCGCAATGTTTTCAGCCGTTCTCAGCCCGTACACGCTCTTCCGCTACAATTAGCACCTCATGTTCCGGATGCCGGAGCGACGTGTACGAGCACTCATCATATAGAAACATTGCGGTTGGCCGAAGCAGTCGCCAGCGTCGCCGCGCCTGTGGCTTCACGACTGGGGGCTTCGCGGTCGAGCTCGCGGGGGACGCCGCCGCCCGAGAGTCGCCGCCCTGATACCTCGGGGCCGGGCCGGCGGGGCGCGCGTACGTGGTACTCCACAAAGCCACCTCTAGCTACTAACCGTGACCTTAGCCGTACACTACACGCACACGCTCATACGCTTCAAAGTGGTCACTTCGAGACCACTGCGCCTCAAGCTCCGGTTCCCGGAGCAACGTGTGCGAGTACTAAGGTGAGTAAAAGGTCACGGTTAGCTCAAAAATCTCTTCACCGCATTGTGACGGTGCGCCTCCGAAACGTGCCCGAGTATTTAGTCTCCCCAGAACGGTCCAACGAAATCGTAGGAAAAACAAGTTCGCTACGATCTCGGAGGCTTTGTGAAGCGCTGCGTGTTCGCCCTGCGCGGGCTCGGCTTCGGGGCGTCGGGGCGGCCGTGCACGGGCGCCGGCGCCCTGCGCGGGCTCGACTGCGAGGCTTTCGGTCTGCCATCCATCAGCGCGCGCACTCTTCAGTCTCATACTCTCATTAGCTCTCATTTGTTACATAGCTTCACCATTTCATTACGAACCGCTCGCTCATTTCATCCATTATCTCATTCACCACCTCAAACTCACATTAGCAGCATGCTTGCCCCTCGCGTCCAAGATTCGGTTCTCAAACCATAATCGTGTTATCGTGTGTTGCCACACGGGGGGCGAGGATGTTGCGGATTGTTTTATTATTTTTATTTGTATTAAAACCTCTTTTGTACCTTTTTAAGTTCTCTATTTTTACTTCTTTTTCTATGTCTTTGTGACACTCCTTCTTACTGTCAATATATATATTATATCTTACTCACCTCAAGAACCCTTCTTTTATTCCTGAATTTTCTCAACAATCATGTTTTGTTTTCCTTGACACGACAAAATACACGCGAATTAATAGACAAAGTCACAAAAGGCGTCCTTTTTTAAAAAAATTCAAAATTCAGGCCATTTTAAGCATGTATTGCTTTTTAAGTAAAACTTTTAATTGTGTGTGCAGTAGTTCTTACAAAATTCTTATTTCGTATATTTTTACGAAATATCGAAAAAATGAACCCCCGAAATCAAAATCTATTTTCATGAATTATATTTGACTGTATGAACTTCTAATAACATCTTGTTTCCGATGCAATATTAAAATGCAATTGAGAATGGAACTGGTTATAGTTAAAAAAGTACAAGAGATCTTCAACAAACTAAGTGAAGAAGATAACTTAGAAGGATTTTTCCAAACCATCAAAAAACTTAAAAAATTAAGTTTTACTTAAAAAATTCTGGGTACATTACATACATAAACAAATTAAATCTTTATTAATAATAAAAATAAAAGCATCTTTATTTGTATCTACCCAGCTCGATACAAACAGAGATATTATGTAGGTATTATGTTCATGACCTAAACAAATGTTTGTACTGGACGGAGATTGAACCCGCGACCCCAGATAAGTATTATAATAGTCGACTTCTGAACCATTACTCCCAATCTGTATTCAATCTAAAGGTTAAGTACCTGACATGACGTTAAAAAACTTATTGCAATTTGGTTTTCCTTGTTCTCAAGTTACCGTGAAATGTTATTGTACCTACCCACGTAATTTAAAAAATCCAAGAATATTTTTTTTGCTTAAATCGTACTATTTAAGATTTATTTATTTATTAATATCAGTTAGGGAATAGATTTTACATCACTAAGTATGAACACAGGTACTGAATCTTCTTTGTATTATATTGTTATCTTATTTTTTACAGCCTTAGGGACCCTCGATAGATAAAGTTAAATAAGTAGGTAATTCATATCGGCGACAGAGAGTTCTGCAGACTTATATTCCAACCACTATAAAAAATAAATGCAAAATAAGTTGTGATTGAGTTTTAACGCTTTCCAAACAGTTTTTAATATAATATTTTTATTGATTTATTTTTCTGCTGTCATGGCCATGGAAGATCAAATAAAAAAAACAAATCCCATTTTATATCAGTTCTTTTTCCAAAAACTACACAGTTTGTACTTTTTTTAACAACAATCAAAGAGTTTTTAATTGCATTTTTTAATAGTTTTAAATAGACAAAATAAAAAAAAAACGACTCACCTTCCCGGCTCGCGTTCTTTTTTCAAAAACTGCACAGTACTCGAATACAGGTTAGATAATGTATGCACTAGACTGGTTGTGACTAGTTTTGTTTGTTTTAAGTTGTTTTTTATTTGTTTTTTGTTGTTTTTTCCTCGTTCGCGAAGGCCGGCGTGTGGAACCGCGGCTGGGAACACACTGCCGAGGTTATAAGAGGTAGTGATGCGAGATGAGTTGTAGTATGGGCGGTGGCGGAATATTTGCCTACCGTGCGTTACCGTAAAATTCTAAATGGACTTGTCAGATACCAAATTTAAAATATCTTTATTTAGGTACTTATATTTAAATCAGGAGATTCATTACATACAGTTAATTTCATTTCATTTTGAATGACGGTTCATTAACCGTTTTAGTTAAAAGAAAACTTTTTATTTTTTGGTTACAACCATACATGTTTGGAAAAAGGTACGCCAAGAAAAATCCAATTTCACATATTTTTTGCATGCCATTTGATTCATTTTCATGTACGGAAAGAATATAAGGGACCATTTAAGGTTTTGCTATTAGGAATGTCAGAAATTGCAAAAATCTTTTGAAAATGAAAAACGTTCCATTTGTTCCTGTTTAGTACCTACTAGAAATGTTATAAATAGGCGTCGAAGATTTTCAGTGCACAATGTACCTATGGGAAAAGATGACGCAGGTCTTCTTTCGCATTATGATTTATTAATCATCTGTTCCAGAACCGGTTAACTTAATACAAAACTGTCAAAAGGCATTAAAATACTCGTAGTAAAAAAAATATTTTGTTCATGAAATTGTGTTCACTAAATCGTCTGCCGCCCGCACCAATCTCGATATAATAAGTTGTTTAGTCAGTTCTGTCGAAATGAGGAAAAAACGTCTGTTTAATATGACAAGTGTGCGAATTCGATGCACGGCGGGGATTGCCGCCTCGGGTATGTCCTAGAGAAGACACATTAAAAAACACACAAACTAAACAGGTTTTGTTTTATCATTTCTTTGACAACTCGATACTAATTATAATAAAATTGAAGAGTTTGTTTGTTTGTTTAAACGCGCGAACCTCAGGAACTACTTGTCCGATTTGAAAAACTATTTTTTGTTTTGGATAGTCCATTTGACGTGACGAGGAAGTCTTTAGGCTATGTAGTAATTATATGTGTAAACCGGAAACCACGCGGACGGAGTCGCGGGAGACCACTAGTTAGATATTAAATAGACAACCAAAAGCGACCTCTTGGTCTAGTAGACTAACTTCTTGACATGTTGTCCCACCGAACTATGTATCTATGAGAGTATTCGCAAATGAAAAATCCGCTAGATGGCAGTAGCACACACCAGTTACACCCAGTAGGCGTTGGGTGTAACTGGTGTGTGATTGGTGAATTTCGACATGACATTGACAGAAATGTCCTGTGGTTCCGCACTCACTTGTGCACTGTAATAATATCCTGCTTACCTGGCTGATCGCAAGATCGGCCGCCATGGTCGAAAACGGGCGAAGGGTAGAATTTAAGGGCCTTTAAACCTCTTGTTTGGTAATCGTGCACGGCCCTGGACATTGTGCCCATTGTGCCCAGTAGAAAAAAGGGGTCTGTCTGGGGAAGTACCGCAAACTCGTTTCTATGGTAATGAGTTTCATACCAGTTCCGGACGTCTCGATTAAATTACTAACGGATGGCCTTGGACCGGTCTAATAGATGTCAAACAAAATATACATAATGTTGCGTTCTTTTTTTTCAAATTAAGGACACATTACGCGCCAGTTTCATTTCAAATTCGAATGTGTGTCTTTTTTCAAATTTAAACATTTACTGTCACAATTTAATGAATTAAGCGAAAAATTAAAATACATTTTCTGTGTGACATTGCATTGTATTTCAGTCCTTATGACTTTCACGTTAGGGTTGAGTATAGCATGAAGTGGTGTATATAGCACGTCGCAAGTTTGCTTCATCGTTTAAGCAACTATAGTCCTTATTGCGCTGTTGTTAAGGTCTAGTGTAGTAGCTGGTGGAGTAGTGATGTCCTGCCATGGCGCGGTCGATCCACGCCCGCAGCGCCTGTGTGTCGGTGTACACGGCGGGCACGGGCCGGCCGCAGCCGAGGCCCCACGACACCGCGCCCGCCTGGTAGTACCGCCCGGGGTCAGACTGGGAGATACTTAGCATGCTGTAGAGATTCGCTAATTAAATAATTTGACTAGGTACCTATTTACATACTGTACCTACTTACATAGTAGCTTGAAAAAGTAATTTGTATGATATTTGGAGGAAAACCGACGCGAACGTTCCAAAAGTAACTGAATATTCCCGCGAAATGGTTTGATCATAACGTCAAATTCATCTGGCATTCTTTTATGATTAAAACATTATAAAATTACACGGATGATTTCTGGAGACACAGGCAGAGGCTGGGCTGTATAATGGGATTCCTTTGCCGAAATAAAGATGTTTTAAAAAAATAAGTGGTTGCAACTCAATGCTATTGCGTTCTTTTTTACAAAATCAGGGACATATTATGCGCCAGTAACCTTAATGTGTGTTCTTTTTTCAAAAGACAATGCGTAAAATTGGCGGCTTTTTTTTTTCGAGCGTCCACCAACCAAACTTGGTAATCTATATTCTTGAGGTCATCACAAACAATATTTGCTATGGCAGTATAGCTGTAAACTCAGTCCGAACTGAGTAAATCAGGTTTGAACTTTTTTTCGCTTCATACATTTTTCTATGGGAAATTGAATTTTTTTGTTTCTTGCGTCCATCGACGAAACGTGAAAATATATATTCTTGAGGTCATCCCAAACAATATTTGCTATGGCAGTATAGCTGTAAACTCAGTCCGAACTGAGTAAATCAGGTTTGAACTTTTTTTCGCTTCATACATTTTTCTATGGGAAATTGAATTTTTTTGTTTCTTGCGTCCATCGATGAAACGTAAAAATATATATTTTTGAGGTCATCACAAACAATATTTGCTATGGCAGTAAAGCTGTAAACTCAGTCCGAACTGAGTGAGACAGCAAAAAAAAATCAATTTCATACATTTTTCTATGGAAAATAGATTTCATCGACGAAACGTGAAAATATATATTCTTGAGGTCATCACAAACAACATTTGCAATGGCAGTGAAGCTGTAAACTCAGTCCGAACTGAGTAAATCAGGTTTGAACTTTTTCACTCTAGGCGTTCGCTCCTGCATTTTTGTATGGGAAATTGCAGTTTTTTTTCTCGCGTCCATCGAGCAGACATGTAAACATATATTCTTGAGGTCATCACAAATCATATTTGCTATGACAGTATAGCTGTTAACTCAGTCCGAACTGAGTCAGACAGCCTAGAACGATTTCACTCCAGGCGATCATTCCTGCATTTTTGTATGGGAAGTGCAACTTCTTTTTTTCTCACCAAACATGTAAATAATTTACATGAAAAATATATATTCTTGAAGTCATCATAAACGATATTTGCTGTGGCAGTTTAGCTGTAACTCAGTCCGAACTGACTCACACTCAGATGACAGGCCAGTACTATTAAAATGGCTAAAGTAAGGTAAAGAATTGAGACCAGATAATATTTCCATGTGTTTATTTACAGAAATAAAAAAATATGTTAGGTTATACCGCGTTCATGGAATTAATTATTACATATGTAGCGTCTCAATCCGCTAACACTTCCGCTACCGTCTTCAACTTGGGCCATACGCGCACATCGTACGATGATCAGGTGATTTCCACACCTAACTATAGCTACGCGCGCGCACCCGGCTTGGCTCCGCCCGCGAGCAACATGGACGCGCTTGCGCTTTTGTCTTGGGCTCCGCCCACAGAACATGGCTGCGCGTGCGCCTTTGTCTTGCGCCCGGCTGACGTCACAGCGGGCGGCGTTCATACTGGCGATGCAAAGATGGCCGTATCCTGCAACCCCACTTCGACCGCAGGCTATATAAGACACCGGGACCACGGCTCGAAGACTCACTCACTCATCATTCGGCTTTGTGTAAACAATTTTCTTGCATTGTAATTTTGTAATATAAATTATTATTGTTGAGTGAGACTTATTTATTTTACCTAGTTCCTGTTAGGCAATTCAATTAATTTCATTTAGTTAATTCAGTAAATTCAAGTTAAAGTGCTACCTAAATAAACAATAACGTAGGAATCCTGGGAAGTACTAAATAGGATACCTAGGGTTCCTATACTGGTGACCCCGAGTTCGAGCAAGCAAGTTTCTGTTTTGGAGCAGCTACAACCCCAGCGGAAGATTCGGGATACTCAAGATGAATCAAAACAAAGGAAACCCGATAGCCGGTGGTCCAAGTGAAACTGGGTCAAGTGATGTGAGCGGTGGTGCAAGTGCAAGCAATCAAGCAGGTGACGTCTACCGTGTTGGAGTGCGAGTTCCGCCGTTCTGGCCCGGGGAGCCGGAGGTTTGGTTCGCCCAGATGGAGAGTCAGTTTGTATTGTCCAATATTACTTCTGATCTTACTAAATTTCATTTCGTGACTGCCCAACTTGATCAAGAATATGCACGTACTGTCAAAGATATTATAATTTCCCCGCCAACCAATAATAAATATGAGAAACTCAAGGCCGAATTAATAAAGCGTATATCACTTTCACATGAGAAGAAAACCTTGCAGCTCATGCAGCATGAAGAGTTGGGCGATAGAAAACCTAGCGAGTTTTTACGACATTTACGCAGCCTAGCAGGACCCCAAGTACCCGACGATTTTTTACGCACGGTATGGACGAGCAGATTACCACCTAATGTACAAAGTATTGTTGCTTCACAGCATAAGGGTGACCTTGATGACGTAGCAGACCTAGCAGACCGAGTCAACGACATCGCGCCTAACGCTTCACAAGTCGCCAGCGTAACAACTAGCCTACCCACGTCTGCGTTGGAGAACAAAATGACGGAGCTGGCACAGAAACTCGAAATCCTAAGTATGCAGGTAAAGAAAGCCAATACTTTTAGGTCGAGACACAGGCAGCGCTCCAGGTCCAACTCACGCCATCGTTCCAAGTCACCGGCAAGACAAAGCAATCCACTTTACTGTTGGTACCACGACAACTTTGGCAACAAGGCGAGGAAGTGTGTACAACCATGCAAGTTTAATTCGGGAAACCAGAATGGCAGTCAATAGCGGCCGTCAACGTCTGCCAAACTTCACAAGGCCGCCTATTCATAACCGACCGGAAAACAAAGGTACGATACTTGGTAGATACTGGCTCCGACGTATGCGTCTATCCACGAAAAGCTGTACGGGTTCCTCAGCAAACCAAATCAAAGTTCGAACTAGTAGCAGCGAACGGAACAGTTATCCCTACATTTGGGTACATAAATCTTACCCTAGATCTAGGCCTTCGTCGAGCTTTTGCATGGCGATTCATCATAGCAGAAGTTACGAAGCCAATCATCGGCGTGGATTTACTGAGCCATTACAATCTCCTAGTTGACTGCCGCCGGCAACGCTTGGTCGATGCAATCACTCTTCTCGCCGTGAACGCAAGGCAATGTGAACCCTCAAACTCCATACCGTCGGTACGTACCATCACAAGCAGCTCGCCATATCAAAAACTACTTCAAGAGTACCCAGATATTACTAGACCAGCTGGTAAGCCAACTCAACCTAAACACAACACAGTTCATTATATCAAGACGACGCAAGGACCGCCTGTTTCCAGCCGACCACGACGCCTCGATCCAACAAGACTTCAAATAGCCAAGGCAGAGTTCAACGAGATGTTGAAAAATGGTACCGCTCGTAGATCAGAGAGCCCATGGTCTTCGCCCCTGCATCTTGCTCGTAAGAAAGACGACGGCTGGCGACCGTGCGGCGATTACCGTGCATTAAATGCACGAACGATACCAGACAAGTATCCGATACCTCACATACAGAACTTTGCTTACCAGCTGGCGGGTAAAACGATATTCAGTACGATCGATTTAATAAAAGCATATAATCAAATACCTGTCTTTCACGAGGATATACCCAAAACGGCGATCACAACACCATTCGGAATGTTCGAGTTTCCGTTTATGACTTTTGGTCTTCGCAACGCTGCTCAAACATTCCAAAGATTTATAGACGAGGCGCTCAAAGACTTTGACTTTTGCTACGGGTACATCGATGACATATTGGTATACTCAAGCTCGGAGCATCAGCATCATCAGCACCTATCCCAGATATTTCAGCGTCTGACAGATTTCGGCGTACTCATCAACGTCAACAAATGCGTCTTCGGACAACCCGAGGTAACATTTCTGGGTCATTCAGTCTCAGCAGAAGGCATACGCCCCTTGGAAGCTAAGGTACAGGCCATTCAATCATTCCCACCACCAAAAACTGTCAAGGAGCTGAGAAGATTCTTGGGTATGATGAACTTCAACAGACTTTTCATACCTAAGGCAGCATCAATCCAAGCACCGCTGAACTCACTTTTGTCAGGACCTAAGGTGAAAAATTCTCAGCCAATAAACTGGACTCCAGAGCTGCAAACTGCTTTCGACGAGTGCAAATCAAGTATTGCCCAAGCAGCCCTGCTGGCACATCCAGACGCGAATGCTGAATTAGCAATCCAGACCGATGCCTCAGATGTTGCAATCGGAGCAGTACTGCAGCAGCGTAAAGGTGACGATTGGCAACCACTTTCATACTTTTCCAGAAAGTTGAATAGCTCGCAAAGGAAATATAGTCCTTACGACAGGGAACTATTGAGTATCTATGAAGCCATAAGGTACTTCAGATACATGGTCGAAGCTCGGACTTTCAGCGTCTATACCGACCACAAACCAATTACCTTTGCTTTCAGCACACGACGAGACAAATGTTCCCCACGCCAATTCAGATACCTGGATTATATAGGTCAATTCACGACAGACATAAGATATGTACCAGGAAAGGAAAACGTCGTTGCCGACGCACTCTCGAGAATTGAAGAGATCACCATGCCAAGCCCCTTAGATTACCAATCCCTCGCTCGTGACCAAGAAACCGATGGCGAACTGAAAGAACTGTTGCAGAACAGCACTAGCTTGCGACTTCGGCGGATTCAAATAAACAATACCCACATCTACTGCGACACGTCAACTGATAATTACAGGCCTTACATCACCCCAGCTTTCAGACGTCAAGTATTCCAACAGGTACATAACCTCAGCCATCCTGGTCTAAAAGCGACCGCTCGTTTAGTAGCAGAGAGGTTTGTATGGCCGAGCATGCGAAAGGATTGTCGACAATGGGCAAAAACATGTCAGCAGTGCCAACGCAGCAAGGTTACCAGGCACACCACATCACCAACTGGCAACTTCAAGGTACCTACTGCGAGATTCAGGCACGTACATATGGACTTGGTTGGTCCATTACCCATCTCTAACAACTTCAGGTACTGCCTCACTGTAGTCGACCGATTTACTCGTTGGCCTGAGGCTTACCCAATTTCAGACATAACAGCAGACACCTGTGCAGCAGCATTCGTCTCCGGCTGGGTTGCCCGCTATGGCTGCCCGGAGCACATCACTACAGACCGTGGCCGACAATTTGAGTCCCAGTTATTTAAGTCAATGGCTGCCATAATTGGGGCTTCACACCATACAACCACAGCATATCACCCAGCTGCCAACGGTCTCGTCGAAAGGTTGCACAGACAGCTGAAAGCAGCAATCACTTGCCACACAACAAGTCAATGGACTGAGGTATTGCCCTTAGTACTATTAGGCATCCGCAGCGCGTGGAAGGAGGACATACAGTCATCAGCAGCAGAACTGGTATTTGGCGAACCACTGCGATTACCAGGCCAGTTCTTCTCACCATCATCACCAGAAGGCGCAGTCACCATAGCTGATTTCGCCACCAGATTGCGTGAGCACATCTCCAGGCTCACCCCTCAACCAACTTCCAGGCACTCAAATAAACCGTTTTATGTTCCCAGGGACCTTAAAACTACCACTCACGTCTTCCTCCGCCAGGGTCCACTGCACAAGCCACTTCAGCCTACATACTTGGGTCCATACAAGGTGCTACGTCGAGGAACCAAGACCTTCGACATTGAAACGCAAGGGAAAACAATGACTGTTACAGTTGACCGATTGAAGCCCGCCTACATAGAAAACGCAGAAAACCAAACGTCGTCATCACCTCCGTCACCACCACCAACACAGCCAAGTGACAACCCTGAGACACCAAAGACGACAAGAAGCGGAAGAATAGTCAGATTCCCAAACTACTATCGACCGTAGTCACGGTCTCGGCAGGGGAGTGTTGTAGCGTCTCAATCCGCTAACACTTCCGCTACCGTCTTCAACTTGGGCCATACGCGCACATCGTACGATGATCAGGTGATTTCCACACCTAACTATAGCTACGCGCGCGCACCCGGCTTGGCTCCGCCCGCGAGCAACATGGACGCGCTTGCGCTTTTGTCTTGGGCTCCGCCCACAGAACATGGCTGCGCGTGCGCCTTTGTCTTGCGCCCGGCTGACGTCACAGCGGGCGGCGTTCATACTGGCGATGCAAAGATGGCCGTATCCTGCAACCCCACTTCGACCGCAGGCTATATAAGACACCGGGACCACGGCTCGAAGACTCACTCACTCATCATTCGGCTTTGTGTAAACAATTTTCTTGCATTGTAATTTTGTAATATAAATTATTATTGTTGAGTGAGACTTATTTATTTTACCTAGTTCCTGTTAGGCAATTCAATTAATTTCATTTAGTTAATTCAGTAAATTCAAGTTAAAGTGCTACCTAAATAAACAATAACGTAGGAATCCTGGGAAGTACTAAATAGGATACCTAGGGTTCCTATACATAAAACAGTTGAGAAATGATACAGATAAGGAACTTTTGAGTAGCATTATTACTCAGTTAATAATATTGTCACCGTTGTTCCTCATCACTTGACTCCACGGCTTCTTCTTCTAGATCTTGTCGAATTATAATGCTTTCCAAAAAAGAGCAGGACGACTTATGCTGTCCTGATGCCTACCCCATCCTAAATACCATATTATTGCCATTATATGGGAACAAGTCCCCAGTGTTCTTTTCCCAACAATGCAGCTACAATAATTTGATTTGATGGCTTGTATTCCTCGCCGATTTCTTTCAACTAAAATAGTTGTATATTTAAAAAAAAATAGTGTAATAATAACCTTATAATTTTTAATATTGTAGAATTTTAATCACATTGTCGGTAATAGGCGAGGAATACAAGCTACAAGTACAAGAGGAAAAGAAAACTGGGAACTTGTTCCCATATTATGGCAAAACTATGGATTAATATTTAGGATGGGGAAGGCACTAGGACAGCATAAGTCCTCCTGCTCTTTTTTGGAAAGCATTATAATTCGGCTAAATCAAGAAGAAGAAGCCGTGGAGTCAAGTGATGCTGAACAACGTTGATATTTTTTTAGTAATGGTTTTCAATAGTTCCTTGTCGTCATTTTTGTACTGTTTGATGTAATGATTAATGATATTATGAACGCGGTATAACCTCCGATTTTTTTAGTTATGTCAATAAACACATCAAAATATCAACTGGCCTCAATTCCTTACCTTACTGTACATTTAAATAGTTCTAGCCAGTCTCACTCAGTTTGGACTGAGTATACGCCTATACTGCCATAGCAAATATCGCTTGTGATGACCTCAAGAATATATATTTTCATGTTTGGTCGAAAAAAAAGTTGCAATTTCCCATACAAAAATGCAGGAGCGAACGCCTGGAGTGAAAAAGTTCAAACCTGATTTACTCAGTTCGGACTGAGTTTACAGCTTCACTGCCATTGCAAATGTTGTTTGTGATGACCTCAAGAATATATATTTTCACGTTTCGTCGATGAAATCTATTTTCCATAGAAAAATGTATGAAATTGATTTTTTTTTGCTGTCTCACTCAGTTCGGACTGAGTTTACAGCTTTACTGCCATAGCAAATATTGTTTGTGATGACCTCAAAAATATATATTTTTACGTTTCATCGATGGACGCAAGAAACAAAAAAATTCAATTTCCCATAGAAAAATGTATGAAGCGAAAAAAAGTTCAAACCTGATTTACTCAGTTCGGACTGAGTTTACAGCTATACTGCCATAGCAAATATTGTTTGGGATGACCTCAAGAATATATATTTTCACGTTTCGTCGATGGACGCAAGAAACAAAAAAATTCAATTTCCCATAGAAAAATGTATGAAGCGAAAAAAAGTTCAAACCTGATTTACTCAGTTCGGACTGAGTTTACAGCTATACTGCCATAGCAAATATCGTTTGTAATGCCCTCAAGAATATAGATTACCAAGTTTGGTTGGTGGACGCTCGAAAAAAAAAAGACGCCAACTCCCCTAACAAAATCGGCATTGTCTTTTATTTGGATAAATAAATTTATTGTGGTAGTATGTTATGAATGACGCAATAAATAAAAAATATATTTCGCTTTACATTGTATTGTTGTAATACAGTCTTTAAAAAATTGACGTTAGGGACGAGTATTGTAAAAATTATGTCGGTGATGCACCCTGGGTACGTCTGCATAGTCGTTGATACGAATTTAGTCTTTATCACGCTTGTGTTAAGGTCTAGTATAGTAGCTGGTGGAGTAGTGATGTCCTGCCATGGTGCGGTCGACCCATGCTCGCAGCTAGGGCTTGCAATTCGAATATTCGAATATTCGAATAATTCGAATATTCGACTCATTTTACTATTCGAATATTAAGTGACGCGTTATTCGAATATTCGAATATTTTATGCCCTACTCGCAGCGCCTGTGTGTCGGTGTACACGGCGGGCACGCGCCGGCCGCAGCCGAGGCCCCACGACACCGCGCCCGCTTGGTAGCACCGCCCGGGGTCAGACTGGGAGATACTTAGCATACTGTAAAGATTCGCTAATTAAATGATTTGACTAGGTACATACTAGCTTGTGAAAGTATATAATTTCTATAATATTTCGTGAACAACTGTAGTATCTAAATAAATATTCCCGAGAAATGCAAAAATCATAACGTAAAATTCATCCGACATTCTTTTTTCAAATAATAATTTTAAAATGACACGGATGGTTTCCGGAGACACAGCTAGATGCTTGGCTGTATAATGAAATTTCTTTGCCGAAATAAAGTTGTTTTAAAAAATTTGTCGATTTCAGATTCGAACTGCATTGACCTCAACGTGTGTTCTTTTTTCAAATTTAAACATTTACTGTCACAATTTAATAAATTAAACGAAAAATTGAAATACATTTTCTGTGTGACATTGCATTGTATTTCAGTCCTTACAACATTCACGTAGGGTTGAATATAGCATGTAAGCAGATGATAGTCTGGTGGTAGGTTAGGTATAACCACACGTCGTACGTATGCTTCATCGTTTAAGCAATTATAGTCCTTATATATGCCCCTGTGCTGAAGTCTCGTGTAGTAGCTGGTGGAGTACTGATGTCCTGCCATGGTGCGGTCGACCCATGCCCGCAGCGCCTGTGTGTCGGTGTACACGGCGGGTACGCGCCGGCCGCAGACGAAGCCCCACGACACCGCGCCCGCCTGGTAGTACCGTCCGACCGAGATACTAAGCATACTGTAGAGATTTTTTAATTAAAATTATTCGAACACTAATCTATGGAAACTTTCTATCAAGAAGAACCGGTCAGAAAACTTACTGTACTTTATTATGTACATAGTTAAATATTCCCGCGAAATTAAAAGATCACGACTGACAACGTCAAATTCATCCCACATTCTTTTTATATAGAAAAATATTTATAAGATTTTCGGAGACGAATGCAGGGGCTGGGCTGTACAATGGGATGCCTTTGCCGAAATATAGATGTTTTAAAAAATAAGAACTCAACTCAATGTTGTTGCGTTATTTATATTTTACAGATTTCGCGCCAGTAGTATTTTAAATTCGAACTTTATTGACCTCAACGTGTGTTCTTTTTTCAAATATTTAAACATTTATTGTGACAATTAAATGAATAAAGGGAAAAATTAAAATATATTTTCCGTGTGACATTGCATTGTATTTCAGTCCTTATGACTTTCATGTTAGGGTTGAGTAGGTATAGCATGCAGATGATTGTTTTGTGGTATAACAGCACGTCCGCTTCATCGTTTAAGCAGCTATAGTCCTTATTACACTGACATTAAGGTCTAGTGTAGTAGCTGGTGGAGTACTGGTGTCCTGCCATGATGCGGTCGATCCATGCCCGCAGCGCCTGTGTGTCGGTGTACACGGCGGGCACGAGCCGGCCGCAGCCGAGGCCCCACGACACTGCGCCCGCCTGGTAGTACCGCCCGGGGCAGACTGGGAGATACTTAGCATACTGTAGAGATTTACTAAAAAAATCATTCGAGCAACGAGCTATGACAAGAAACTTCTATCAAGAAGAACCGGTAAGAAATCACCAGCAATAAGTATGATATTTAGAGAAGAACCAGAACAAAGTTCCTGAAGTAGGTACCTAAATATTCCCGCGAAAAGCAAACAACTTAACAACAATCATAACGTAAAATTCATCCGACATTCTTTCTTCATTAAATAATTTTTAAATTAAACAGATGATTTCTGGAGACACAGGCAGAGGCAGGGCTGTATAATGGGTTTCCTTTGCCGAAATAAAGATGTTTTAAAAAATAAGTCGATTCAACTCAATGCTGTTGCGTTCTTTTTACAATATCAGGGACAGATTACGCGCCAGTAGCATTTCAAATTCGAATAACTCCATTCACCTCTAAGTGTGTTCTTTTTTCAAACATGAAACTCATCATTTATTGTGGCAATTTAATAAATAAAGTAGTGTCCGACCGAAGCTTCGGCTTCGGCTTCGGCTTCGGCCACCTTCGGCCAAATAATCCACCTTCGGCGAAACATTCGGCTTCGGCTCAAAACCCGGCCGAAGCCGAAGGTTTCGCCGAAGGTCCAAGCGACCGTCGAGATAGAACAAACTGTTACGAAAGTCATGAGGCAGCGCGGGGAGTCACTGCAAATATCACATTGCATGCATCAAAACAAGTTCGTAGGTGTATTTAAACGAATGTTTCGTTTTAAATTTGTGCTTATCAATTAAATTGTAATACATAATAGTCTAAGGCTCGTATTAATAAATCGCACTCAACTCTGAGATCGAACTTGACCGCGAACTAGAGGTGCTGTTTTATATGAGAATGACATATCGACGAGCTTACGATCCCGCTTTACAAGGATCTTCATCGAGATGCTTAATTGATGAAACATATTTTATATACAATTTCACATGTCAATAATTATGTTGCTTATGGGTTGCCTAGTAAATTTCAGTTTGTTACCTCATTAGTTTTATTGTTATTATTACATTTATTTTGAATTTTCAAATATTTTCTAAACTGTGCATTTAATTGACCAACCATTAATTATTTACTATAGAAGTATTTGTTTATTTGATTTATTAGTCTAGTTTTGTTCTAGTCGAGTAAAAAAAAATATATTATTTTTTACCAGTAGGTAAATCACAAAATTACCAACTTTCAAACAACCATCTCTATGATATATCATCAACATCTATTATGGGACAGTAAATATAACCCTTCAATGTTGAGGTTTTGAAATAGGTAATTTTAATATTAATTGTATGTAACTTGTAGACAATATTGAACAAAATTAATTAATATAATAATACCCTCCGGCCGTATTCGGACATGGCGGCCGATCCTACGATCAGGTACGCAGGATATATTATAGTGAACAAGTGAGTGCGCAAGCATAGGTGCAGTCCCTATTCTCATAATTTGGTAAGACAGCAATCTGACACGACCGTAGAGAGATCAGGCGCAGGACGAACGGCTTAACGTGCCTTCCGAAGCACGGAGGTGCTCGAGATGGAATTTTTTGGTCACCTATCCGATGACTGGCATCTGCGAACGTTGCTTAACTTTAGCAACCGCAGGCCGAGTGCGCTAACCAATGCGCCATCGAGCTCCTCAAAAAGAAATGAGTGCTGAGAAAATATATACCTACCTTCGGCTTCGGCTTCGGCTTCGGCCGAAGGTTGTTGCGATAGCCGATTAATCGGCTTCGGCTTCGGCTTCGGCCAAAAATAGACCTTCGGTCGGACACTAAAATAAAGCAATAAATAAAAATACATTTTCTGTGTGACATTGCATTGTATTTCAGTCCTTATGACTTGCACGTTAGGGTTGAGAATAGCATGGAGATGATAGTGGTATAACCGCACGTCTGCTTCATCGTTTAAGCAACAGGAGTCCTTATGCCCCAATAGTTAACGTCGTGTATAGTAGCTGGTGGAGTACTGATGTCTTGCCATGGTGTAGTCAAGCTAGACCCGCGCACGTTGCAATATAGTCCTTGTATCTTTGTGTTAAGGTCTAGTATAGTAGCTGGTGGAATAGTGATGTCCTGCCATGGTTCGGTCGATCCAAGCCCGCAGCGTCTGTGTGTCGGTGTACACGGCGGGAACCGGCCGGCCACAGCCGAGGCCCCACGAAACTGCTCCCGCCTGGTAGTATCGTCCGGGGTCAGACTATAATAAAAAAAACAATTTAATCAATTATTTTTTTTAGGAACCATGAGCAGATTTAATTAAAAGAAAGAATTTCGATGGTTACAAGAAAAATCAAAAATTACAATCAAATTACTTATATTCGAAATAACGGAATATAAATTGTTTAGCACTCAAATACTTAATTACGCCTATCGTACGTTACGTCTTCTTATCGCTACGGAGTTCGAGACGGTAATGGCGCGGTGCCGTCCCGAGTGTCAGTCAGCTCCTTAAATATGGCCGCCGGCGTCGTTTTCCTTAAGGTACAATTCCAAGTCGGGCCGCAGACTGCAGACTGCAGACCGCAGAACGCAGACCATTGCGGTCGCCGCAATGCTGCCTGCGGTCGCTATTCCAACCGCGGCTGCAATGGTCTGCGTTCTGCGGTCTGCGGTCTGCAGTCTGCGGCCCGACTTGGAATTGTACCTTTAATCTATTCCCGGATCCTACATTTACATATTATAATGAAACGACGATTTGGAAATTCGGACGGAACAGAACTGTATTCATAAAACAATAGAAACAGACACATCATGAGACATAGACAACAACGGCCACTACTGTATCAATAGGCAATATAATTATTTGCATATAAACTTAACACATATATTCATATATTTACCTCATATGGGCAAGCCAGCGCCGCCCCCCCGTCCCTCAGACAGGCGTCTCTCCCCTCCTCCCCTCCCGCACACAGCATGCTCTTGTGCAGCTCGAATCCCACGCCCAGCAGTGGGCGGAGCGAGCGCTGGCACTGCCGGGATCCCACTATTGGGAGTTCCACCTGGGAAAGTTCGAATAATATTATAAACGTGAAAATTTGTTTGGATTTTGGAGGTACGTCAATCACGCTGAAACTACTGAACGAATTTTGATGAAACTTGGTATACGGGATTACGGGCAGGGTATGGGCTGATTTAGGTGATAGGTGATTTTTACCCCGATTAAATGCTCCCATGGGATAAACCAAAATCGACGCGAACGTAGTCGCGGGCGACCGCTAGTAAATAAACAAAATTAAAATAAAAACATGTCTAGTGTCGACCGTGGATCCATAGATTGTTAGTAAAAGTAGTAAAACTAAAGTAAGAGAGTTAGAGCTTTGTGGAACTTCCACCCGAATGAGCAACTCGACTGGGGAAGCACCTCCATCTTACAGAAGAGCACAGTGAAGTAGCAATTTGCAACTGATGTGAGTAAGGTCGCCAAAGTTCAGTTGGTTCAAGCGACCATTGTGGTGTTGTTGGTGTCCATGGGCAGCAGTGATCACCTAGCATTTGTTGATCTTCTTTCTCGTTTACCTTCTTCTGACATCAACACCCTAGCGCCTCTTTCACTTGCCTCTTATTTTTATCGAGTAAAAAAAGAAGTAGAAGATTAAGGCTTCAAAAGAAACTTACCACTTTCATCTCCTCAGAAGGTTTTCCCCCCACATACTTGTCATGCCCCCAGCCGGCGACGATGCACTTGGTACCAGGGGGGGTGGCGTGCCCGGCGGGGGGGAGGCAGAGGAACCCGATGTTGGGGGACGCTTCGAACTGCCTCTCCAGGAATAGGAGCGCTATGTCGTTTGAGAGGCGGACTGGAAAGAACGAAGTTTGTTTCAAACATACTCGTATCTTATTTACAAGCGGCCGCCGGCGACTTCGTCCGCGTAGATTTCAGATCCCCTTTTTTCGCAATCAATAGCCTATGTGACCTATGTCCTTTCACAGTGTCTCAAGATTGTCTGTGCCAAATTTCATCAAAATTAACACATCAGAAACAATTCATTTTAAAACTCCTCCCACTCAAAACATTAATAGCGAAGTATGCCTTTTTTGATCATACTTCACTTACACCGGCAACAGCCCCACTGCCACTCTGTACTTTTACTATCTCTGTGAGACTGCCCTATGGCTGGATAGAGGGATCGGGTCTTAAACCAACTTGACTCTGTGAGGATCGATGATTATAAGCGACCTTAATGCATCCGGGACCTAAAGCTTATAGTGCCTCCCAAAGCCAGGTGGAGCTCGATAAGAAACTTTTGGTCACCCATCCGATAAACTGATCTTCGGGGAACGTTGTACTATATATAGTACTTTCATAACTTCTGAGAGCGAGCCCCCACATACTTGTCGTGCCCCCAGCCGGCGACGATGCACTTGGTACCAGGGGGGGTGGCGTGCCCGGCGGGGGGGAGGCAGAGAAACCCGATGTTGGGGGACGCTTCGAACTGCCTCTCCAGGAATAGGAGCGCTATGTCGTTTGAGAGACGGACTGGAAAAATTAATTATATCTCGGTTATTGCCTTCCAGGGTCTGCAAGGGAGGGAGGGAGTTAAAACAGTTATGAGAAAATAAATGATAGTAAAAAACCCATCCGGTCGTTTTTCGACCATGGAGGCCGACTTTACGATCTGCCAGGTCCGCAAGATATACACAAGTGAGTGCGAGCGCACAGGTGCACTCCCTTTTCCCTTACTCTCATAGTTCGGTGGGACAGTGTTGTGACACTACCGTAGAGAGATCAGGAGCAGGACCAACGGCGTTGTGTGCCTTCTGAAGCACGGTGGAGCTCGATAAGAAACTTTTGGTCACCCATCCAATGAACTGATATTCGGGAGACGTTGTACTATATATAGTACTTTCATAACTTCTGAGAGCGAGCCCCCACAAACTTGTCATGTCCCCAGCCGGCGACGATGCACTTGGTACCAGGGGGGGTGGCGTGCCCGGCGGGGGGGAGGCAGAGGAACCCGATGTTGGGGGACGCTTCGAACTGCCTCTCCAGGAATAGGAGCGCTAGGTCGTTTGAGAGACGGACTGGAAGTAATTAAAATAGTTTTGGAATATGTACGAGTGCCTTCCGAAGCACGGAATCATCACAATTTTCGGTAAATATGGTGATTCAAGCCTGCAATGACCTAACCAAACTAGAAAACCAACACTAAAGTGAAAGTTTTCCGTTTATTTAATTTATGAAGTTTGCTAGAGAGATGTTTAACCATTTTAAATGACCCTAACGATCAATGCAATAAAAGTACAGGGTTCAAATTTACGAATTTTAGTCGGTTCGATTACCAAGTGCGGCTAGCAAAATTTCAAAATCTTTTAATGCTTTTTCTTTATCAAAAGTAAAGTAATGTTTCCTTTGAATACAGTATTATGAGTACTTCCCGTTTAGGTGGCATTACAAAATTCCACCCTGAATAATGTCCGTTTGCTTGTTAACAACAGTACGAAAAATTAACTAGTCTCCTTACTCGGGTTGTACTCCGGGTGCACCACGACTTCCTTCACCTTCGAAGTGGAGGATTCAAAGAACTCCGGCCGCTGTGTGATGTAGTACCGACCGGCGTGGACCGTCCACCGGCCCCCCTCTGCGAAGCGATGCGCGACTGTTAACACTACCTGTGGGACAATAATCATCATCATCATCATCATCACCTCCAACGTTATCACAATTATTGATTTATTTTCTCAGTTATAGATTTACTAAATTTTTGTTTACTGATGTAGGTATTGATTCACTCTTTTAATTGCTCTTTAATTATTTATTCATTTATTTATGTACTCATCAATTTATTTTCTCACTTTTGTTTTTCTATATGTATTTTATTGCATATTTATTGATTTAATCTTTTATTCATTTACTTATTTAATTATTTACTTTTTAATTTATTAAAATTTCTTACTTATTAATTTATGTATTCATTTTTTAATTTATACTTTGCTCCATACATTTATCATCATCATTGACGTGGTCATCATCATCACAATTATCGAAATCATTACCACTTACACATCATCATCATCATGTTCAGCATCATTGCTTAATTAAACCTTTCAATCGCCCAGGCCGAGCGCGTTAACCACTGCGCCATGAGGTTCAATAAATAAGCAATCTTTGTACCCAATGAAGCATGTAATGAATAAATGAATAAGCAGATGCTTGGAAAACAAATGTTATTAGGTACACAAGGAACTTTTATGCAAAAAAAATGTAAAGCTTATAGTGGAATTCAGTTATTTTGCAAACAATATTTTTGTTTTCCCTCCGTAAAAAGTATTATCTCGAGATTTTTTTTTCGCGGGATAAAAGTACCCTGTTATTTAATCCGCACTACTAGCCTTACGTCTGCAAAATTTCAAAGCAATCGGTTCAGTAGTTACGGCGTGAAAACAGAACAAACAAACAAACTCACTTTCCGATTTATAATATTAGTAAGGATAATTATTATCTTACCGCAGGGTGGATGAGTGACCCAACACAGTGATACGTGTTATTATCATCACTGTGGACAAAAAGACAAATTAATTATCAAATATATTTATAAATTACTTGCGGCCCGCCCCGTCTTCGTTCTTCGGTCTCAAGATCGATCTCAGAGTTGAGAGCGATTTATTAATACGAGCCTTATGGTTCCATCATACTAAGGTTTAGGTTTAGGTTAACCGGGGAGATTTCCCCACTTAGCCTCTAAAGTGGTTCCATCATACTATGCCGGAAATTACACTACGAATTTTTCATTTATACTACACATAATTTCGACATATATGGTGTTATCACCTATTCAAAAATATCATAAACACGACGGAACTTAAATTCAGCCGCGTAATTATTCGTTTTTTCCGCATAATGTGTTCTTAGTTCTTACTCTTAGAGTAATACCAATTTACTTACTTGAAAATGGCGACAGTCCACTTGAACTCAGTATACTCCGCCGGTTCGGAATCACTCGTCATTCTTAACCCATAATCACTTGGCTGTCTGATGCCGCAACCCTGGAGAAGAAAATAAAAACATGAGTTGCTAAACTGGATTCCTTCCAAAGAAAGTTCTTCCTAGCGTTTATCCCGTTTCTATGCGGGGTCCGCTTTGACCAAGATCCAGGATTTGGCAAGTCTGGTTATTATAGTTAAGCGACTGCCTTCGTAACCCGTAGAGGGGAACCAGGCAGATTGGATCATGGTTACACATTCAGATCTAACTGAACTAAAGTCAGAAATCACTGAATGTGCAGGTTTCTTCACGGTGTTTTCCCTCACCGCCGAGCTAATGGCACAAATCCACACATAGATTTCGAAAAATCCAGAGGTGTGGGCCCGGATTTGAACCGCGGATGTATGTGAGGCGCCGTCCGTAGCACTAGGCCACCATCGCTCATTCCTTCAAAAGAAGTGTGAAGAAGTATCTTGCGGGCCGGTATGGCGATGCCAACGGATATGATACTATAGGGAAATCACCCATTCCCTAAAAGATAGAAGTACTTCTGCCGAGCGGGTGATCTGACTCGGGGACCGAGGTCCTTACTGCTGTGTTGGTGCAGTTGTATTTATTCTAAGTCGCGCGAAAACTCTGCTAGCGCGATGTAGATTTGTATGGAAATATCGCGTTTGTATGGGCTGTGCGTGTCAGCGCCATCTGTTGAGCTTTTGTTGAGAGTATCGGAACTACTTCTTTTAGTGGCGATGTAGATAGATGTCGCCACAATACCATCTTGGTACCGCATCCGTTGTCATGGCAGTTAGGGCTCCTCTTTTGCTTACCTTCAGGCAGAGAGTACTCAATGTACCGAGCTATTATAAAAAAAAACTTTATTCAGCAAATTACATGGTAAATTCTTTTGCACATCACAACGTTATGGAATTGAACCTACGACCTCCGAGGTTATCTTAATGCATGCATCAACTTACTATGACGTAGGTATCCTTTAACAAAGAATTTTGGTTAATTCCTACCAAAATCCCCAACTCTAAGGGGATAAAATAGGTTATGAAGTTATTCTAAAACAAAAATCAACGCGGACGAAGTCACGGACAGTCGCTAGTACATTGATAAAGTCATAAAGAGGTTAAAGTATAACAAACCTCTGGGAGTGTTGGAACTGGTTCTGGCGTGGTCGTGGTTGCTGAAACAGAATAATATAAATGCTATTAATGTAATTTGCAGAGATATGCCGAGTTTTCAGAGAAGAGCTTAGTGGAATTGCGAATCAGCCGCTCGTCTGGGGAAGTACCTTACAGAAGACCACAGTGCAGTAGCACTTCGTAAGTGTTGTGCTATGTTTTTGCTGGCCTTAAAGGTCGCCAGAGCCTAGTAGAATAAGTTCATGTCTTCATAAGTGTTAAGTCATTTGTGTGATAGCATGTGCAAATAAATATTTTAACTACACTGGTTGTATTTGACCGTAAAAATAATATTATTTATTAATTGGTATTAACTGTCCTACCGAACTATGAGAGTGAGGGTATAGAGAGTACGCGATAAAACTGAATTGACGTTTGATAAAAATGACATAGGAGCGACTGTCGTCTGACCTCTGCAACCCTCAAAAGGAAAAACCAGCCAATTTGCCTAACGTGCCTTCCGAAAAACGGAATCATCATTCTTTTCGGACAATCAAGTGATTTAAGCTTACAATGTCCTAACCAAACTGAGAAAACCTACACAAAGTGGTGGTGTTCCCCGCGGGATTCGAACCCACGACCTCCGCGGCTTTTGAGCCTAGTGCTCTATCTACTTCACGATGGAGGCAGTCACTACCGGCAGTCAGAGCCATCACGGCCAAAAACTGAGCGGAGACCATTTTGGTACAACTCATAGTTCAAAAAGAAATAAATTTTTGATAAGAAGGATTGTTTATGTTTTTGTTTTCTATGTTGTGTTTTTTTTTAATTTTTCAGTCCTGTATTATTTTTGTTATTGTTTCTTCATTGGTTTTTTGTACCAAATCATTACCAAATAAACATTTTTCTATTCTATTCTATTCTACTAATTATTATAACTTTTAGCTGTAAGTTCTTACCGGGCTTGTTTTTCCCATTTCCTAGTTTTCTCAGCTCAGTCAGGATATCTTCATCACTTCTATATGGAGTGGTGGTGCTGGCGAAAGAAAATATTGTGCAGCCCAGGAAGAGAACTAGCACCACCTGGAATCATACATAGCTTTTAATAGATACATATGGCACCCAACCAGGAGAAACAGACATGTTCATCACAAAAATGTTTATCCCGTGCTGGAATCGAAACTGCGACCTCTAAGTATACTAGTCAACTTACTTCTTGACCATTTTAAAGACACCATCATGAGATAGTTATGCCTGTTTGAAACAATGATATCCTAGTGCTTAATATCCCAGGTTTACAAGCGTGAGGTCCATTGAGGTATTACTACTACGTATAGAGTAAACACCTCGAAAAAATATCTTCTTCTACGCACTGTTGACCATGGATAACACTTGCCGTCTATTGTACTATTTTTATTGCAGAGAATATGCCGTCATGTGTTTTAAAAATACGTAGAAATCAATACAGAACGAAAACAAAAGCTCTTTCTAAGAAAATGATATGACCCGCTCGTTCGGTGTAATGGTCTAGATGTTGCCTATTGTACAAGAGGTTGCGGGTTCGTTCCCGCACAGGACAAACATTTGTGTGCATGAACATGTTTTTTGGTCATGGCGTGAGTGTTATACATATGTATATTTGTAATACCACTGTTGATTCTGATGTCTACAACACAAGTGCTTAAGCTACTTAAAACAAAGTTAGTACAATGTATGAGATGTTGTGAAATATTTATTATTATTATTTATTAATAGGTTACTCCATGTTTTTAATAAGTATGATATTTATTATACTCGTATCACTCACATGAAACTTCATGATGTCCGTTGTTTTCCGTGTCACTTGATGCACTGGGTATTAATAAAATAAAGTAGGTACACTAAGTTGTCCGCTGATTATGAAGCGATACATTATTGTACGTAGGTATATGCATAATTGTGGGGTAACAATCCTGGGTGTTTTCAGCCGGACATATTTATTTTGCCATGATCATTATCATCCTAGCGCCTCTCCCGGTTGCATCTTCGGCCATTGCATCGGAGCCCAGGGTACGCTACGACTAAGATTCTGAAGTGACCAGTCTAGTTATAACAAATGAACTGACTGTCGCCTGACCTCCGCAACCCTTACAAGGAAACCAGACCAATTGGAGCATAGTCGAGACCAACAGCTTAACGTGCCTTCCGAAGCACAGAATCATCATTTATAATGGATATTCAGATGATTCACGCCTGCGAAGACCTAACCAAACTGGAAAAACCAACACAAAGTGAAAGATTTCCCCGCGGGATTCGAACCCACGACGTCCGAGGTATTTATTGAGCACAGCGATGTAACCACTACACCACGGAGAACATTTTGATTTTTATCAAAAGGTATTTCTTGACACCGGGCTGAACTAGGTGATATAGGGTACTATTTATCCCGATTAAAGGCTGCCGTGGGATAAACAAGAATCTTGATAACGCAGTCAAAGCCGCGGGTATTATAAACTTAATTGTCCCAAACATTGTACATCGCGTGGTCCATCTAGTCTTGATTATATCGTCGCCATTTTCCTAATTAATAAAATAATATTATGACATTAACACATAGGGAATTTATTTGCTATCAGGAATGTATAATTTAGGTTACTATCTGTTTAAATTGGTAATCCCTAATTATGCCATTGTATTCACGATAGGTAAAAATAAGTTTTGAAATGCACTAGGCGGAAAAAATGCGTCCAAAATGCATTGCCACCGAACTACGGTCGCGTACCTTCACGGACAGTTACGGACTTTCACGATATTGAAAATTCCAAAATTTTTTTTTCACGCCAATCGATCCTATTTCATGTAAGGAGTAAAAGTCTCTATTGAGCCCATTCAGGTTTGACTACCAGAAAGGTTAGAAATAGGATCCGAAGATTTTCAGTACAGATAAAAAACAACGCACAAGCGGGATCTATGGGGACTTTTGACATATCATTTGTTATGATGTATTCAAGGCCTGCACAAAAGTCCCGCTTGTTGGGAATGAATGCAAGCTTGATACATCGTTTCGTCTTTTTTGACTTTAATTTTCTAAATCCTGAAAATTGGGGCTGGAAATTGGTAAATAATAGTTTAGAGCCAATTCATACTTAACTGCCACCTGCTCTAGATAAACTACTCATCACAATTTATTGTAATTGCATAATGTGGGCTACTCGAAAATACGACTTTCCTGCGGCTTAAAGTCACGATATCTCGACAGCGCTGCTTTGTAGAAGAAAAGTGTAGAGATCTTTTAAATAGACAATTTTACGATCTACAAACTTTACCTGAACCATTTTTCGATAGCTCTCTTAGTTTCGCTGATGATGATGTAGATGGCGCCACTGCCATGGTTACCAATCGCCCTGTTGTATATTTTTGATTAAAAATAGTATAAAAGTATATTTGCATAATCAAAGTGTAAATAAATGTTCATTATAACATAAATATCAAGTGGAAGTGTTATCTTCAACGAATAACCAGATTAAGTGATAATCAGTAAACATCAATATATATACTTTATGACATTACCATAATTGCATAATTGAAGTGTAAATCAATATTCATTATAACAAAAATATCAAGTGGAAGTGTTATCAACAACGAGAAGTAGAAAATTCAGAATAAGTGATTAGAAAACAACAATTGCATTTTAAGACATTACCAAATTTGACTAATAAATACAAAGTGACGGTGTTTTGATATTTTTTGTATGTTGAATACATACGACGACCCGTAATTATAACTGCCATAACGTACAAACACAGGAAGAAATAGATCACCATTTTCGTCACGCTACTTAGAGACCTACTGGTGTAATAAATAAGAACTCCGTGTAGCGTTAAAGTAACCAAGATCGAATCTCACGCGGACGACACTTTTTGTAGGAATTTTCGAGTAGAAGCTAATATGAATTTCTTAGAGAACATAACGTTTCGTCGCACTCGTACGCAGTCGGACTTACAACAAGAGTCATTCAACGCTTCGATGCTAGATGACACTACTAGTAGCCTACATGACTTATCACACGAAGACAGTATTGAGCTCATTAGTAAATACAAAAAAGAAATTGAAGATCTTACTAATCAGCTAAATGGTGCGCATGTAGAAATCGAAACACTCTCATTGGAAAATAAAAAGCTAAAAAAGGTAAATGAGGAACTAATTGCAAAAAATCATCTTTATGAAAAGGTTACCGACAGTCCAATCGAAATACAAAAAAAACCAAACAGACCCAGGAATCAAAATAAAAATACCTTTGTCACACAAACACAGACAGATCATACAGTAGAGAAAAATAAAAAAGATATTGAGATTAATAACAATAGAAAAGTTGAGATGCCAAATATACCAGAACCGATTAAATATGCTAAAAAGATATGCTTATTAAGCACCGATAAGTCAAACAAAATATTGGATATAGCTGAGACTATTTTAGAAAACTGTTCGCTATGTCACTATCTGTATCCAAACGGCGGCGTTAAATTATTACTCAATGATATCGATAAGAAGCTATTGGATTTTACAATACATGACTATTGCGTCATAATGATTGGAGAGCAAGATTTTAAAATGACAAAAGATTATTTTGATGTCATTTATTTTATCCGTAGTACATTACAGAAGATAAGTCATACGAATGTTATAATATGCCTTCCTACTTATAAATATGGAAATGTATATAACATGTTCAATTGGCGAATCGAAACATTTAATAATCTAATCTATCTGGACGTAATGACTCACGAGTATGCATATTTGCTGGACTCAAATAAAAATCTAGAATATCGTTACAGTATGTTTAATAAAAAAAAATGGGTATGTAAATAATCACGGCATCCACATCCTATTTAGAGACTTGTATGATTTAATTTACAACATTGATAATAGCCACAATGCTGAGGTTCAAGCAATCTCTGACTTACCAGCTAGTGATATGGAGATGGAGACATTGTTTTTTCGAAACTAATATCTTAAACATTCTCCATCAAAACATTGCAGAACTGCTAAATAAATCTGAATCATTAATGGTTAATCTGCAGGAGTTGATGGATAGTAAGAGAAACATTGACGTTATCTGCATCACGGAACACTTTATGATGGCGGGATACGAATCTACACTACATTTACCGAATTATGTACTGGCGGAGTGCTATTGTAGGCCAAATAGTAAAAGAGGAGGTGCCTGTATATTAGTAAGCAAATACCATAATTTTAGAGAGTTAGTAGAAATTAAAAATATATCTATAAATAATATATTTGAATGCTGTGCTATAGAATTAACTGACTATAAAATTATAATTGTATGTTTGTATCGAGTCCCTAATCCTAATTACTTAAATATATTTTTTAATAAATTAGAAAAGCTTCTAAAGTATGTCTCAAATTTAAAGTATAATAATATTATTGTTGCCGGTGACTTTAATATTGATTTTCTAAAGAAAAATAATGTGACCTTTGAACTGGAATGTTTATTGTTAAATCATAACTTACGCCTAGCTATCGAACAACCAACCAGGCTTCCTAGCAACTCTTGTATTGACAATTTTGCCCATGACTATAAAAAAATGTGTAAGACTGAAGTGTTAGAGTTTGGCTTGTCTGACCATACTGCCCAATTAATACAAATTCCTGTCAAAAGAATGCCAAAATTAAAATACTGGTACACAACCAGACGTGATTTTAGTGACGAAAATATAGAAAAGTTTAGGATGTCATTAAGACAATTGACTTTTTCTGAAATGTATAACTGTGTTGACCCAAATTCAGCTTACCGTAATTTCATGGAGGATTTTAGTCTTTTTTATAATCTTTGTTTTCCACTTAAAAAAATAACGAATAACGTAACAAAATCAACAAAATGGATCACGCGTGGCTTGAAATTATGCAGTAAAAAGAAACGACATCTTCTTTGGAAATTTAGACTAGATCCCTCGAAAGAAAATAAATTAAAATACAAAAATTATGTCAAATTATTTAAAAAGATTATATCCCTAACAAAGAGGGCACAAAACAATTATAATATTATATCATCAAAAAATAAATCGAAAATAACATGGCAAATTATTAACAGTGCAAAAATGAATATACCTAAACAATGCATAATGAAAATAAAGGTGAATACGGATTACATAACTAACCCTAAAGAGATAGCCGAATCATTCAACAACTACTACATTGACAAAATACAACCATTACATGAATGTGGTAAAAACGTAACAGACAAACTTGACAAACAAACGAGCTCCATGTTCATGGCACCTTGCCACCCATTACAAATATTCCAAATCATTAAAGGTCTGAAACAAACAAATAGCGTGGGATATGATGGTATTGCCACTAAAATAATCAAAGCTGTCAATGAGTACATATGTCACCACTTAAGTTTTATTATTAATTTAAGTATTCAAGAAGGCATATTTCCCAATGACCTTAAAATAACTGTCATAAAACCTTTATTCAAAAAAAATAATAAGGAAATAATGGAGTCTTATAGGCCCATTGCTCTTATTTCTATATTTTCTAAAATTTTTGAGAAATATTACTATAATGAACTAAATAATTATTTTGAAAAAAAGAGTATATCGATACCTTAAATCTCAAATGGCGTAAGCGCCAAATTGGTCAAAATGACTTTTGAATGCAGTTTTATTCAGTTTTTTTTTCTCTATCGATCTGTATATTTAAAATCCTGAAATTCGCAAAAAAATGGTCATTACGACCCGATGTTTTTTATAGATTTGAACACTTTTTATAAGGTAAAGAGGTCGTAAGCAGCTATAAATTTAATGCATGAACAACGTCAGGGCGTAACGAGATATTTTAATACATTAATATGGCGTATCACACATAGCCAACTTTATTTGGTGGTTACGCCCTTAGAAATTATTGTAAAGTGAAAAAAAAAGTAAAAACACACGGGGGTAAGGGACATCATTTTTCGGTTTCGGTGTTTACACCACACACAATTTTTATTATTGAAAGGCGTTTACACCCTATAAAAAACACGATTTTTTTGAGATTAAGGTCGTATCTCCCATAAATTCGTAAAAAAATACAAAATAAGGGGTATTTTCTACATCTTTCATTGAATTTTGTACATTAAACGAGTAAGAGGATTTTAGGAAACAAAATAAAATCTAAAAAAAGCCAAGGCCGAGAGAATAAGAAGGCCTAATTCGATTAAGTAGTGGTAGAAAAACGACCCTTATTCTTAGCAACAATGATTTCTACTTATATTAATATAATATTTACGTAATAATCAACTTTAAAATTCAATTAAAGTCCTAATGGAGTTAGAAAAGATTACAAAAATTGTATTAATTTAAGAATCAATGAATCAAGTAGCTACGTTCAAAAAGGAAGAGATTTTAGAAAGCCTTAATTTAAAATAATCAGTCAAAAAAAAAAATTGAAACTATCAAAAACAATCAAACATAAAAAAACAGTATTTTTCTGTGTCTGTAACTCCGTCCTCTATATCAGTGCCTGGTAATACATCTGGCACATCTTCTGCTGTTGGTAATCGCGGGTGATATTCTTCATGATATGTTTTTGGGATAATGCCGTCTGTGCACAATTTTAATAATAATTTAGGAAATCAGAGTGAGCTGATACGATGACATTATAAGGTCGTGGTGTCTTTCTTGCTGATTAAAAGTATGTCGGCCATTGCGATGGGAGGTAAGAGCCCATCGCAATGGTCGTGGCGTAGCTACTTGATTCATTGATTCTTAAATTAATACAATTTTTGTCATCTTTTCTAACTCCATTAGGACTTTAATTGAATTTTAAAATTGATTATTACGTAAATATTATATTAATATAAGTAGAGTTGCTAAGAATAAGGGTCGTTTTTCTACAACTACACTGCTTAATCGAATTAGGCCTTCTTATTATCTCGGCCTTGGCTTTTTTTAGATTTTATTTTGTTTCCTAAAATCCTCTTACCAGTTTAATGTACCTAATTCAATAAAAGAAGTAGAAAATACCCCTTATTTTGTATTTTTTTATGAATTAAATGGGAGATACGACCTTAATCTCAAAAAAATCGTGTTTTTTATAGGGTGTAAACGCCTTTTTGTCATATTTTCAGAAGTCGTAACCGACTTCTATTTTTTAAAATATAAGATTTAGGTGCAAATAGTTCTAACTGAAGCCTTCATCTCAAAATTCTAAGAAATTTGATGTATAAAACATTTTTATAGTATTAAAATATATAAAGTTATGATTTAAACAAATATTTTTTTTTTGTTTTTTTGCTCTCCTGAAAAGTTGTGTTTTGGTGGTTACGCCATTTGAGATTTAAGGTATCGATTGTGTTCTGAACAAAAAGGTTTTCGACAAAATAAAACAATAAATATGGCTATCTTTGACTTTTATAAAAATGTGATTGAGCAAGTAGATAAAACAAGACCAGTATGCGCGCTATATTGCGATATGAGTCAAGCCTTTGACTATGTTAGCCATGATATTTTAATTGACAAACTCGAAGCCTATGGAATTAGAGGTAATGTTTTGAATTTAATAAAATCATATTTAAGTAACCGTTTCCAAAAAACAGAAATATGCAGACTTAATATAAAAACTAAGTATGAAGAGACCTTCCATTCTAATGAGCGCATTGTCAAGTATGGTGTTCCACAAGGAAGCGTATTAGGACCCCTACTCTTTATTATATATATTAATGATTTACCGCTAGCTACTAACCAACCAATGACATTATTTGCTGATGACAGCACTATTACTATTAAATGTACTGACATAGAATCTTATAAATTTGACATAAATAAATCTCTAGAATCTATAATTAAATGGTTAAATAATAATAATTTAAAAATTAATGTTGATAAAACGCAAGTAATGCACTTCAGTCAAAGAAGAGAAGGCTCTTCCAATATAGAAGTATCATATAAAGGGAATATAGTCAGTGAAGTTGATACTGCTCGTTTTTTAGGTGTTCAAATAGATAAAAAATTGAACTGGAAAAGGCACACTGAAGAACTTTGCAAAAAGATCAGTACGCTGTCTTTTGCTTTATATAAACTGTCATCTACAGTTAGTACTGATGCAGTAATGTCTGCTTATTACGGTTTAGTTGAATCGCGTTTAAGATATGCCATAATTTTCTGGGGTAATTCGACAAACAAGGACTTGGTATTTAAAGCGCAAAAACGATGCATTCGATCGATGTTTGGTCTCCAGATAACAGATAGTTGTAAACCTATGTTTACAAAGCATAAGATTCTGACACTTCCGTCGTTATACATTATTGAAACAGCTTTATTTGTCAAAGGTAATGTTCATCTGTTTCCGCATTTATGTGATGTGGTTGTGCGTAATCGGCGAAATGGAAACCGTCTGTGCCTTCACCCGTCCAAAACGGCATTACTAAATAAAAGTATTCTTTGTATGGCACCCAAAATCTACAATAAGCTTCCTGAAAGAATCACATTATTAAATACAAATATTTTCAAAAAGAAACTTAAGCAAATTCTTACTGACAAATGCTACTACAGTATAGATGACTTTTTAAATGATAAATTTTGACGAAATCTTATTGTTGTATACCATTTAATTTTATTGACATTGTTAATGATAATCAATTATAAATTCTAAATTAAAATTCTACTAAATCCAATATATTGTACAATAATAAGAATAATTATAAGTATATGTGAATAATTAAAATAATTACTCTCAATATTGCATGCCAACTAGTTGGTAAATTGTAGCTGAACATTAACTTATTTTTAAGACCATTTTATGTACCTACAATTGCAATAAAGATATTTGTATTTGTATTTGTATTTGTATTTCAGAGATATAAGCAAAAAACGCAAATTTGGGCCCTTTGACCACGAATAAAAAACAACGCACAAGCGGGATCGATGGGGACTTTTGACATATCATTTGTAATGACGTATTCAAGGACTGCACAAAAATCCAGCTTGTTGGGAATTAATGCAAACTTGGGTCTAAATTTTGTCTATTTTGACTGGAGTAACTAGTAAGTGTGTGAAATGGAGAAGGCAATGGCCAACCACTTCATTAAAATTGCCAAGAGAGTTGTTGTTTGTTTCATTTCAACAATGATCACGACCCTCAGTGATGAGGAATACAACTTAAAGAGGAAGAATACTCAGTCCAGTAGGTACATAAATTCTTAATGTGCGGGGATCGAACCCGTCACTTCTTGAGTTATGTAATAGTCACTTTTTACCATTTGGTACCTACTTAGTTTTCATTTTCAAAATCTAAATGAAGTTGGTTTATAATTATAATGTTTCATATGGGCACTAACGAATATTCATTTATGTACCTACGAGTAGGAAATAATAATATAGTATCATCATTACACATTGTTATTGTTATATTAATGAACTTTAGATAATGTTAACTCAAAGTAACTATCTTGTTATAAATTATATAAAATAATATATATGTTTGAAATAAGGTAAAATTAATGTTTATCCTTTATAGGTATTAAATTACCTAGGTATAATTTATCAGAGTAAATACCATTAGTCGTTTTGTTTCGACAATATAGCTCAGGTACCGAGATGTACATAAATATTATTTATTTATTTATTTATTTATTTATTTATTCATTGCACATACATGAAATACATGTTAAGTAAACTTAAACTAATTTACATGCACCCTGTGGCAACGTGAAGGTTATATTTAACTTATAACTAATAATAAAACCAATAATAAAACAATCAAATGAAATTCTTTACGTAACTAACATATTATAATTTATCGTTAAAAAAATCTTGCAAACTATAATAACATTTTTTTGATAAAAAATACTTGAAATTTTTACAAAATAATTTTGAATCCTCTATTTTAGTTAAGCTCAGAGGCAATTTATTGAATACCAAGATAGATTTATAGTACGGGCTATTTTTATATAAATCTAATTTCGGTTCTGGTAGTATAAGTTTATGTTTTCTACGTTCATTTTTGACATTTTGGTAGAGTATTTTATTTTTATGAACAAAAATGGCTATTTCTAATATATATAATGATGTCAGGGTAAGTATATTGTACTCTATAAAGTAAGGTTTACAACTTACTCTTGGCCGGATATTTGCAATAATGCGGAGACATTTCTTTTGAATACTAAGCGTACATAGAATAATGAAACACAAGCAATTATTTAAATTTTACAAACATTTATTTTATTGATTATCAATGTATATTTTTTCTTATTAATTCGTCAAAACTAATGGTCAAAACATAGAAAGTCAGTCCTCTGGCGGCAAGGGTAGCAAAAATTAACATAAATGTTGACGAAAAATGTTTACTCAAGAAAATTTACATTTTGTCAATGTTAAACCATTAAAAACATATAAGTATTTATTTTGCCAACTTCATAAATTATGTTGAGACAGTCAGTCCCCTGGCAGCTAATGTAGAGCTCGTAAATTAAAGGAGAAAGAAATAAACTTAAAGTGTTTATTTAGTTCATGATATAAGTAAAGTAAAGCAGGAAATATGTTAAATTTAAAGTTCAAAGTGTTTATTAAATTCATGATATAACTAAAACAGGAAATATGTTTTCGCCTAAGATCAATTATGTTGTGACTGTCAGTCCCCTGGCAGCCAATGTAGAGTCTATCCACTGTCTTCCGGCGTGTACGTTGCTGAACACGACGGGTAGGCCTTTGGGCCCGCAGTCCGCCACGTATGACACCAGGCCTGCCAGCTCGTAGCGGCCTGGAGAGCCCTGGGAATGAGGATAGTAAATAAAACTAGAAAAAAAATAGTTAAAATTGTTTATTTAGTTCATGTTTTATGTAAAGCAGGAAATATAACAAAGTGAACGCTTAATCTCCGATAAAAAGAGGTAACTAAGAAGGCGTTTGCGCCTAAGATCAATCATGTTGATACAGTCATTCCCCTGGCAGCCAGGACAGAGTACTTTCTCAAGTCTATCCTTTAGAAAATGTATATTTGTTAATTTTTAACTTCTTAGGGCATATTAATTTTGTGTCTTCATCAATTATGTTGACACAGTCAGTCCCCTGGCAGCCAATGTGGAGTCTATCCACTGTTTCGCGGCGTGTACGTTGCTGAACACGACGGGTAGGCCTTTGGGCCCGCAGTCCGCCACGTATGACACCAGGCCTGCCAGCTCGTAGCGGCCTGGGGAGCCCTGGGAATGAGGATAGGCAGTTAAAGAAGAAAGAAAGAAATGTTGGCAAAATCCGCTAGATTGCAGTAGTCTAACTGGTATGTGATTGGTGAATTTTGTCATGACATTGACAGATATGTCAAAATTCACCAATGACATAGCAGTAAGGTCTCACGCCCACGTATTGCCATCTAGCGGATTTTTCAATCGTAAATACCATCATTCAATGTGATTATTGATTTATGTTGAGGAGTAAAACCTCCGCGGACTAGCCGCATGACGCCACATTTAAAAAGAAAATAATGTGACGGCGCGCGTTATATTTTCAAATTGCGCGCGTCAATTGTTTTTTTTTGGGCACATTTTAATTGTAATTGAACATTGAGATACTACTACTACGTACATTATAGAGGTGACATCTCGAACAAAAATTTTCTTACCCAAATTGTGGTCCAAGGACAACAAAGTTGCCGTCTATTTTTCTATTTTTGACCATTTTATAATCTAAAAATGCCGTGGTGTGTTTTAAAAACATAACTTTTGTCCACTCTAAACGTAGTAGTAATACCTCAATGTCATTGAATAGATGGCGGCACCCTAGGTAAGGGCGGAGCACCCGGGCTCACTCACCTCCACAGGACAGACCAGAGGGGAGCCCGCGTCGCCCTTGCACAGGTCGGACAGCGGAGCCCCGCGCGCGCAGACCAAGCTGGGACGCACCCGGTAGCGGCGCCCTAGGTAGGGGCGAAGCGCCAGGGCGCACTCGTCGTACGGTATTATGGAGGCTTGTGTCTAGAATGTAAAAAGGAAATAAGTAAATAAATTCTTTGCACTAACACACCGTTTGTCTAAATGCAAACATATTGATAAATTCTAACCCCCAAGGGGGTAAAATAGGGGATGAACGTTAGTATGAAACTTTGTTATTTTTTAACCGATCGGCTTGAGACTTTGCGTTCATAAAGCTACTATGACGTAGACATCGCCTAATTAATGAGATTGATAAATTCCAACCCCCAAGGGGGTAAAATAGGGGATGAACGGTAGTAGGAAACTTTGTCCATTTTAAACTTATCGAGCTGATATTCTGCGTACATAAAGCTACTATGACGTAGGCATCGCTTAATTAATGAGATTGATAAATTCCAGCCCCAAGGGGGTAAAATAGGGGATAAACGGTAATATGAAACTTTGTTAATTTTAAACCTATCGGGCTGATATTTAGCATACATAAAGCTACTAAAGCAATCATATTGATAAATTCTAACACCCAAGGGGGTAAAATAGGGGATGAACTTTAGTATGAAACTTTGTCAATTTTAAACCAATCGGGCTGAGACTTTGCATACATAACGCTACTATGGCGTAGGCATCGCATAAGCAATCATATTGATAATTTGCATTCATAAAGATTATATGACGTAGGCCCCCTTTCAAAGATTATTTCAAAAATCCACCCCTAACGGGAAAAAAAGTTTGTATAGAAACCAAAATCCATGCGGACGAAGTCGCGGGCGCCCGCTAGTGCTTATATAATACTCCGTCCATTTTATAAAGCGACTTTTGAAAGCTCGACTATTGACAAAATACGGTACATACAGGCACGTAGTGACGAGTTTCGTTAGTAAAAGAAATTTTAATCAAAATTTTGTTTCCTTACTATGTAAATTGGGTATTTGACTGCATACGAAATAAATTATGACATTCTAACATTAAAGACGAAATCAAATATTAAGCACAATTTTTATCCCCCAGTTACTATTAAGCTTTTAACAAATTATTACAGCTAATTGAAATTAAAAGAGTATTGATTTGACACTACAGAAATGTGACGTCACAATTCAATATTTCATACATTTTTTCCTACAAGGTTACGTTTTTGACATTTAAAAAAGTAGGTGATTTGACCTGTCAGTCAAATACAGTAATAAACAGATTACACATAACCCCTTATTAACATGGTATGAAGAAGTTTACATTTATTCATAGAATTAATTTTAATCGATTATAATCGATTAAATCGATACAAATAATTATTTGTAATCTGTGGCACAATCGTTATTCGTAACATCACTGAGTGGGCGGTAACCATCCATGAAGAACACCATTATTTTTTTGAAAATTGAACGAAAGAAATACAAAAGTTCATGGGCGTGAGCTGTCAAAATATGGCGGACGGAGGATAGTGCAGCAGTAATATAGTGCTGAACAATTTAATTTAGAAGTAAAATATAAATTTCGATTCGTTTGCCACTCGGGGGCGTAGCTCAGATGGTAGAGCGCTCGCTTAGCATGCGAGAGGTACCGGGATCGATACCCGGCGCCTCCAACTATTTTCTGTAGTTTTGACTTTTTGATATTTTTTTCGACATTTTCTCAAAAGTGCAAAGTTATTTCTTTTTTGCAGAAGAAATAATCAACGTCGCATTCCATTTTAATTCAGACAATGCAAATGATTTTAAATAAACATTTTATTTCACCATTTCATGACATAAACTCATTTAAGTTTGTAAATAACTGCTGTGGAATGTACCAAAACCAGATTTCTTGTTTTTCTTATTTGTTTCCAGTAAATTGGTCCAATTAATAAAAATAACATTAAGTATATAAAAAAATAAATAAATATTAATTACTACATTACTAGCCTTCCGTCGCGGTTTCACCCGAGCGTAATTTCTTTTTTCAAATGTCGGCCCCCTTCCTTTTCGCCCTTCCTCCCACATTTCCGGGATCAAAAGTACCCTATGTTCACCAAGGATAATGTAGCTAACCAACAGTGAAAGAATTATTCAAATCGGTGCAGTTGTTTTTGAGTTTATTCGTTACATACAAAAATACAAATCTTTCCTCTTTATAATATTAGTGTAGAAGTGTAGATAATTATTCCTATTTGCCACCCAAATGTTTGCTAAGTCACCTGTTTGTGGCGAAAACTGGGAATTTAAGTATGTATATCCGTTCCCTAGCTTCCATAGTACCTACAAGCTTCGAGCTTACTTTGGGCTAGGCAATTTGTGTGTTAGTTCAAACATTTTATAATATTTCAAATTCAAATATGTTTATTATCCTTCACAATTTAGGTAACTTAGGGTAATATCTAGCTATTTATTAGGAAATAAATAGCTAGATATATTCCTAGCTAGGTTTTAACCATAATAGCCATCGCACTTGCCTTAGTCAAAACATGCTGGTGCACAAAATCCGTATCGTTTCCCCAACCAGTGAAGAAGCATTGGACGGCGCGCGCGGGCGCACTGGGGAGGCAAGCGGCACTCCTCTTGACCGGAGTTCGGAGGATCAGGAGGGCTAGGTTAAACTCTGATGATGCTAGAAAGAGGGGAGGAAGTGATTGATGAAAGTTATAAATGAGAACACAAAGAGACAGTAGGGAATGAGACGCTCAGTTCTTTATACTATATCAACCTTTTCATCTAAAAAAATCATTGGAACCAGGATTATAAGCGCTTCCATGGAATAGTGACTAAGCCTTTGATTCTTTTGGATTTTAGACCACATCTTCAATCTAGAGTTTTAGCTGTATAAGGGGCCCCTTAAACCTACACGCTGGGTCGCAAGTCCCAGGCGCCGACTGACATTCCTCTCTGTTCCACGCGATGGACCCGGCACCCGCACGGAGAATCCATGGATAGCTAAGAAGTTCGTCTCACTCATGCATTTAAAAACTAAACTTGGTTCTAAAAAATCTGGTAAATATGGATCTCGACATGGTACTATTTTCAGGGTCTGACTGGTTAGCTTAGAGAGTAAAAATGTCAGTAATTAGCTTAGTAATTATTTCACTAGCCAACCGCTATTCTAGCATTGTTGAGTGAATACATACTGGTGCACAAAATCCGTGTCATTTCCCCATCCAGAGAAGAAGCAGTCGACGCACCAAGCTAACGAGTCGGTTTTGTGGAAAAAATCAGACTTATAATACTTATAATAAGAATGAGTCTTCAGACTCATTCTTCGGTCAAGAAGAACATTCGTCGGCTTACTGCAAGAAGTCACTAACTAAAAAAAGTCATTAAGTACTGATACTGACATTGTTGGCCTCACCAACGGTAGCACTACATTATGCAAAAACCAGTAAATTTCTATCTGTCATAATTTCGAAGATAAAATTTGTAAAAAATTGATAAGTACTCTTTCTTAGATTTTAGGTGTAAAAAGAAGTCATTATTTTTCTTTAATTAATTCATGTAGTAGCATAGTATTATGACACTATTGATTTCCAGCACTGGCAGAACTCAATAAATCCTTATATAATGATTTTATGCGGATGACCTCAGTGAAAAATATGAACACTCAATTTAACCTAAACTCATTAAAAGAGTCTTAGTGATTTCTTCCAAAAATTGTGGTTCTGTAAATGTTTATAATGATTTTATGCGCATGATCTAAGTGAGAAATATTTACATTGAATTTTACGTATACTCATTAAAAGTGTCGTAGTGTTAGATAAGAAGTTTAAGTGTGGTTTAAAGTTAATTTACCAGATTAACAGTTTACGAATTTGGCTATTGACATATGTTAGAAGTCATTACTTTTTAATTGCTTAGAAATGGACGTATTGGCAAAAGTCATTAATTACATATTTTGATTTTTTTTGAAAGTGGTAATGTATATTTTGATATGTCGATATATAAAACAAATTAATAAATGTTAGATCTATTCGTAAGAATTTTCATTTCGACTATACCTAGTATACTTTTTAAATAATACCTAATTATATTTCCAAACTTCATTAGGCCGTATCTCAAAATCACAAAACTGCTAGTTAATGAGTTCTTGCAGTAAGCCGACGCATTGACTTACTTTTTATAAAGTCGGTTTAAATTGCACATTAATTCGATTTCAAACTAACCTTCATTATACTGATCATGTACCACCACCTCCTGCACCTTGAAAGCCTTCTTCCCCCTGATGGCTCGTTGGTCGTACTCCCCCACCGCCACGTACACGCCGGAAGGTACCAGGTTCGAGTACCGGGCAGCCTTGTTGGCGACCGTGAGGACTGCTCTCTCGTGGATGAGAACTCCGTTTGATATGAAACGCATTTTGTGGTAGACGCCTTGTTTGCCGAGTGGGCTGGAATAAATGGAATAAACTTGTATCTCGTAACGGTGCCGTTCCCTTCCAGGCTTCATGGATGTTCATCATTCAGGCCTCCAAAATGGTTGGGAAGGACTTCATCAAGTGGATTTTTCAATATCAAACACCCTTTCAAATGAGTGTGTTTGCGATTGAATTCTAAAATCGAAAAGTTAATTCAGTACAAAATGTATGGGAAAAGCTTTTTGCGATTCACGGATTCTCCATTCGTTAGGAAAAATCTAAATAGGTGTACGTACCCACGCACGTACCTATATTTAATGCATCTTTTTATTTCACTTTTGATAGGGGTTTATTACCTTTATTAAGAGGGAAATAAGAAGATTCTGTCGACGCTGGGTTTTTTTTGCATGGATGTTGGGTCATCTCCTTTCGGCGGAAGATGGGAATATTTGGTTCCCATTTTCCCCCTTATAGTCATGTCGGTGCACGACGAAACAAAACAGAGCTCAGTTGGGGAGGGAATGGGGTTTAAAAGGCAGGCAACGCATCTACGACCCTAAACTATCTATTGATTTAAATATTTATTTTATTAATCTCAGTATAAATGTTTGTATTACTTACACATATATGCCGACGGTCCAGGGCACTTCATTCCGCTTGGCCAGACCCTCGACAGCTGTCCCTTCTCCCGGTTGAAGCCAGCCACAGCCCGGCTGTCAAGAGAGACCAACAACACTGCAAGTGGCTAACTATAGTTCGTACTATGGGAAAAGTATTTTTTTTTATTTATTAAAGGCTTACTAAATCCATAATGGACAATTTACTCGCATTCCACAGTGTGTACTACTTATACTTAAATTATAAGTATGTTCAACATTTTTTAAAAGAACATAGAATTATAAAAATAAAAACTACTTTTAAACGGATACGCAGTATAATTTAAAAAAATCCATGAGTAACAGTCGCGTGAAACTATGAAAACAAAAATTTAAAATACTCCTTACAACTATTTAAAAGTATCAGCTGAAAAGCATTAACCCATTAATTTCCCACTGAAGGCCACTGTCTTCGTCATTTAAATCATGTTTTCGTTAGAAAGATGGGTTTTCGCTTAATCACCACGCTTGCCAAATGTAACAAACGAACCCAGGCTGTGTTCGGAATAACTGACACAAGCTGCCCGACCCGGGAATCGAACCCAGGACCTCAAAATCAAGGTCCGCTACTAAAATCACTAGACCATCGGGGCGCTTCAGACCTCCGATGGATATAAAATCAATACCTTGGTCTCTGGCTCTCTCTGGGTCGGGATGCAGCAAGTGAGAGAAGATGGACATCTGATTGCCGCGCTGTGGAAAATAACAGACGAATTGAGAACCTCCTCATTTTTTAAGTCAGCTTAAAAAATATAATATATCAAATAATGTATCAATGGCATAGTTTCCTAGCGGCATTCGAACCCGCGACCATCGGTTTTGTAGCCAGGGTCTCTGACTACTAGACAAACGGGCCCGTGAAAATTATTTTTATTATTTTAATTTAATTTCAAATGTGACAACTTCAACGGCCCCTCAAAAGATTTTAAGACAGTTCGCCGACAGTCATTTCTCCTTTGCACTATTCACCGACAGGACGTTTCGTTTTTGTCTGATTCACCGACAGCACGATTCACCTTTGGCCGTTTCGTCGACAGGACGGTTCGCATTTTTCTGTTTCACCGACAGGACGTTTCGCCTTAGGACGTTTCGTCGACAGGACGGTTCGCATTTTTCTGTTTCGCCGACAGGACGTTTCGCCTTAGGACGTTTCGTCGACAGAAAGGTTCGCATTTATATGTTACGACGACACTTTTCAACTATGGAATAATAACGCAAAGATTAGCTAGTAACTAGGTAGGTATCTTGAGAGCGATCTTGAGATGCTTTTTTATATGAAAATAGCATTTCAAGTTCGCAAAGGACTGCTTTAAAATACTTAACATAATTTTATCGTTTAAAACGTTTTTCGCTTCGAAATTGTTTTAATTTTTGAGAAGTCTAATTTATATAGAAAGAATAGAAACGCTATTCGTATTTTATTTATTGTATATAGAGTGTAACAAAATATACTGCAAATATTTTAAGGGCGAATTCTTTAGTGGCAGGCAATGTAATCAATATCAGATATTAAAAAGTCAAAATTAATGCCTACCAAATTTTGCATTTTCTGCATTGGCCAATTTGCTCTTTTCGTCCTGTAAGCTTCGCCCCCTCTCCATCACTTTGCTTTTGGGGCAGGACAAGTGTAGTAATTGTATTACACTGATAAGACACGACATGCTGTCTTGCATATGACAAAATTTGTACTTTTCCAAATTATTCACTCAATTTATTTTGTTGATTTTCTCGGAAACTAGCGTATTATTATTATTATATAATTTACTAGACAAATTTATTACATTTCCACTAAACGATTCGCCCTTAAAATATTTGCAGTATATTTTGTTACACCTTATATATTGCTTTCCAATATTGCCACAGAGTTTTGGAAATAGAGTTTTACAATAGTAAAATACCACATAGCAGATAGGGGTAATTATACCACTATCGGTAGTCACGGCTAAAATACATTTTGAGATTTTCTTGGTATTAAAATTTAAAACAAAGTAATTAAAACTTCTTACATCTTGTTGAATCTTTAATTGCAGAACAAAAATAAAAAATAAAGTTTTTTGAGTTAAACTTCCTCATTGTATAAAAATAAATTAACATATTAACACAAGCATTAAATTGAATGTCAATTAATGATGCAATACAGCCGCAAATGAAAAAAATATATATTTAGCTAATCTTTGCGTTAATATACCATAGTTGAAAAGTGTCGTCGTAACATATAAATGCGAACCTTTCTGTCGACGAAACGTCCTAAGGCGAAACGTCCTGTCGGCGAAACAGAAAAATGCGAACCGTCCTGTCGACGAAACGTCCTAAGGCGAAACGTCCTGTCGGTGAAACAGAAAAATGCGAACCGTCCTGTCGACGAAACGGCCAAAGGTGAATCGTGCTGTCGGTGAATCAGACAAAAACGAAACGTCCTGTCGGTGAATAGTGCAAAGGAGAAATGACTGTCGGCGAACTGTCTTACAATCCCCTCAAAAAAATTCACTATTTAATTTAATTTCAAATGTAGTAAATTTTCCTTTGATCTTACCTTTGGTCTATCGCAGGGGTCGTGTCAGGCACGTAATGACCATTCTCACAGTCCGCCGCCGGGATGCAAACCCCGAACGTTGTCGTTGAGTCCGGCCGACACGTCCTGCCGACTGGTGTAGAGATAAATAAAGTTATTATAAAATGTAGTATATTAAAATGATATACCTACTTGAGACTTGCTTGTTCTTTTGCCACCCTAGTACATAAAATACAAGAAATGAAATGGATGAAAATCTAGAGTTATGTAAATATCCTCCCCAACTGAGAGAAACATAGCACAACAGTTAAGAAGTGCTATTCCACTGTGGTCTTTATTAAAGGTAGAGGTACTACCCCAGACGAACGGCTCATTCGAGTGGAAGTTCCACAAAGCTCTCCCTCTCTTAAACAGTATTTTACTATTCAATCAAGTTATTTTACAGTCAAAATACTCACTAAATTGTCGACTCCTATCGCATTGGACAATGCCCACTAGTATTGTGGACAGAAGGAGGCACCCGAAGAGGTTCAACATCTGAAAATAAAATAAAAAATAAATAAACATGCAAACATTATTGAATTTAAGAAAGTTTCAAAACCTATTAGTTATTATAATTTAGTAAGCTATTGTAAATTAAGGTCCAGTTAGTTTGTCACATGGTGTGTTAGTCCATGGAAATTATTTATTTTTATTTATTATTTCAGAGCGATGGTGGCCTTACATATGTGAGGTCCGTGGTTCGAATCCGGGCCCACACCTCTGGATTTTTTAAAATCTATCTGTGGATTTGAGCCATTATCTCGGCGGTGAGGGAACCTGCCCATTCAAATGTTTTAACTTTAGTTCAATTAGATCTGAATGTGTAACCATGATCCAATCTATCACCCCTCTAAGGGTTACGAAGATTTGATGGCAGTCGCTTCACTGTAATAACCAGACTTGCCAAATTCTGGATCATGGTCAAAGCCGTCCCCGGACAGGAAGAAGATTTAACAAAAATACTTACGTTTTATCAAGTACAAGCCGGAGTATCTCCCGTTGCGGAGGTACTGATACTGAATAGTTAGTGCTTAAATTGACACTGAGTTATTGTAAATACCATGGCGTTATCATTATCCTGTTCCTATGACATCAGGCTAGGGGTGTGCCAGCTGTTATCTTATTTTGGGTATGTAAATTAATGAAAGCAATCATTTTTACCTACACATAAACGTAGTACAAATTATAATATAATAATAATAATAATATTTCACAACATCACATACATTGATCTGACCCCGTGTTAAGTAGCTTAAAGCACTTGTGTTACGGACATCAGAATCAACAGTGGTATTACAAATATACTTAAATAGATACAAATAACACCCAGACCAGGACAAACAGACATGTTCATGCACACAAATGTTTGTCCTGTGCGGGGATCGAACCCACGACCTCTTGCGTAATAGGCAACATCTTGACCATTACACCAAGCGGGTCGTCAAATTCATATTATACTAATACAATAAAGCGGAAGAGTTGGTTTGTTTGTTGAACGCGCTTATCTCAGAAAGTACTGGTTTGAAATTGAAAACCTTTTGTGTTGTATAGTGTAGGTATTCGACGAGGAAAGCTGAATACGATGCGTGCGGAAACCGGAATCCACGCGAACGGAGTCGTGGGCGGCCGTTAGTTTAATCTATCTATATATATAAAAGAAAGTCGGGTTTGTTACAACACTTATAACTCGAGATCTGCTGAACCAATTTTCATGGTTATTGTTTCGTTGGATTTGTCTCCGGCCAGAATAGCAGAATACATATTAAAATCAATAAAAACTGGAAATGTTTAGTAAAAACATCATCATTTCAATAAATGCTGATTTGTCAAAAATATTTTGTCATAGAGTGGAGTAACCATGGTAACTCTGATTTGTTTATTACATGTCAAACATTTGTTGTCAAATACTGTCACAACTATTCAAGTTTGCGTTCAGAATTTTATTTTTTGTCGAATGTCTCGAAAGTTCAGGTCCAGGTTTAGGCTAATATGTTTGTTTTAAAAATTAATTTGAAGAATTCTGCCAGATCAATGATGACATCATATGTGCAGAGATTCTTGCTCCTGAAATCGATCCAGACCTACATGATGACCGTATGTGTGGCACTATCAACCGCCAATCACCCTGCATGGTCACGGCAAGAAGTGCTCCAAACGGTATCCACGAAAATTGACGACAGAGACCATTACAGGCAACGATGGTTGGTTATCAATTGTGTCGGCGTCAATCGCCCGATGATCATGGTAGAACTATTAAAACAGTTGGATTTTTTCGTATTCGCCACTTTTTTCCAAAACATTCAAGGCACATTGTTATCTTGAGTATTGCAATTTGGTCAAGTCACTTAAATAACTTTGCAAATATTACACGAAAGGGAGCGACATGGTGTTTTTTGGTGTCCAAACATCCAATATCAACGATGAAATCACGCGCTATTAAGTTAGTAGATATGTGAACTGCAATGAAGCAATTTGCCGAATATTTTCATTCCCTATTCTCGAACGTCATCCCACTGTTGTACATTTGGTGGTGCATCTAGGTAGAGATCTAGATCCCGTCTGCATCAACGGGCAGAGAGTATATTTCACAGCGGCAAATGCTGTTAAACGTGCGGAAACAGATCTCAAACGACGAACTATGGGATCTCTGTTCCGAGTCCCGGATCGGTCTCCATATAAGACGTCGCAAGTGGTATTGGATTGGTCACAGCCTAAGAAGAGCACCAGACCACCAAGGCAAGCCCTTGGACACCTCAAGGGTAAAGGAAACGCGGCCGACCTAAACACACTTGGAGACGTTCAGTGGCAGCGGAGTTAAGACGATCGGACGGACGCGGTCCGAGGCACAGCGAACTCGATGGCTAAGCACTGTTGAAGCCTTCTGCTTCACCTGGGGGCCATAGTACCAATACTAACATCAAGTCAAGTATCCCAATCTGCACAACATAGTTTTCAGTATATTTTTATGACATGAGTTTGAAGTACTTAATTATTTTCTTTTTTATTCTCATTCTGTATGTTTTCATCGTCATTCATCATAATAAAATAATTTTAAGTTTATATCTACCTATATTAATATTTTTATATCATTTTATTGCGTTCATCAAAGCCTCAATTAGTTCAGCTAAAAAGTAACACGACAATCATTGACTGTTAGGCGGTACGAAGTTCGCCGGGACAGCTAGTTATAAAATAAAAAGAACAATATTAAAGGAGATAGCTCAACATTCATACAAAAGACCCAGCGTCGACATCGATCGTCGATTGTTTATTTAAAGAACGAAGATTCCATCCTTCGGAAGGCACGTTAAGCCATTGGTCCCGAATATGAATCAAATGGCCTGGTTTCCCCTGTAAAGGTTACGGAGGTCAGACGACAATCGCTTCATTGTAATAACCAGGCTAGTCGATTCAGGATCATAGTCGCAGCTTACCCTGGGCTCCAAGGCAATGGCCGAGGATGCAACCGGGGGAGGCGCTAGGATGATGATGATTGATTTTCACCGTTGCGAAATCTGAGAGAGAAGGTACGGAATATAACATTATATCAAGATTAAAAAATAAAAATTGGACAAAGGCATTTATCTCACAATGGCCGTATGAATAGTGATAACCCTGGTTAAAAGTTTAAAACAATCATAACTACATAATATAATTAATGTAATGTTATATTATCAACACATAAACGTATGGAAAATACAACATGCTGGAATTTTTTTACAGACTAAAGTCTAAACCCACATGATGAAAATTTCCCAGAAATTGTAGGTTTATATTTCGGTTATAATTAAAATCAAAGCTTGTTGAATGTATAGATATGCAAAGAAAATAAATAATATTACCGTCCAGCCGCTTCGGCGATGGCGGCCGATCTTACGATCAGCCAGATACGCAGGATGTATTATACTGCACGAGTGAGTGCGCAAACACAGGTGCAGTCTCTTACGTCGGTAGGACAGCAATCAGACACGACCGTAGAGAGATCAGGCGCAGAACCAACGGCTTAACTTGCCTTCCAAAACACGGAGGAGCTCTAGATGCAAAACTTTTTGATCACCCATGGTTCGCCTCTGCGAAAGTTAGACTATACTATAGACCTTATTGCTTGGCTTTAACCATTGCGCCATTGAGCTAATCAAAATGCATAATAAAATGTACAACATGGATATTAAATTACTAATCCTACTAATATAGAAATCAGAAGAGTTTGTGTGTTTGTTTGTTTGAACGCGCTAATCTCAGGAACTGCAGGTTCTAATTGAAAAAAAAATATCTGTTGGATTGTCCACTTGTCGAGGAGAATTTAAGCTTTAATACTTATAACACTATGTTCGGAAACCAAAATCCACGGGGACGAAATCGCGGGCGGACGCAAATATGCAAATAGGATGACTTGCTACAGTAATTATAGCGTCAACACGAATACAACTCAAGTATAACAACATATTCATATAAAGTAAGCAACGTCTCATCGATTGAGGAAAATATCAGACTCTTAACAGACAGCCTTAGAACCGGCTGCTTTTTAAGCCAAAATTATTAATTCATCTGAATTATTATTCAAATATGGCCGCGATGTGAAGATCTCGATTTTTAAAATTTATTTATATAACAATTTTTTTTTGTGGTTCTGCACTTAAAGTGATTAAGCCTCAAAGTTTTTGCCGTTTTTACTTATTCTAAATGGACGATAAGTTTAAATGAAGTTTTAATATAATTGTGTCTGTGAAGTTATCTGCGAAGTTATCACTATTAATTTGTAATATATGACATGAAGGAGATCAAGGTTTCAATCAGGACGGATCGAGTCCGAGGCAAAAAGGTTGGTAAATAATGAAATAATGATTTATTTAGCAATTTGATTCACTTAGTAAATTCTTTTGCACGTCAAAACTTTTTTTACCCTACCAGCGCCTCGACGTGAATGGCCTGCTGAGAAGAGACGCCGCAAGAAACTCAGACAGTTTTGCCTTTTTTAAAAATAAATTTCAATTTTACAATTATGTCAAATATACCTTAAAAATAAATACAAAATAAGTGCGGCTGAGCAGATTAATATGTCCATGCATATTTGTCATTTAAATTATCATCTATTTTATAATATCCTTGGTAATTAAAACTACCTATTTATTTTACTCTTTTTCCTATTGTAATTATCAGTTATTATCCTGTGATGAATTTTGTGCATGTGTCGTACCTAAATGTATAAATCTTCCTGTTTTTTAAAATCTAGTTCTTACCCGTGGCCTTGCCCGCGATATCAAGATTCCTGTTTATCCCACGGGAGCATTAAATCGGAATGAAAAGTATCCTACCTAAATCAGCCCTTACCCTGCCAGTATAATACCCATCATAACGTTCCGTAGTTCAGTTCAGTAGTTTCAGTGTGATTGGCGGACGAACACCCAAACAAACATCCTTTCACATTTATAATTTGTAAAGCATAATGCCATTGACTCTTCAGTGAATCCTAAATAATAGGTTAACTTATTTATTTAAAATTTTAACATGAAGTACTAACCTTTTTATTTGCTGGCAGCAATCTCTCAAAAAATTTCGCACAAGCCATTTGATAGAAAAAAAAGTTGTTTTATTTTTTTTGCTATAATATGGCGTTCAAATCTTTTTCAAGCTTATTCAGCCAGCCTTCAGTGAATTGTGTCCATGGAGTTTGGCAAGAAAAAGTCTTTAAATCAATAATTAAAGATTATATTTTTGTTATTTTATTAAACAGCTTCACCATACTTGTATGGTTTTTAAGGATGGTTTACAAAATATGTCAAAAATATATATAGGTAGAGAAACACTGATAAATTAGTTGCATGTCGTTAAGTATGAAAAAGCAAAATATCAAAAATGAAATTATTCTTGCAATATAAATTCCTGAAAATCAATCGAGTTTTGAAAGAGCTTCTCAATTAAAAGATACCTATTTAGTTAAAGCATTTTTTATTAGCCGAGGCTGTATATTGTAGGAAGTAGTTGCTTTGCACGAAAAAAAAACAGTTTGAATGAAAAAAAAATGACTCGCCCCGCCTGAATATCCCGCCGAAAATATCATTTTTTTCATGAGAATATAAAAATGTTTTTTCGTTAAAAGAACTTAATAGATGAAATTAAATTAGTCAACATGACGTTAAATAACAAAGTTATGATCGAAATGTGTGTGCGAGCGAAGTTCACGTTGGGTAAATCAATATTTTTGTTTATTTCCCTTTTCTTTGACTTGTGAACTTTGTCATTCAAATAAGATTTGGTTGTAACAGGCTCACAATAAAGTGTATTTTTTGAAGAGAAGGATTAATATTTTAATGTATTTTTATATACGTCAAGGCACGTTTTAAATACGTTTTTCTTATTTAATAAGTGCATTTATATTTTATTTATTTACTTTTTTTATGGCTGTTTGTAAAATAGAAAACAATATAGGCACCGTGGGTAGCGATGACTCTGCCATCTTGTGACTCATATTCGAACTGACCAGGCTAAGTGTCAATCTCAATGTCGGTAATTCTACTGTCAAACCACGGAAAACACCGTGCCTTATTCTGCCATCTAGTGACTCGAATTCGAACTGACCAAGGTAAATGTCAAATCTTACTGTCAATCCACAGAAAAAAAATCGGGATTTTAGCGCCCTCTATAGTTTCTGCACGGTGCCTATATATATAGGGTGTAACAAAATATACTGCAAATATTTTAAGGGCGAATTCTTTAGTGGCAATGTAATCAATATCAGATATTAAAAAGTCAAAATTAATGCCTACCAAATTTTGCATTTTCTGCATTGGCCAATTTGCTCTTTTCGTCCTGTAAGCTTCGCCCCCTCTCCACCACTTTGCTTTTGGGGCAGGACAAGTGTAGTAATTTGGTTAGTCCTAAATTAATGAATAATATATGTTATTCTAATCGCAATAATAAGATACAATGGGGAGAACGAAATGAAGAACAAATTGAGTATTATAACAAGTTATGTCATTGTCAATTGAGACAAATTGATTTTCCAACTGAACTAAGATCCTGCTGTGATAAATTTTGTTATAACTTAGGCCATAAACTCATAATTGATACTATGTATAGGAATATCGTTGATGTGTTGTCCGGCGCTGCATCTGCTAATTGTGGCACGGGACAAAGTAGAAAGAAAAGAAAGTATATTGACGGGTGGAATGAGCACGTGCGCGATGCTCACAGGCTGGCCCGGCGTAACTTTCAAGAGTGGGTTCTTTGTGGTAAACCTCGACTTGGGTTTGTTTGGGAAGAAATGCGGGAAAGTCGGAAGATATTTAAGTCGCGATTAAAGTATTTACAAAATAACCGCGAGCAAATAAGAATGGATAAACTCGCATTGCAGCACTCTAATCGAGATTTTCGAGGCTTTTGGAAGTCAACTAGCAAGTTGAATTATAAACCGGGCTTGCCTGTGAGTGTCGGTGGTCTTAATGATCCTAAATCTATAGCTGACCTATTTAAGAACCAATTCAAAGTCAAATCTCTGTTGGGCCCATCACAGTCTATTAGTGAAGTCAAACCTAGGGAACAGGAAACAAGTACTAGTTTTACAGCCAGGGATGTCCAAAAGGCTATTAGGTCTATTTCTGGAGGCAAATCGCCGGGACATGATGGCCTCAGTATAGAACATCTTAAATATGCTGGGGTGCACCTACCAAGGATACTAGCAATGTTTTATACGTTTTGTGTCAATCATTCGTACTTACCGGCTGACATGCTGAGGACTGTGGTCGTCCCAATAGTGAAAAGTAAAACTGGTGATGTAAGTGACGTCAACAATTATAGACCTATTTCTTTGGCCACTGTGTTGGCAAAGGTACTTGACAGTTTGCTTAACACTCAGCTCGATAAGTACCTCACTATCCATGACAACCAATTTGGATTCAAATCTGGACTTTCTACGGAATCTGCTATATTGTGTTTAAAGCAAACTGTCAGGTATTATACTGATCGCAGCACACCTGTCTATGCGTGCTTCTTGGACCTGTCAAAGGCTTTTGACCTGGTTTCTTATGATACTTTGTGGCAAAAACTAAGCAAAATATCTATGCCGTGCGAGTTAACATCAATCCTTAAGTACTGGTACCAAAACCAGGTCAATTCTGTTCGCTGGTCAAATGTGATGTCAGAAGAGTACAGGATGGAATGCGGGGTGAGGCAGGGGGGGCTGACCTCTCCTAGACTTTTTAACCTGTACGTAAACGCCCTAATTGAGGAGCTCAGTAGTACTCGTGTCGGCTGCCACATTGATGAAGTTTGTGTCAATAACTTAAGCTACGCAGACGACATGGTCCTGCTGAGCGCTTCGGTTTGTGGGTTAAGAAAATTAATAGGTCTGTGTGAAAATTATGCGCGGAAACATGGCCTTATTTATAACGCAAAAAAGAGCGAATGTGTGGTGTTCTGGGCCGGAGGAAAACGTCCTGACACAATTCCACCCATAAAACTTAACGGTTTGCCGCTTAAAATTGTAGAAAAGTTTAAATACCTTGGACATTGGGTAACCTCTGGCTTAGAGGACGACACGGACGTGGAAAGAGAGCGCAGGGCGTTGTCTGTTAGAGCTAACATGATAGCCCGCAGGTTTGCTCGTTGTTCCAGTGGCGTCAAAATTGCTCTGTTTAGGGCATTTTGTACGTCATTCTACACGTGCAGCCTGTGGGTGACATACACGCAAAGGCAGATCGGCGCCATGCGGGTTCAATATAACGATGCGTTTAGGATGTTGATGGGGCTGCCTCGACGCTGCAGTGCTTCGGGGATGTTTGCTGAGTATGGCGTTGATTGTTTTTACACCACGTTAAGGAAGCGCTGCTCATCCCTGGACCGCAGGGTTCGGGGTAGCCCCAATACGATTTTGAACATGTTCTCGCTTAGGTTTGACTGTCAGTATGTGAACCATTGTTCTATGGTTCACGTACTGACTAATAAACAGATTATTAGAATAAAATTGCTATGAATTGATTATTTATATATACATATTTTGGAAATAATTTTACTAATATAATTTTGACTTTCACTTTGATTATTTAATTTTTGGATTTTTGTTTTTATTTTCTGTGTTTGTTAATTTTATGTAAAATTTCATTTAATTTGATTTTGTAATTTATTTTAACTTGAACTATGTATGATCCTTGTTGGTTGAAAATAAATAAATTCATTCATTCATTCATTCAATTGTATTACATTGATAAGACACGACCAGCTGTCTTGCAAATGACAAATTTTGTACTTTACCCAATTATTCACTCAATTGATTTTGTCGATTATCTCGGAAACTAGCGTATTAACATAAAAATTTTACTAGACAAATTTATTACATTTCCACTAAACGATTCGCCCTTAAAATATTTGCAGTAGTTTTTGTTACACCTTATATATATGTAGGTAGTATTTCGAATAAAAAATGCATCGATTAAAGTTCAATCAATGCATATTATTTTGCTGCAGCGGAACGCACACCAAGAGATGGGAGAGGTTGCGGGTTCGATTCTCGCATAGTACATTACATTTTTTATGAACTACATCGCAATTGACTTTTTTCATAATTTTACACTATAATTAAAATGACGAGTCTTATATTTTAATTGAGTTAATGACTGTTTCAAAAAACGTCTTGAAGGTTGAAGGTCTTTAAAGATTTCTGGTTTACCTCAAATTTTAAGACCACAGCGAATTCGAAATTCTTAATTATCCATGCAATAATAATAACTGCCTTACCGGGTCTCGATTTCTGTTTCTGGTAGAATCCACTTATTGTTATTTCGAATTATGTAGGTGTAGAACTCAGCAGTCAATGGCTTCACCGAGCAAATCCGGGCCCATTGCAAGACAGGAAGAGGGATTATTGAGAACGAGACTAGCGGTGGCCACCGTTGCTCACTTAAGCGCCAGACGTTTCGGCTCGCGTCAAGCCTCGTCAGCTAACCTGCGATTGGTTAGGACGTGGAGCAATTCCAGTCCCGTGCTCAACCTCCCTCTCCCTACCTATCCAAATCCGATAAGAAGCCTCCAGAGCAGTTTTTGAAGCTCTATCCATAAATGAGCTTATTGCAGATCTTGGCAATCCTAGATTCTTAAAGAAATTATAGACCGACTTCGCAGGTAATCCCCTAGCACCGACTTCCACTGCAAATAGATCAGTCTTGAATCCCCTTCTTGCTATCTGGTCGACTAAATTGCAGTACTTGTTTAACTTATAATTGTGATCTTTAGGGATATTTGTTTCCCATGGTACAGTTAGTTCCACAAGCACTACATGTCTTGTCTCTTTCGAGTAAATAAGTATGTCCGGTCTGAAGGCTGTGGTACATATCTCCGAAGGCATTTCGTAATGCTTTTCATATGTATCCATCAGCAGTGTCCAATCAGTTGCTGCACCTAAGATTGAAATTGGCTTGGGTGTTCCCTTCTGTAGCTTAGTGGCACCAGCTCTAACAAACTTGACTACCTGAAAATTACCGCCAGTTAACCCCTTCTTTGTTCTTGCTATGGATAAACTTATGGCTTCCCGAATCACTTGAAGGACCTTATCATGCCGGAATGAGTATTGTCCCGCATCGAGTAATACCTTACAACCGCATAGAATATGTTTCGCTGTGCCGACACCTTCTCTACACGATAGACACGTATTACTTACCTGCTTGCCCCATCTGGCAAGATTGCTCTGGTCGGGAAGCGTCGCCTGAACTGCATTGAGATAAAACTTGAGTAACTCAGGAGACCAATTATATATTAAGGATTTCCACTTCAAAGCTGGAGGGATACAGAATTCACCCATTTTTACCCAGTCATTTTGCATTTCTAGGTTTAGGGCATGAAGTGTAAAGTTCTGGTTCATGTCTTCTACAGCAAAGCCCTTTAAAATCTCCTTGTCGCTCTTTCTCTTTTCCTGCCCAAGGCCTGCCCTGTTAGTACGGGTACCAACCTGAAAGGATTTATAGAAGGCCAATCTCGACTCAGTTTCTACTGAAATACAAGACTGCGGTAACTCGTTGATGGTACTGTCTTCTGACTCCTTTAGTATACAGTACTTGGTGATTCTTGCATTTTGAAAGATTAGCGACGGCTTTTTTATGTTTAAACCAAAGCTGTTAAAAGTTCTGAATAAAGTCGATGGGTCAGCTGGATGAGCTAGGCCTATCCACGATTTTAAGTATTTAGTTACTAATGCATCCAATTTGGTTAAGCTCTGCCTGGTGAAGTCATAAACGAGAAACGGCCAATTGAGTGCAGAAGTCAGGCAATTGTCATAAATCCACGCTTTCTGTGTACCACGAAGGAAGATAGTGTCTACCAATCTTAATTTCTCATCAAACTCCTTAACTATGACATCAGTTGGATTATCTTTACCTCTACTCGTTATCTTTTTCCCCAGAAACTTGAAGGGAGTTTCTTGTGACACTGTGGATATCGATGAGCCGGCTACCGTTAATCCTGGATCATATGGTGTAAACTTGGTACCTTTCCTTCCTAGACTTAAACAGTAGCACTTACCTGGTTTCACCCTCATTCCTTTTGTCCACTCGCAGAATGCATCTACTACATTAAGAAGAGATTGAGCTTGTTTAGGATTCCGGGTCAAGAGTGTCACATCGTCTGCAAATGCTAGGACAGATGCTGCAAATTTATCTCCTTGCTTAAATCTGTACCCCCATTTATTCTCTTTTGCTACAATCGACTCTATGAGAATATTGATGACAATGTTGAATGCTACTGGAGACAGACAGCAACCCTGAAACAAACCTATGCCGAAATCAATTTCATTTGTCTTCCCAGTTTCCTTTCCAAGGTGTAGTACAAACGAGAGCTTATTGTAGTAAGAAGCTATAACTTCACAAATAAGAGGTGGGACATGGTACCAATTTAACGCCTTGAACAAGAGTTCATGGCGAACTGAGCCAAAGGCATTTTCGAAATCTATCCAAGTAATAGTTATTTGTCTCTCATTCCTTCTAGCATCTTTAAGGCATTCCGTTAGAAGAGAGTTGTGTTCTAGACAGCCTGCGACTCCTGGAAGAAATCCTTTCTGATACTTCTTCGGCAAGTAATCATTGATACACATATGCTTAAGTAGTCTCGCTTGTATAATTGAGAAGAATATCTTAGAAATTGTGTTTGTAAGTGCTATTGGCCTAATATCTTTCGCATCAGTCACTTCTTTCTTTTTCGGTAGTAGAATAAATATGGCTTTACCCATACACTGTGGCACATCTCTACTTATCCAAATCCTTTTAAAAATACTCAACATATGCATACGTACTGATGGACATTTCTTGAACACAATATATGGAATGCCATCAGGTCCCGGGGCGGAACCATTCGGTTTCTTCCTTATATGATGTTCAAGCTCCTCAATTGAAGGCGGCTGAAGGCTCAATTTAATATCTATGTTATAGGTATATAAGGCTATTTATGTTTGTCTTCCTTCAAAGAAGGATCATAATTATTTATTAACAGTAGCGTGTTAGTTAACAAACACACTAAGCGGAAAAAACGCGACCGAAGTTCGCCCGAAGTTCATTTTCCATACTATTTTACGCGACGTTATTTCGCAACAGTGTGGTCATCTTCCATTTAAAATAAATAGCTGGCATCCCGCCGAACTTCGGTCGCATTTTTTCGCTCTAGGCTGTTTCTATACTTAGTCCTTTGTTGGACTCAGGGCCTTTTCGGCCAGCAGTCAAAATCAAAATCAATTGGATTATAGTTGGGACCAACGGCTTAACGTACCTTCCGAATCACGGAATCATCTCTCTTATCGGACAATCAGGTGATTGAAGCGTGCAATGTCCTAACTCGGGAAACCAACACAAAGTGAAAGTGTTCCCCGCGAGATCGAACCCACGACCTCCAGGGTTTGAACACAGTGCTCTAACCACTACACCACGGAGGCAGTGATGATATTGACCAACGTTTTTTCTATTTCAGATGACCATGGGGTTCGTTCTATTCCTCGTGGTCTTGGCAGCAGTTCACATTACTGAAGCTACGAAACATACAGGTAAATACAAATAATTAAATCAAACTGTAATTATGGCCTCAATGGTCTAAGTGATGTGAGCATCAGGCCGCGGCCCCGAAGTCCTGGGTTTGATTTCCGGGTCGGGTAAAATTTGTGTTGGCTTTTCCGAACGCAGCCCGGGTTTGTTATCCGCCTTCACTTGGCAAACGTGGTGATTAAGCCAAAAGACCACGCTTACCAAGTATAAACGAATGTTAAGAAAACATGAGTTCAAATGATGGAGGCCCCTGCAGTGGGACATTAATATGCTGGTACTTCTACTAACTACTAGATAACGGCAAATATTAATGCTGGCAAAAGATTCATGAACTTTTTACCGTCAACTGGTTTGATTTTGATGAATTTTGTTTCAAGAGATTTTTAAGACTGTTGGTTGTAAAAAAAAAGTTTAAGTCGTGATAACCTTGGCGCTTTAATTTAGCAAAGAGCCTTTAATTATTCAAAATTGTGTGACTCTCTGGTTCAATAAGAAATTAACTTAAATTTTTGTGTGTAAGTATCTGATTTTTTTGAGCGTTGCAACCTAAAATTTGGCCAACCCAGAATTCGAACCTAGGACTTCGAGACCAGGGCCCGGTACGTAAACCACTAGACCATAGAAATTATTAAACGACAAAAAAAAATTATCTCTTCCATGGCGCTAAACAATATCAAAAACTTTTTAATAAATGCATTGAAAATAAATATGATATCATACCTAATACCAGTATTATTGTTATCATAATTATTAATTCCTGCAGTGCAAGCTCAGGGAAAACCTGATGGAATCCAGTTTATAACATTGTCTGACTAATTTATGAATAAATTAGTGTTAATTTGCCAAGGGCGTCGAGCTAATGACCTAGTATTATAAAGTATCATTTATAATAAAGATTTCGCAAAATACTAAGTTGTTACGAGTGGTGGAATTCCCCTCTATAAGTAATTCCCCTGGCCGGATCTACCAACGGTCGTGTCAGATTGCTGTCCCACCAAATTATAAAAGAAAGAACGAATCTGCCTATTAATGTCCCACTGCAGGCCAATTGTTTACAAAGATGAGTTTTTGGCTTAACCCCACTTGCCAATCGGCGATCAAAAACCCGGGCTGTGTTCAGAAAAACCTTCAAAAATGTTGCCCAACCCGGGAATCGATCCCAGGACCTCGAGATCACGGCCCGAAACTTAAACCACTAGACCATCGTGGCGTTCCATTGCGGAGGCACCAAATTATGACAAAAATCATATTTCAAGTCGAACCTGTAGACCCTGAGATGAGCGCGTTCAAACAAACAAACAAACTCTTCAGTTTCATTAAAAATATAATAGTTTTTTTATATTTATTTATTTAGACGCCTCTCATTTACGATAGCGGTCTCTACGGACCACTTGGTATGGCTATAGGGACCATCAGTGGTCCACAGACCATAGGTATTATAGAACCACTGATCTAGGTGGACATTATTAATCACTATTTTTCTTCCCCAGGACAACCAACATCATCTCCACTCCAGCGTTCCACATTGGTGAACCATCAAACTACAGGAGGAAGTGAGTTTTTATCCTTTTTTATTTTGACGCACGAGAATGGTTTTTATTTTATGCGCCATGGTTGCAGGCCAACTTGACCTGAAGCCGTGTGGTATGGGAAAATCCTCTCCTTGAGCTGTATAACTGAGTGTCGTGATCTTTGAATGACATTAATGATTGCTAAGATAGTGTCTAAGCACCCGAGAAACTTCAAAAAAACATTTTTTTTGGACTAACACATCAATTGCCTAGCCCCAAACTACGCTAGAAGCTGGTATTATGGATGCTAGGGAACTGATAGACATACTTAAATACTTTTATAAATATCCTTGACTCGAGTACAAATGCCGACATACTTTCTTTAAAACTTGAAAAAGTCACAAAACTATGCGGATTTCCTTCACATCCAAGGAACAACGGGCCTTCTTTTAGACGATAATAACTTGCCTGTTAGGCTAGAATGAGCAACGCTAATAATAATAGTAGATAATTTTGTCGACCACTTTGTCTCGATTCTTCCTTTGATTAAACATGAGACAAACGGATTGAAAAAGTGATCTTGTGTTATGCATTCATGCTAGTTCCTCTGGTGTAAAGGAAGAAAGAAGTAGCAATAGTATTTCACCAATTAGAGGTCCTTGGCACATGGGCCTTCTGGTTTGGTAATCGAGGGGTCCCAAAGCCCTGTTCTGGGGGTCCCAATCGTTCGCGGGGCCCTGGGCTCGTGCCCTTTGTGCCATGTGGGAAAGAGGGATCTGGTATGTAGTGTAAAGTCTTTGCTTTTCATCAAGAAAGGGATGAAAATATTCTCTATGAAAATTCTAGGTGACCTGTGCTACCTGCCCGGCAATGTTAGGGGTCATTGCGTTCACTTCTACCTCTGTGATGAGAAAGGATTTATCAAGACTGACGGTGACGACCTTACTGATGAGCGGTGAGTAGAATTTGCGACTATCAACAAGTAATAATGAATAATGATTGTCTCACAACATCACATACATTTATAAGATTTTAGATTTTCGCGTTGCATTATGACACTAATATTATTTAACTAATATCGGATAATTAATATCGCGTTTCGTCCCGTTAAATGATATTTGTGTCATCACATACATTAATCGGACTCCGTGTAAAGTAGCTTAAGCACTGGTGTTACAGATTTCAGAATCAACAGTGGTATTACAAATATGTATATCTTAAGAATGATCTTAAAAAGATACATAACAATACACCAAAACCAGGACAAACAGGCATGCTTTTGCACACTTGTCCTGTGCGGGCATTGAATCCGAGACCTCTTGGCTTTATAGCCACTATGCCATTGGGTCTAACAAATCCTACAGTAAAGTCATCTATAGAAAGTCATACCCCAAGCAATGAATTATGCGAGCGAGATCCTTGCAGCTTCACTTTAAAATACCTACTGGTTTTTGAAGTCGGTAGTCGAATGATATTTAATTTTGCTCAATATTGAAGCATTAACTCAAAGTGCCAATTTGGAGACTACATGAATCCACAATTTTTTCATTTTCATTGCAGGACCTTAGATTGTGAAGCGCCAAAATTGTGTTGTAAGCTCAAGGACGAGGTCACGGAAAAACCAACATCCAAACCCAGTGTAAGTAACATGCTTTTCATCATAACTTAGTACCGTAATGTTACTACTATAGTGCCTTATAATGCCGGTACTACTGCACCTACTGTGGTAGACTGGTCAGATCTGTTTTAATAGTGTCATTGCTGCGTGGTGTAGGCCTGGATTTTACTACCTCATTTCTTCCCGTGGGGTCATCATCAGCCTCTTGCAGACCAATTCTGGCCGAATAACTCCTAGAGTCAGACTTACTTAGCTAGTATCATTGCTCAAAACTAGACAAAATCAAATTCCATCCTTTGCATCTAAGTACACATTTTACTACATCAATGTCTTTACTGTGGTCGATGGTCACCAGCCGTAAGCAGTCCACTGCTGGAAATAAGACGTTGCGCCCATAGACACTACCCCGGCACACAGTGGTTGGTTGGACCGGAGTATGTTGGACGATAAAACACAGGGAAACACTCAAAGCGGCTGCACAAGCCTCAGTCGCTTTTATCTACTCCTGACTATTCTGGGGGAGGCCTACCCCCAGCAGTAGCGTACTGACGCTCCCGTGCCTCCAGACGCTGGTCCCAGTGACGCCGGCGCCCGGCCCCGGCAGCCAGTGCACCGCCGCTGACGACAGCTCCGGCCGCTGCCTCTACCCGCATCTTTGCACCAATGACACTACGGTGGTTGATGGGTCGGATCTGCTCAGCGAGAGGTGAGTGAATGTGTACCCAATTTACTTAATGTATCAAGGTAATCAAAAGAACTTTAAGATTCTTAAATGTGACTTTTGGGAAAGGTGTACATACATTTCCAGTGTAAAGAGTTCTTAAGAAAATATCGTAACTCCTCCAAAAATAATAAAATTCTATCAAAGATTAATTTTCTTGTGAGATGATGAATAAATTTATTTCAAAGATTACAGTTTAAAAGACAATTTTTTAAAATTAATTATGGTGAAATAGCACAGGTCATAATAAAGTACCTTGGTGCACCCCCATTTACAGTTCCCTTCGACAAAAATCTCAATTTGTGTTTTTGACTGTATCCTATTCGTAAAATACAATAATTCAATTAACTTTTAAGGAGCGCTTGAATCACCGTTATGTTAAGTTTAATGAGTCAGACGGAACAGAACGGTCAACACTGTACGATGCCTTTTTTAAAACACAAACGTTCCCACTTATTCAAAGAAGACGAATCAAACCTAACCATAGCTTTCTGTTAACTTTCTTTGTCAACAGGGCATTGGATCCGTGTCCTAGTTGGCGAGGCAGCATTCAAATATGCTGCCCGGCGAAATACCTGGATGGAAAGATTGATGTAAGATTCATTAGTCTCCATATTAATTATACGCATCTCTTCAATCATTTTAATAATACTTTCCTTGGAATGTGCAGGATTCCTAAGACAATATGGACTTTTTCTAATTCCTTCTTTTTTATTTCCTTTCCTTCCATAATAAGTAAAAAATATCAAAGAGACCACCACTATCAGGACATTTTTTTTGACCACGCAGTTTTTGTATACTTATGTTTGTCATTGCTAGCTGCAAACTTTTAACCTAGCATCTTTTAACCCAACCTTTTAATATTCACTTGTTGTATACCTACATTTTCAGGAAACCACGACGCCATCATCCAACGATAGGGATCCAAAAAAAGGTGAGTCATAAAAAAAACTGATTTTGTGTTGGGCATGATCCCTCATCTTGCGAAGTTCTAATTGCAGCAACAAGCTTTCTTTTTTCAAATATCCCTCCCTTCCCCACACATTTCCGGGATCAAAAGTAGGTTATGTTCTTTGTTCACCCTATCCTTATGTTCACCGGGGATAGTGTAGCTAGTCAACAGTGAAAGAATTATTCAAATCGGTCCAGTAGTTTTTGAGTTTATTCGTTACATACAAAAAACAAATCTTTCCTCTTTATAATCCGAGCAGCCGAGCTCCTGCCCTTTGGTCTTTCGTGGTATTTTTTTTTAAACCCTTAAAAATGTCACAAACGATATTACCCGATATTTTTGCAGTCAAAAGTCGTTTTGACCGGCTATGAGTTCTGACTGATTATACACCTCGACTCATATGTCAAAGCAGTAAAGTTCATATTTCAATGTATTTGTATACATGTTAGTGCTCATGTACGTAACTGTAGATAACTAGATGATGATGATGATGATAAATTGCTTCCAGTAGTGCCATGTTCGACGCGGTACTCCGGCCTGGGCTCGTGCGTGCCGGTCTACCAGTGCGTCGATGATGACGATGATGGTGCTGGGATCCTGAACGTGAGGTGAGTTTTAACCGCTTGTGGAATTTCAGTATCTTAGTATTTGACTAACCGAGGGTCGCGGGTTCAAATCCCGCTAGGGCTAATGTTTGTGTGATGAACATCGTCATTTGCACTCACTCGAGTCATGTATGTTAAAATTAGAAACAAAGAAAAATTCATCTGATCTCGTGACTCAGGCCGGAATCAAACCCAGCGCCTCTTGCAATCCGGGCAAGCGCTCTGACCACTAAGCTACCGAGACCGTTAGTAGACCTGACGAATTTCTCCTTGTTATTTATTTGCTTAACGCAAAGCTGCGTTATCTCTTCAATGTTGTAGTAGTAATAATACCTAGCATTTAAAAATGCTAAAATAAAAATATACAAAAAGTATCGAGTCATGTATGTTTATAAAAATATCGTCTATCCGTACCCTTGTTTCTATGGTACAAGCTTCGAGCTTAGTCTGGGGCTAGGCAATAGGCGTGTTAGTCCAAGAACTTATTTTTTTAAATTTATTTTTATTTATCGCCGAGAAATCGGGATATATGAAGAGCCTTAGCAGAGGCCTATGTCCAGCAGTGGACTTCGATAGGCTGATGATGATGATGATGATGATGTTTTTATTTGAATCAGGTACGACCCCAACAACCAGTGTTCTGATGATCAGACGTGCTGTCCCATTGAGAAAGTGGACACGAACAAGACAAAGCCTGAAGAGAACTGGGTAAGCGTTAAAATAACTACTTGCTTATAAACTGTACGCACTAGGGTTGCTATTACTTGACTACTGTGCGTAACTTGACTCTCAGAAGGTGCAGATAAATAAAAGTCCGAAGGTCACTAATGATTGTATTTGCCAAACATTCATTACACGAATTTAGATACGAATTAATACAATTATAATGAGTTGAGATGGGAATGCGAGTTAGCTAGGAGCGCGACGGGGAACGACTGGCGATGATGCCGTCCTGAGTCTCGCTCGCGGTCTTATACGCTAAGTCAGCGAAATACAATGTTGTGTCCCTACATAACATCCCTTCCCAAAAATTTTATTACATCCAAAAAAAAATTTTTAAATAATAAAAGTAGCTACTATAATTTTGATAAGTTAATTTTGACAACCCTAACGCAATCAGTATAAAGTACAACTTGTTTACTAAGTACGCTCCAGTGAATGAAATTTGAGACCTAAAGAATGCGGTTGCTTATCGCGTTAGCTATGTTCTTTGTACTGATTGTTACAATTGACCTGTTCTAAAAATAGATTTACAAACAATATTCAGAGTAAACATCGCAAAGAATTAAATTTGAAGTTATATAATTTTACAAAAACCTTTTGATCAATTAGTGACAAAAAATAATCTAACACACACACATATCAATCACACAAGATTTGTCAGTCTGTACGAAAAATCACGTTTAAAAATGCAAACAAACATAAAATTTCACAAAATGCTCACTCTCAATACACGGTAGGCTGTTGCACTGTTCCAACTGGTGCAGTCTGTACCCTGATGCTGGGTGCTTCCAGACCACCATTGGTAACAATTACCTGTCTTCTTAACCAGGTTTTAGTAGACTTCAAACACTGCTGTCTTAAAAAGCAGTAAGCCATAAACACCATTAAAATGACTGCAATCAAAACTATAATTATCAAATACTGAATCTTATCCTCCACTTGAGTCGTATTGGTAACAACTTGGGCCTGGGCAATGGCCATTTCTTCTTTACTTTTTCCAATACCCATGTTTACAGATTGACTAAATATCTCAGAATGAATTTACCATTGAAATTAATTTAAAATTACATCTCTCCGTGATCTACAAAAATAGTAACAATAGCATTTTTCGTACATACTGACTATCTGACCTACAAATTAGGAGTCGTGCCTTTCGCACACTCAACATAACTGCAATACATGCGTAACCTCAATGTTCTAACGCATAGTAACACATCACAAAAATAACATTTTATTTCCAATTAATTAACGACTAAGTATCTTATTACCTATCATCCATTTTGGAAAGGAAAATAATAACTTAGTAAAATTTCATCTTTACTCAAAATACAATTTTACAATGACAAATCAATAACAATTTCGAAATACCAATTCATTGCCAAATTACAAATTAAATCTTACTGGTGGTTTGACTACACGACCACTCCTTGTCTTTAATATGGGCTTTATCTCATTGCTGTTACGGTTCACAATTATATCCGCTGGTTCTACCGTCTGTTCTACGATGGGCGTACAAACATCACTATCATTATCGCTCAACAAATAGGCTGGCTTCAGACGATCAATCGAAATAGATACTTTACGGTCTGGCAACTGGATCAAAAATACTTTACTATTACGCCTCAAAACAGGATATGGACCATCGTACGGAGACTTAAGGGGTCGTCTGACTGTATCGTCCCTAACAAAAACGTGACTACATGATTTTAAATCTGGATGAACAAAGAAAGAACGACTAATATGAGATTTTGCGGTCGGCCTAAACTTGTTAATTGCACTACGTATTTTATCTACTAGATTGCTATCCAAACTATCCTCTACTTGGGTGACGTCGTAAAAATCACTAGGCAACCTCAAAGTGCGTCCAAAAGTCATCTCGGCCGCGCTAATGCTGTTGTCGCTCCTTAGCGCTGACCTAAGACCTAACATAACTAACGGTAACTCGTCAACCCATGAAGAATTATTTAACTTCGCCGATAGTGCGGCTTTCAACGACCGGTGCCAACGTTCTACCATACCATTACTCTGTGGGTGGTATGCAGTAGTACGTATTCTTCTTATTCCCAATAATCTCATTAAACTATTAAACAAATTACTCTCAAACTGTCTACCTTGATCAGTTGATATCTTTACAGGGCAACCGTAACGTGCAATCCATCCTTCAAATACAACTTTAGCTACACATTCTGCTGTAATTTCTTGCACTGGAAATGCTTCTGGCCATCGAGTTCTACGGTCAATTAGAGTAACACAATATCTATAACCTTGCATTGTCGTGGGCAAAGGACCAATAATATCTACATGAACATGCTCAAAACGGTTAACCGGTGGAAACTCATTAAATTCTGATAAAGTATGCCTATTTACTTTAGACTTCTGACATGATATACAACATTTTGCCCATTTACCTACATCTTTGTTCATACCGGGCCAAAAGAATTTTTGTTTAATTAATTTCCTGGTTGTGCGAATTCCCGGATGGCTTAAATTATGAAATGAATCGAAAACTATTTTCCTAAATTCCTGCGGTAGGTAAGGTCTGGCACAATTCGTAGAAGTTTCGCAATACACGGTGTCATTACTAGTAGGCAGAATAATACCTTTAATGCTTACCTTGCTGTTGGTGTTCGCAGCTGCAGTTGTTTGTGCAATGTACTCGTCATGTTTCTGCGACTCTGCAAGTTTGCTGTAATCGACTACTGTGGGACAGGAAATTGTCGCGACACGGGATAACGAGTCCGCAACAATGTTATCATTACCTTTAATGTATCGGATGTCTGTGCAAAATTCACTGATGAATAACAACTGCCTGGTTCGCCGTGGAGTTTCTTTATCGCTATTTAACTTTTTGAATGCAAATGTCAAGGGCTTATGGTCTGTAAAAACAATTAACTGCTGTCCTTCAAACAATTTCCTAAAATATCTAATCGCCAAATAGATTGCTAATAATTCTCTATCATACGTACTATACTTTAACTGTGACTCTGATAACTTCTTAGAAAAATAACCTAACGGTTCCCAAACTTTTCCGTTATGCTGCTGTAACACTGCGCCTACGCAAGTGTCTGACGCGTCAGTCATAAGTGCTATAGGATAATTTACATTAGGATGAGACAGCGTAGCGGCGTTCTCTAAGCTCGACTTACACTGCTCAAAAGCTTCTAAAGATTTATTATTCCATACAATTGGCGTCTTATCGCGTTTTTTACTATTATGGAGATATTTACTTAACTCAGACTGGTGTTTTACTGCGCTGGGAATATGCGAACGATAGAAATTGACCATACCCAAAAATCGACGTAGATCTTGAACTGTCTGCGGTCTCGGAAAATCCTTAATTGCCTGAACTTTATCTGTCAGTGGCCTAATACCCTCTGTTGAAACTTCGTAGCCTAAGAAATCTAATTTACTCTGTCCAAAACAACATTTAGAAATATTTATTGTAATACCATATTTGTCTAACCTTTCGAAAACTGCTTCTAAATGCGCCTGATGCTGCTCCATAGTATCACTGGCAATCAGGGCATCGTCGATAAAACTGGAAACAAAGTCTAATCCTTGAAATACCGTACTATTCATAAATCTTTGGAAAGTCTGCGCGGCATTACGTAAACCAAAAGTCATTCTAGGGAATTCAAATAAGCCAAAAGGTGTAATTATCGCTGTTTTCTCTATATCTTCCTCAGCTACGGGTATAAAATGATAAGCTCTATTTACATCTATCCTTGAAAAAAATTTCTTGCCTGACAATAAATATGTAAAATCTTGTAATCTCGGAATCGGATATCTATCGGGTTTTGTAACTGAATTTAATCGTCTATAATCACCACACGGTCTAATTTCGCCATTCTTTTTCGGCACAATATGTAAAGGACTGGCCCAAGGACTTTTTGAAGGTCGACAAATTCCTAATTCCTGCATAATTCTAAATTCTTCCTTGGCCTTTTTGTATCTATCCGGTGGTAATGGCCTAGCTCTAGTAAAAATAGGTGGACCTTTTGTCTCGATATGATGGCACACATCATGCTTCGGCGGCTCCTTAAAGTTGATCGGTTTCGTGAGGTCTGGGTACTTGGTCAGCAGAGAATGATAGGGATGTCCGTCTTCCAAAGTTTTCACAGCGGGTTCTCTGTATCAATGAGGAATCGAAGTCTGGAGTTGTAGTCGGTGACACATAGGCGGTGACAAGGCTGAATAGCACAAACTTCCGCCGCAGCTTGCGCTTCCGCTAGTTTCCCTGGGTCTGATTCTTCCATGCGCACGGCGGGATACATCGCTGAGCTTTTTCTCTGTAGCGGAAATGATAGGAACAGAGCCAATTTGGACTATCTGGTGTGCGCCTGCTGTTCCCCCGAGATGCTGAACGTCGCCGATAATTCATTGAGCGGTTCCTTGATGAACTTCTACTTCTTCTTCCGCACTGACATTGCCTGTGTGTTTGTGAACTGCTACTACCGGCCTCTAAATTGGCTAGGCGTGTACTAATTTTTGCTATTTCTGCCAAAACTGCTGAATCGCCAGTTGATTTTGATTCGATATCCGAAATTTGTAAAGGTTTCGTGGCTTCCATTACCGTGTCTGCTGTGTTCGCTAATGTGTCTAAATTTTTACTGTCTGATACTGCCAAAACTGCTCTCGTCGATGCTGGTAATCTATTTTGCCAAAGTATGCAGAGAGTGGGATCCGGAATTTTACCTCGTGCTAACTCTCTCATTCGCCGTAATAACTGTGAGGGTTTCTGATCTCCTAATTCCATCTCGCTTAGTAATTTCTGTATCTGTCTTGTAGCCGATTCTTCATAAACATGTAATAATTTTTCCTTTAAAGCTGTGTATTTTCCTGTCTCTGGAGGTTGCATTAATAAATCTGTAATTTGTCCAATCGCTTCCTTACTTAATTTTCCAATAACAAGGTCGTATTTAGTCTGGTCGCTGAGATGCTGAGGATTTAAAATTGCTTCAACTTGAATAAACCAATGACGCGGTTGATCTGTCCAAAATTCTGGTAGTCTTGAGAAAACTGATACTCCTGCCAATTCGGTTCTTGGTGTTTCGATGCTTTTTGAAGGTTGAGCCATCTTGAAATTTTGATCACTATCTATTATTTTCTTCTCCACTGGGCACTACACTTATTTCTTCGTTACTGCGAACGGTCCGTGAAGTTGTTTGCTCCTAGCTATAATGCTCGCACCCCACTCACTATTGAGCCGTTCCCAAAAAATGTTCGTTACACGAATTTAGATACGAATTAATACAATTATAATGAGTTGAGATGGGAATGCGAGTTAGCTAGGAGCGCGACGGGGAACGACTGGCGATGATGCCGTCCTGAGTCTCGCTCGCGGTCTTATACGCTAAGTCAGCGAAATACAATGTTGTGTCCCTACAAAACCATATATTTAAATCGTTGAATTTGCCTTTGCCATACTTGAAATTGGCTCTAAAATAAAAGCGATAGTCGCTTCATAGAGCGAGACAGCAAGTTGACAGTCACCCGTTCCTATCCGCTTAATTAGGGTGCGTTTCCACATGATCTTTGTTGCGCGGAGCTAAGCAGAGACGTGTAAATATTGACCAATCAGAATCGGAGCGGAGCCGGAGATGAGATGTGTATTTTGAGCAATGTGATTGGTCAATTCTTACACGTTCTTATTCTCTGCTCAGCTCCGCGCAGCTCGGCTTATGTGGAAACGCTCCCTTACTACGCTTGCCAAATACGGATTGAACATTTCAAAGATCAAACCCAAATGTTTCCTATTCAGAAATGCGGTGTCGGGGTACCAATAGCCAACATACACCAGAAGCCGGACGAGACCAAGGTCAGGTTTGGGCGTTTCCCCTGGATGGCTACTGTCAGGTATGTACCAAGTGTGGTATGGGTTTGGTCCTTCGAGCCGGATCTTAGCAAGTTTGTTAAGATCCGGCTCGAAGGACCAAGCCCATTCGAAGGACCAAATTGCTTTTCATAGATTACTAGTGGCCCGTCACGCGGTTTCACCCTCGTCCTTCTTCTTCTTCCCATAATGAAATATATGTAGCTTATGTTACTCAGGTGAATATAGCTATCTAATGGTAAAAGAATTTTGAAATGGTACAGAAGTATTTGAGTTAATTCGTCGTTACATACAATAATACAAATCTTTCCATTTTTAGGGTTCCGTAGCCAAAATGGCAAAAAAACGGAACCCTTATAGATTCGTCATGTCTGTCTGTCTGTCTGTCTGTCTGTCTGTCTGTCCGCCAGTCTGTCACAGCCACTTTTTTCCGAAACTATAAGTACTATACTGTTGAAACTTAGTAAGTGGATGTATTCTGTGAACCGCAACAAGGTTTTCACACAAAAATAGAAAAAAAAATAAAAATAGTGAGGGGTCCCCATAGTCAGAACTGAAACTGAAAATATTTTTTTTCATTGAACATATACGTGTGGGGTATCTATAGATAGGTCTCTAAAAATTATATTAAGGTTTCTAATATCACTTTTTTCTAAAGTGAATACTTTGCGTGTCAGACCCTCCCAAAGTGGAAAAAAGTGTGTCCCCCCCCTCTAACTTCTAAAATAAGAGGATGCTAAAACTGAAATAATTATATAATGTACATTACCATAAAAACTACCAACGAAAATTAGTTCGAACTAAATCCATTCAGTAGTTTTTTTAATACGTCAAAAATAGAATTTGTACGGAACCCTCAGTGCGGGAGTCCGACTCGCACTTGGCCAATTTTATAATATTAGTGTAAAGTGTAGAAGAGGAAGGGAAATCTTAGTGAGGCACCACATTGAGCTTTATTTAATGAAAAAAATTGCCCCTTATTGGATAACCCTCAATTGTACTAATTTTTAATAAAATTTGGTCAGATATTATAAAATAAGATGATCATCAATATCTCATCTACAGGACTCGTTCAGGTCCCGGAGAGGACAGCTTCAACATCAGCGGTGGTTCCATCATACATCCTTCAGTGATCCTCACTGTGGCTCATTATGTTGTACGAGCTATAGACAAGGACGTCTGGGTATGTATCTACATACCACATATCTAGATAGATAGAGAGATAAGACATTTATTCGCATCACAAAAATACACACACAAACACAAGCATAATAAACAATATTAAAAAAAATACATTATGGGTTATTAAAACTAGCAAATAATGAATGGTAGGTACTTACATTAATTACGACATTCAAATGTGTGCCACAACTCAGTGTTTCATAGCTCTATGTAACAGAGGAATGTTCTGTTTAGTAATAATGTACTATTTAGTGGAATTTAATCCCGCCGTGTAGTTTATTTTCTTTATTTTTGGCAAATCGGCAAACTATCTAGCGGGTAGCACCGCCATCAATGGACATCCCCGACACTAGAGGTATCGTTGATTGATGTGTTGCCGGCCTTAACCCCATACCCTCCCCAACTGAGCTCTGGCAACCTTACTCACCAGCAGAAACATAGCACAACAGTTACGAAGTGCTACTTCACTGCGGTCTTCTGTAAGGTCACTGTGTTTTTTTGGCAAATCGGCAAACGAGCTAGCGGCTCTCCTGATGGTAAGCAATCACCGCCATCAAATGGACATCCCCGACACTAGAGGTATCGTCGATACGATGCCGGCCTTTAAGACCTCATACCCTCCCCAGCTGGGCTCTGGCGACTTTACTCGCCTGCAGAAAGAATTCCCAGTGTAAGCTGCGACTATGATCCTGAATTAACCAGCCTGGTTATTACAAATGATTGACTGTCGTCTGACCTCCGCAACTATTACAAGGGAAACCAGAAGATTTGGATCGTTATGGGGACCAACGGCTTACCATGCCTTCCGAAGCACGGAATCATCATTTTTATGCCGATAAGAATGATGATTAAGTTTGGTTAAGACATTGCAGGCTTGAAAAACGTGATTGCCCAACCAATCTGGGAAAACCAACACTAAAGTTGGATCTGAAGCCACCACCCCGAAGGTTTCTGATCACAGCGCTCTAACCTCTACTCTACGCATGCTGATGCTGAATCCTTCTTTATTTTATTCCTACAGGTCATAGTGGGAGAAGGGGACAATCGTAAAATCACAGATGAAAGGTTCCCACGCCAGACGCGGGCCGTCAAGACTATTCTGCCGCATCCAGAGTTCAACAATCGTGAGTCACCAACAATTTTAATCCCTAAAACGATAACCTTGTTTAAAACTACTGCTAATCAAAATATCTCGTGTGAATAATCTTCCGACCGATTTAGCCGATGAAGCTTCACCCTGTAGTCTCGTCTAGTCGTATTTAAACTTGTCAATAGCAGTAAGTAGTGCAGTAACTGACTGACATAGTGATCTTTCAACGCACAGTCCAAAACCCTGGGAACCCAAAACAAAATGGGATAAAATTTGGCATACGGGTTGATGTTATGACTTTAAAGGATTTTGATCAATTCTGTCCCAAGGGGATAAAATAGTGGATAAAAGTTTCTATGAAAGTTTGTCAATATTAAAATAGGGTTGCGGATTTGTATCCATCCATAAAGCTACTTTGACGAAGGCATGCCTTAAGAAAAGTTTTTTACAAAATCCACCCTAAGGAGAAACAATAGGTTACGAAATATCCCAAATCCACATGGATGATGACACGGGCTGCCGCTAGTTTTGAGTAGGTTATGATTTGGTTAGTTCTAATTTTTAGCGAGTTAAAACTATCTTCATTTCTAATGTTTTGTTTCGCAGGCAACAAGCACAATGACATCGCCCTCCTCATCCTCGCCTCCCCCCTCCAGCTGGCGCCTCACGTGAGGCCCATCTGCCTCCCCCCACCCGCGCGTGAGGTCCCGCCCAGCACAGACTGCGTCGCCACGGGCTGGGGGCAGGACAGGTTCGGGAGGGAGGGGCACACTGCAGACACGCTGAAGGAGGTGAGTGCCTCACGTGAGGCCCATCTGCCTCCCCCCACCCGCGCGTGAGGTCCCGCCCAGCACAGACTGCGTCGCCACGGGCTGGGGGCAGGACAGGTTCGGGAGGGAGGGGCACACTGCAGACACACTGAAGGAGGTGAGTGCCTCACGTGAGGCCCATCTGCCTCCCCCCACCCGGGCGTGAGGTCCCGCCCAGCACAGACTGCGTCGCCACGGGCTGGGGGCAGGACAGGTTCGGGAGGGAGGGGCACACTGCAGACACACTGAAGGAGGTGAGTGCCTCACGTGAGGCCCATCTGCCTCCCCCCACCCGGGCGTGAGGTCCCGCCCAGCACAGACTGCGTCGCCACGGGCTGGGGGCAGGACAGGTTCGGGAGGGAGGGGCACACTGCAGACACACTGAAGGAGGTGAGTGCCTCACGTGAGGCCCATCTGCCTCCCCCCACCCGGGCGTGAGGTCCCGCCCAGCACAGACTGCGTCGCCACGGGCTGGGGGCAGGACAGGTTCGGGAGGGAGGGGCACACTGCAGACACACTGAAGGAGGTGAGTGCCTCACGTGAGGCCCATCTGCCTCCCCCCACCCGCGCGTGAGGTCCCGCCCAGCACAGACTGCGTCGCCACGGGCTGGGGGCAGGACAGGTTCGGGAGGGAGGGGCACACTGCAGACACACTGAAGGAGGTGAGTGCCTCACGTGAGGCCCATCTGCCTCCCCCCACCCGCGCGTGAGGTCCCGCCCAGCACAGACTGCGTCGCCACGGGCTGGGGGCAGGACAGGTTCGGGAGGGAGGGGCACACTGCAGACACACTGAAGGAGGTGAGTGCCTCACGTGAGGCCCATCTGCCTCCCCCCACCCGGGCGTGAGGTCCCGCCCAGCACAGACTGCGTCGCCACGGGCTGGGGGCAGGACAGGTTCGGGAGGGAGGGGCACACTGCAGACACACTGAAGGAGGTGAGTGCCTCACGTGAGGCCCATCTGCCTCCCCCCACCCGGGCGTGAGGTCCCGCCCAGCGCAGACTGCGTCGCCACGGGCTGGGGGCAGGACAGGTTCGGGAGGGAGGGGCACACTGCAGACACACTGAAGGAGGTGAGTGCCTCACGTGAGGCCCATCTGCCTCCCCCCACCCGCGCGTGAGGTCCCGCCCAGCACAGACTGCGTCGCCACGGGCTGGGGGCAGGACAGGTTCGGGAGGGAGGGGCACACTGCAGACACACTGAAGGAGGTGAGTGCCTCACGTGAGGCCCATCTGCCTCCCCCCACCCGGGCGTGAGGTCCCGCCCAGCACAGACTGCGTCGCCACGGGCTGGGGGCAGGACAGGTTCGGGAGGGAGGGGCACACTGCAGACACACTGAAGGAGGTGAGTGCCTCACGTGAGGCCGAGCTGATCTCTCTACGGTCGTGTCAGATTGCTGGCCCACTGAACTTAGGGAGTGAGGGAATAGAGAGTGCACCAGCACTTCTCCCCATTCCCTCATCACGCACACAAGGACTATACAGGATGTATTTTGGAGATGAGGTTTGAAGAATAGTTAAGAAATCATTGTTAACATTTTAAGATGTTCTGATCTGAAGTCACCGATTTGAAAATAAATAAATTCCTTGGACTAACCTACCAACTGCCTAGGCCCTAGCCCCAAACAAAGATTGCAAGCTTCGAGCTTTGGACTTTTCTGGATATACTATTGGTGCTAGGCAAGGGATAGACAGATGTAATAATTAAATAAATACTTTTATAAACGTCCATGACATGAGTATAATTCCGTTGTTTCCAAACATTGGCCTCTAACAGAAGCCAATGTTTGGAAACGAACCCGCGACCCTTGGTTTTGTAGCCAGGGTGTCTCAACACTCGGCCAACGAGTTTGTCAAATAAATCGTGATATTTCCATCTTATTTCCAGATAATCCTCCCCATAGTAGACCACGCGGACTGCCAGACGTCTCTCCGGACCACTCGCCTGGGTCCATTCTTCAAGCTGCACGAGGGCTTCCTCTGCGCGGGCGGGGGACGCCGCGACACCTGCACGCAGGACGGGGGGGGGCCCTTGGCCTGTCCCATGGAGGTAGAGTATCATAAGTACACAGCTGGACTCTCAAGTGGGAGACACGACCACATTCTCCATTTTAGATCGGTGGTTTGGTAGCAACTAGTGCCTCTCCCGGTTGCATCCTCGGCCATTATCTCGGAGCCCAGGGTACGCTGCGACTTATATTTTTATGGCATTGTCGGCAAACGAGCTAGTGGGTCACCTGATGGTAAGCAACTACACTTGCTACCTCACTGTGGTCTTCTGTAAGGTGCCTTCACGTTACAGAAGAATCTTTCTCAGGCTTAAAGGCACCACGCTGAAGGTCATGTCAACAGCCAGATGGGGGGAGGAGCCATAGTCACCCTTCTGAGCAGATGGAGGAAGAGATTGTATAGTCACCCACTATGCTAGATAGGAGAATTGGTAGCTACATAGAGGAACGCTGCTGCCCATCCCATAGAATGTCCCTTAGACGCTTCTTACGACACACGTATGGGATGCAATGGTAGATTCTAGATGGCACTGGCACTATTGTATGAGTTGTGAGCGTGGACACTCGCCTGGTAGACCTCGCGGACTGCCAGACGTCTCTCCGGACCACTCGCCTGGGTCCGTTCTTCAAGCTGCACGAGGGCTTCCTCTGCGCGGGCGGGGGACGCCGCGACACCTGCACGCAGGATGGAGGGGGTCCCCTGGCCTGTCCTATGGAGGTACTGTTGTCCTATGGAAGTCCATTGCTGGACGAAGCTTCTCCCAGATGGAAGACACAAACATAAAATCTCTCTCAGGCTTAAAGACACCATGTCAACAGCCTGTTGAAGCCCACTGCTGCGTGTAGGTCTTTTCCAGATGGGGGGGGGGGGGGGCGAGCCTATAGTCAGTAATAGTCACCCTTCTGAGCAGGCGAAACAGTAGCTATATTGAAGAAGTGTTCTACCCATCCTCCTTAGAGTCCCATCGTGACTGTTAGGAGTCACCTTCACAATATTGAGTCCACTGCTGGACGAAGACCTTCCCCAGATGGAGAAAGAGACGTATAGTCATCCACCATGCTGGACAGGAAAATTGCTAGCTACAGAAGGAAACGCTGCTGCCCATAGCTTTTGAATTTCACTAAGACGCTTCATACGACACACCCATGGGATGCAATGGTAGATTCTATATGGCATTGACACTATTGTATGAGTTGTGAGGGTAGACACTCGCCTGGTAGACCACGCTGACTGCCAGACGTCTCTCTGGACCACTCGCCTGGGTCCGTTCTTCAAGCTGCACGAGGGCTTCCTCTGCGCGGGCGGGGGACGCCGCGACACCTGCACGCAGGATGGAGGGGGACCCCTGGCCTGTCCCATGGAGGTACTGTTGGCCTATGAGGTCCATTCCTGGACGAAGCTTCTCCCAGAGATGGGAGACACGAACATAAAATCTCTCTCAGACTTAAAGACACCATGTCAACAGCTTGATGAAGCCCACTGCTGGACCTAGGTCTTTTCCAGATGGGGGGGGGGGGAGCCTATAGTCAGTAATAGTCACCCTTCTGAGCAGGCGAAACAGTAGCTACATTGAAGAAGTGTGCTACCCATCCTCTTTAGAGTCGCACCGTGGCTGTTAAGAGTCACCTTCACAATAATGAGTCTACTGCTGGACGTACACCTTCCCCAAATGGAGGAAGAGATTCTATAGTCACCTACTATACTGGACAGAAGAAGTGCTAGCTACAAAGAGGAACGCTGCTGCCCATCCCTCTGGAATGTCCCTAATGTACGCTTCTTACGACACATCCATGAGATTCAAGATGCAAAAAGACCCTTGGAGGTAGATCATCGTCATTTTCATCATCCTAGCGCCTCTCCCGGTTGCATCCTCGGCCATTGCCTTCGGAGCCCTGATGGGCTGGCCAAGATGCCATCTTGCAAAAGACAAATAGCGCTATCTAACTCCACCATGCACACGAAGTGTGTATTTGTGTTAAAGCGGAATGAAGATATGTGACAAGTCGCAACGAAAGCCATATATTTTCGCTTGCGCAATGGCATCTTGGCTAGCACACCAGGATACACTTCGACTATTATCTTTAATCGACCACCCTGTTTCCTTTAATATTAAATTCTTGTCCCCCCCAGGACGATCCCACTCGCTACATAGTATCCGGGGTGGTATCGTGGGGCATAGGCTGCGGCGAGGACGGCGTCCCGGGCGTGTACATGTCCGCGGCGCACTACCGCGCCTGGGTCACGCGCACTGCGGAGGAACAGGGCATCAAGCTAGACCAGAGCTAGGTTGCTGGTGAAGACCTGGGCTAATAAAGTGGTCTTAATATCGAAGGTGCTTCATTGCGATTAAAAATCTGTGAATTCTTAAGGCTGTTTTATTTTGGTACAAATTTTTAAGCTTGCATCCTCGAAACTTCTGATAAATGGCGTTGAATGACGAATGATGATCCTGCATCGCACTAGCAAAATAGTAACATCGCATAACATGTTGTACAAGAACAGACGATTTGGCACAAAGGGAGATGGGGTGGACTGACTACAATGTCTAATAACTTTAAGATAGCCCGACCTAGCTACTCATACACTTAAGTTACTGATAGTTCAATCAAAGTACTAAAATCTTCCTGCTTTGTAATCACTATCAGAATCTGTGGATACTAGGGTATCTAGGAGAAAGAGAGGCGCGAACCTCTGTCCAAAGAATCTCCTACACCCAATGGTGTAGGAGCATGACACCTAGACAATTCTAGGTGTCATGACTCTGACCCTAGATCTCCAGTACAACAGTATTGGACACTTGATTCTCCCACACGCCACTTGGTGTCAGGCGTGGCGCTCCAAATCTGACACAAGGATGCCTACTGTTATACTATTAGACAGTTATGAGTAAGGTGTCTGCTTGGTAGGTCCATGATGATCTGAATCTGACTGTCATACATATAAGACAGTTACAATGAGTCTCCCGCGCTCCCCGCTCACAGTATCGGGCGCGGTGTGTGTGTGTGTGCGAAGACGGCGTCCCGGGCGTGTATATGTCCGCGGCGCACTACATCGCCTGGGTCGAGCGCACTGCGGTGGAACAGGGCATCAGGATCGAATAATAAAATATACTAAAGTATAGAACAACAGTTGTAGACGAGGACTTCAGGATTGGATGAATAAAGAGTGCTTTAGTAGAATAGTAGTTTCATTTCGAAAAAAGAAGCTGTGATTTTATTACGTGTTTAATTTTTTCCAAGGTAATCAGCACTTTTCACGTAAGTACTGTTTGCTCGAAACGACCGATAGATGGCGTTGGACGGTGGTAAAGCATCCTGCATCGCGCTAGCAAAATTGTTTTATCGCACGCAAGATCCAAGAAAGCACTGACAAATTAGCTCCAATAAACTCTCTAATAAGTGCCAAATTGTCTTTCACATAATATAGGCCCAAAAAGGTTACTGATAAGTTATTTGAGTAATATCTTACATTCACTTAGCTTCACACATATGGTCAATGAATCATATGGTCCTTCGGAACCGGATAAAATTCAGAAATCAAATAAGACACTGTTTCTTGTACGGAACGTATATTTAGTCATTTTTCATCGTCCCTTTTACTGCTGCTGGTCGTCGGGTTCGTTGCGGCAGTGCGCACGGCAGCTCGCCTGACAGCGCGTCACCGTGCGCACGTTGCACAATACACGGCGTGGAGGAAAATATGATCCTTCTGAAGCGGATAAAACGAAAATTTAGTCCTTTGAAACCGGATAAATTGAACATTTGGTCCTTCGAAGCCGGATAAATTGGTAAATGAAATCAGACACTGTTTCTTGTACACAACGTATATTTAGTCATTTTTCGTCGTCTTTCCTCTGCTACAGCAGGCCTGGCAGCGCGTCACTGTGCGCACGTTGCAATACTCAGTGCAAACATGGTCCTTCCAAGCCGGATAAAATGAACATTTGGTCGTTCAAAGCCGGATAAAATGAACATTTGGTCCTTCGAAGCCGGATTGGTAAATTAAATAAGACACTATTTCTTGTACATACCGTTTATTTAGCTCATTCTCGGCTCAGTCGGCGCGCAGGCAGCGGTCGGAGCAGCGCTTGAGGCAGTCGGGGTCGTTGCGGCAGTGCACTTTGCAATAACACGCGGAGGACAAATGGTCCTTTCGAGCCGGATAAAATAAACATTTGGTCATTCAAAGCCGGATAAAATTTGGGATTAAAATAAGACACTGTTTCTTGTATACAACGTATATTCAGTATAGTCGGCTCCCTCAGTCGGTGCGCAGGCAGCGGTCGGAGCAGCGCTTGAGGCAGTCGGGGTCGTTGCGGCAGTGCACGTTACTATAAATTCAGTGCGAAAGACAATATGGTCCTTCCAAGCCGGATAAAACAAACATATGGTCCTTCGAAGCCGGATAAAATGAACATTTGGTCCTTCGAAGCCGGATAAAATTTGGAATTGAAATAAGACACTCTTTCTTGTACATAACGTTTATTTAGTAATTTCTCTCTACTACTGCTTTCAGTCGGCGCGCAGGCAGCGGTCGGAGCAGCGCTTGAGGCAGTCGAGGTCGTTGCGGCAGTGCACGTTGCAATTGCCCGCGAAGGACAAATGGTTCTTCGAAGCCCGATAAATTGGTAAATTAAATAAGACAGTGTTTCTTGTACACAACGTATATTCACTATAGTCGGCTCACTCAGTCGGCGCGCAGGCAGCGGTCGGAGCAGCGCTTGAGGCACTCGGGGTCGTTGCGGCAGTGCACCTTGCAATAAATTCAGCGCAAAAGACCATATGGTCCTTCAAAGCTGGATAAAATTGTCGCAGTATCACATAATGGTCTTCCGAGCCAGATAAAATGAACATTTGGTCCTTCGAAGCCGGATAAAATTCTGAAATGAAATAAGACACTATTTCTTGTACATAACGTTTATTTAGTAATTTCTCTCTACTGCTGCTGTCAGTCGGCGCGCAGGCAGCGGTCGGAGCAGCGCTTGAGGCAGTCGGGGTCGTTGCGGCAGTGCGCGCGACAGCTCGCCAGGCAACGCGTCACTGTGCGCACGTTGCAATACTCAGTGTAAACATGGTCCTTCCGAGCTGGATGAAACAAACATATGGTCCTTCGAAGTCGGATAAAACGAACATATGGTCCTTCGAAGCCGGATAAATTGGAAAATTAAATAAGACACTGTTTCTAGTACAGAACGTATATTCACTATAGTCGACTCACTTAGTCGGCGCGCAGACAGCGGTCGGAGCAGCGCTTGAGGCAGTCGGGGTCGTTGCGGCAGTGCGCGCGGCAGCTCGCCTGGCAGCGCGTCACGGTGCGCACGTTGCTACGCGCGAGGCGCTCGTCGAACATCACGCTGGGAGAAGAATAAGCGTAAATATAAAGTTTCAACATCATAAACAAATAAATATTTATCCGATCTCAGGTGGCTCAGGCGGGACTTGAACACAGCGCCTCTTGCAATCCGGGCAGGCGCTGTGACCACAAAGCTAAGCCACTTAGTGGATCTGATGAATTTCTTCTCGTAATTTGCTTAACGTTAAATACAGCGTTGTCCCTATCAATATTGTAGTACCTATACGCACGCTATTACGTAGGTCACACTAAAAGTTTAACGTAACTTGAAAAAACAACATTTTATAGCGAAAATTTTATGTTTATTGCTTTTCAAAATACTCTCCTTTACATTTTAAGCATTTTTCCATACGATCGAACCATTTTTTAAAACAGGAAGACCACAGATCTGGAGGCATGTTTTCTACGTGCTGATTAAACGATATCACTGCCTCTTCGGAGTTGTTAAAAGTAAAACCTCTCATCAAATCTTTGATTTTGGGGAAAATACAAAAATCACAGGGTGCTAGGTCGGGGCTATGCGCGGGATGGGTGACGAGTTGTACTTTTTCGGTAGCTAAAAATGACTTTGTTTTTTTGGCGGTGTGTGAAGATGCGTTGTCATGATGTAGGAGAACGCGGCTTCTGGGTCGTCTTTCGCGAACTTTTTCTAACACCCTGGGTAAACAAATGGTAGAGTACCACTCGGCATTAACACTCTTTTGATCTTCTAGTGGAATTGTGCTACTTTAGTAGCATCTGTGAGCACCATTCCACGCGAGCCCGCTTCTGCTCCGCTGTCAGTTCATGAGGGATCCAACGACAGCAAAGTTTCCGAACTTTCAATTCTTGATGTAAAATTTTCTGAATTTGGCTCATACCAATCCCCAATAGTCCTCAAATCGTCTCATAGGTAATCCGCGGGTTTTCTTCGATTAGCCGCTTAACAGTAGCCACATTATTTTCGTTGACGGCAGTTGAAGGCCGTCCTTCACGAAATTTGTCATTAAAAGAAACTCGACCTCTTTCAAATTCAGTAAACCATCGTCTCACGGTGCTCAAACATGGTGCTTCTCTCCCAAAAGCATTTTGAAGACGAATGGCACAGTCTTGCGGACTGAGAGAACTTTTAAAATCATAGAAAATCATCACTCTAAAATCTTTTCGACTTAATTCCATTTTCGTTGCGTACGTAGAACTTTGATGCGTGATAAAAAACAATTGACAAATCATTTCCCGCTAATTGTGTTTTTTTATTAATAGGAAGGTGCCAACATTTGAAAAATTATAACATTCGAAATTCAAATAAGTCCGATTAGCTAGAAGTGCAAAACTTTCAGTGTGCCCCATGTATAAACATACAAAGAAACATACGATCTCAAGGTGGATGGAGTCCAGCCCGAGCCACCAGAGATAGGATGATATTTTTATAACTAATCAAAAATTTTTACTAAGTATGTAAAAATGCTTCAAATAAATAAATAAAAAACGCCTAAATATGTAGCTTTTCCGACTATTATCCAAATGGTCTGGTTTCCCTTGGAAGGGGAAAGGAGGTCAGACAGATCACAGTCGCTCCATGTTAAAAACCAGGCTGTTCAATTCAGGATCATAGCTCCAATTGCCTAGCCTCAAACTAAACTCGAAGCTTGTACTATGGAAGCTTGGGAACGGAAAGACATACTTAAATACATTTATAGACATTCATGACTCGAGTACAGATGCCGATGCTCATCACACAAACATTTGCCCCTACTTTCAAAATTCTTAAACCAATCGAAAGCTACATTAGTTAACGTAGGCTATCTTTAAGTTTTTAATATGTATGTGTGTAAATGTGATGTTTAGTGCCTGTGCGAAGCAGGGACGAGCCGCTATCCCTACTAATAATATAAAGCGAAAGTATCTCTCTCTCCCTGCCTGTCTGTTTGTTTCCCGCTTAAACCACTCAACCGATTTTGATGAATTTGGTACAGACAATCTTTTGACCCTGAGAAAGAACATTGGCTTCCTTTCTTTGCGAAAAGAAGGGATCTGAAATCGATGGGGACGAAGTCACGGGTGGCTAGTCTATACAAATATTATAAAGAGGAAAGGTTTGATTTTTTGTTTGTTTGTTTGTATGAATTGAATAGGCTCCGAAACTACTTGGCAGATTTGAAAAATTCTTTCACTGTTGGAAAGCTACATTCACCCAGAGTAACATAGGCTATATATTATCCCGGTACGGGAAGTAGTTCCCCCGGGACGCGGGTGAAACCGCGTGACGGACCGCTAGTATTTTATAAAAATAAGTATTACTTTGAATCTGACCCAACCTGTGAATAAAAGGCACAGAAGTGCACGTAGCCGCATCGCAGTGCAGCACAGGGGGCGCCACCGCCGCCAGGAGCGAGCTGTCCTCCCCCACCACGTACGGGATGTGGTCGATGTACACGCTACTACTCACGTGTCTTGTTATGCTCACAAGGTTATGTCAGCCATTGACTTCTTTGGCAATGATCTGGTTTGGCTTGTTAGGCTGATGTTGCATCCTCTTAAAGATCCTTTAGCTATCTTATAAGTACTCCGTTTTTGCATAATGAGTTTAGGATGGTAAAATGTGGTCTGGCTGAAATGCAGTCAGATTCACAGATCCCACATCTAGAAGAAACGTGCAGAAACTTCCGACATATTATATTACCCCTTTGGACTTTATATCGCCAGTACCGGATTTAACTCTACCAGCGCCCTATAAGTACTAACTAAGAACTTAAGCATTGGCGTCGCTTGCCTAGACACTAATGTCACATTAAGGATGGTATAAATATGGTATTTTCGGTCCTGTTTGAAGGCAGTCAGATTCCCATATCCCACATGTACATTTTGAACTCCAAGTGTTTCAACTTCTTCAGGCTTCAACTACAAAAGTTCATGGTTTTTTTGGTCTCGTTCGAAGGTAGCTAGTAGGATCAGATCTAAATGGATTGTATCCTACCACTTCCCATGTATGAACCAACCTGTCAATGAAAGGCACAGAAGTGCACGTAGCAGCATCGCAGTGCAGCACAGGGGGCGCCACCGCCGCCAGGAGCGAGCTGTCCTCCCCCACCACGTACGGGATGTGGTCGATGTACACGCTACTACTCACGTGTCTTGTTATGCTCACAAGAATATGTCAGCCATTGACTTTTTTGGCAATGATCTGGTTTGGCTGGTTAAGCTGATGTTGCATACTCTTTAAGATCCTTTAGCTATCTTATAAGTACTCCGTTATTGCACAATGAGTATGCAATATTGTCGTACGTGGTACCAGCCGCATTGGTGTAGCTTGCGTCACATAAGGAATAGTCTGGCTCAAAGGCAGTCAGATTCCCAGTTCCCACATGTAGATCTCAGGTGAAGAACCAGGGAGTATCTGGACTTTTTATCGCCAGTTCTAGTTTTAACTCTACCAGCGCCTTGGGCGTGATTTCTACAGCACCCTCTACGACTTAGTAAACTTCGAACTAAATGGATACGTTGGGTGCGCCCTTGGTTCCCCTTTTAATTTCAGGCCATGAGCATATTGAATTCCAAGTGTTTACATTGCGTCATACGTGGCTTCAACTACAAAAGTTCATGGTTTTTTTGGTCTTTCTCGAAGGAAGCTAGAAGGATCAGATCTAAATGGATTGTATCCTACCACTTCTCATGTATGAACCAACCTGTCAATAAAAGGCACAGAGGTGCAGGTGGCCGCATCGCAGTGCAGCACAGGGGGCGCCACCGCCGCCAGGAGCGAGCTGTCCTCCCCCACCACGTACGGGATGTGGTCGATGTACATTGGACAATAGGCCCATAACTGAAGTGTCTATGAGCGGGCACAGATAATGCCAGCCATTGATTTCACTTAATCTACTATGATGATGAGATAGGCACCTAAATGGCATGCTTAGCTAACAAATATACTCACTGCCCCTTAAGGTTGTTTGTGATTTCTAGCAGTTGTGTCCATTGTTGGCTACTTTTGTATCTCGATGTCCGATTGTGAGGGACATATAGTGGGATATCGGGAGTAGACCAGAGTGAAGTGGCACTTCGTAACTATTGTGCTATTTTTCTGCTGATGAGTAAGGTCACCAGAGCTCAGTTGGGGAGGGTATGGGGTTTTAAAGGCAGCAACGCTGCAACCCTTGTGCTGTTGTTGATGTCCATTAGCAGCGGTGATCACTTACCATCAGGTGACCATCTTGTTCGTTTGCTTTCCAAAATCATATGAAAGCGACTTAGGGACATTCAAAAGACATGGCCAACATTGTATGGAACGTTTGCCTAGACACCAAATTCATTTCCCACAAACATGTCGTACTGCATTAGACTCGTTACTATCAGAACATTCAATATCATTAACAACTAAAGTCCAAGAACTTGAGGTTATAATTATACAGACACACAAAGATTGCAAAAAACATTTCAATCCCTTACTGTAGCATTGTTTTGATTGATGACATGATACATTGGTTACTAAGGTTACTCAACGGTGTACCGTGAAAAAACTGTTGTCTCTTTTTCTCTTATCGTAATTTTGCTGACGCTTACTCTGTCACGCATTGTTCATTATTTCCATGGCAACGGATTTAAATATTTGACAATAACTGTCGAAATAATGACAATAATATTCATTCCTTTCTGCTTAAAGTAATATTCATTTTGGGAAAAATAATAAAATACTATGTTTAAAATAGTTTGTTGGTGATAAATAATACGTTAAATGATACAATTTCAAATATTTTTTATATTTGAAGCTATATTTTATTGTATGTCACTGTTTTTCATACAATATTATATTGTGTCTATGGAGGACAAGAGCAGACTATCCGTATTTACGTTGAAAGGAACGCATTTTCTCAAAAGCAGTGTATAGCGGAAGTTAAATTACTAATTAATTTCTTTTAAATACTGACAAGTTCTACAAGATTGTAAAATATACGAAAATTCATATTTTAATTTAATATATTTTGTGCTTTTGTGCCATTCGTGGCCATCACTACTTCACTAGGCAGGAATTGGCCATGTCCTTTCTAGAGGATAGAAAACGTCTAGTCTATTTCGAGCGCGTCAAAAAAGCATGTCCTGCTTGCTATGTTGACACGCATTACACACACACTGGCTAATTACCTGTCAATAAAAGGCACAGAAGTGCAGGTAGCCGCATCGCAGTGCAGCACAGGGGGCGCCACCGCCGCCAGGAGCGAGCTGTCCTCCCCCACCACGTACGGGATGTGGTCGATGTACACGCTGTCGAAGAGGCACATTCGCTTCATGTACTCCTCCGTGGTCGTCCACATTGTGGGGGGGATGCCTGGAGAATTGGGGAGGTTGGTTAATACAGCAGCAGATTTCAAGAAACTAGTGTGTATGTGATGTACGGAATGCCAGAGAATCAGAGCCAAACATAAACTTGTCCTAAGAATTCATCTAAAAATATCATGTCAGTTGAACAAAAGTGGGACAAAATTCTAAATTAATCCCATGACTGCCCATGTAACGATAGATTGATGAAGTGGAAAAGGATCTGCAGAGCTTCAGACAGGAAACTGTAAGGCGATGGTGCAAGATATCCTGGACATTTCGGCTGTTAAGGGAAGCAATGGCTGCATCAGAAAGCCTCTTGCAGACCACAGCTGGAACTACGCCTTCGCCAGATGGGTCACCACTGGGCAGGCGGGTTGGTGACAGTAGTACGGTGGATTACGTGAGGTCGTAATGACATAAAGAAGGATGTTAAAATGTCCCTTACCGACGGCGAAGTATCTGGTGTTGCACATGTGCTCCTGGATGAGGTCGGAGCGGTTGCTGAACCAGCCCACGAGCCAGCGCAGGTCCTCGAACTTGCTGATCTCGTCGCTGATGACCTTGCGCGTCAGCCGGAGGTACTCCACGTCAGCTTCTATCACCGACTCGTCTTTGTCTTCGCCGTAGCTGTGGAAAGAGATGGAGATGTTAAATGCTGTGATGATACGAGAGAGATAGAACATAGTGGTACTGAAATGAATATTCTCATTTCTACACAAATCACTACATAGTATAAAACAAAGTCGTTTTTTCTGTCCCTATGTGTGTTGTATGTCCCTATGAACGCTTAAATCTTTAAAACTACGCAACGGATTTTGATGCGGTTTTTTTAATAGATAGAGTAACTCATGAGGAAGGTTTTTATGTATTATTATCATCCATTAAATAGTGGACAAGTACCACGGGCGAAGCCGGGGCGGGCCGCTAGTAATATTATAAAGAGGAAAGATTTGTATTTTTGCATGTAACGAATAAATTCAAAAACTACAGGACTGATTATTCAAATCTGAACTGGACTGATTTGAATAATCAGTACACTGTTGGCTAGCTACACTATCCCCGGTGAATATAGTGTACATACGTCTGTTCCGGGAAATGTGGGGGAAGGGGGGATATATTTGAAAAAAGAAATTACTCGCGGGTGAAACCGCGAGCGGAATATTAATATACTTACTTACATTACACTTCCATACGGCGGTTGAGTAATTATAAATTGTGAAATTATTGTCGATTTATAAGTGCCAATTTTGGCCTACGTTAAGTATAACTATTTTGATTTTCATTTACAAGTTCTGTGTCATTTGTAATTTGTGACTGTTTATTGGTAAATAAATGCTATTGTATTTTTTGTAATGACGGCGACTGTCACAGAGTTGATTGCTCTGGTGTTATATATATCCTATAGGTACTCACTTCCTATACTGCATCTTGAGTATGGCTTCAGACATGTGGATGCGGAAGATGACTCCTGGCCTGAGGTGCGCCTGGTATAGGTCCTTGGGCATTTCTACGAAGGATGACTCCCACTCCTGGATAGAATGATATAGACAAGTAACGAACGTTGATTATTGAAGGTTACTGGGGTTACTAAAGATAGCAAAGTTACAACGGTTACTAAGGTTACTAGGGTTACTAAAGTAACTAGGGTTACCAAGGTTACTAAGATGCCCGAGGTTTCGAAGGTTTCTGAATTTACTGATGTTACTATGGTTACAACGGTTACCAAGATTGTTAAGTTTACTAGGGTTACTATGGTTACCAAGGTTACTAAGCCAACTATGATAGTTAACCAAGGTTACTAATGTTACTAATGTTACTATTGTTACTAAAGTTACTAAGGTTACTAAGTCTACCTTGACCGGCGGGTCGTAGCTGTCAAAGCTGACTCTGTCCCGCTTGTCCTTGTTGCGCGCGTCGCGTGAGATCTTCCTCATGCGCGCCGCCTGCTGCGACTCCCACGCGCCCGCGCGCCGGGCTGATGGCACCTCCGTTGTGGAGGAGTTTTTTGACTATGGGAGAGCAATGTAAGGACAATTATAGTTTAAAAGGATTGATTGCAGGACCATGTTCAAAAAATTATGGATCAATTTGAACCACCAAAGGTGCGATTCACTAAGCGCAAATTTTATAAAAGCCGTGGTCGCCGCAGCGTCTGTGTAATCGGTGACAGGTTTCTAATATACAGTTTTCCATTTAAATATACAAAGATGATCACTCCAGTTGATTGTCGACACTCTAACAAGCCAAATTGTGAATTCCATCACAAATTTTTACTAGTTTCACCGTTTACATTGCATTGCCGCTGCAATGCATCATGGAATTCACAATTTGGCATGTTACAGTGTCGACAATCAACTGGAGTGATCATCTTTGTATATTTAAATGGAAAACTGTATATTAGAAACCCTGTCACCGATTACACAGACGCTGCGGCCAAGGCTTTTATGAAATTTGCGCTTAGTGAATCGCACCTCTGGTGGGCTAGCCAAGATGCCATTTCGCTAGAGCATGGGTCTTCTTGAGCTTATTATACAAACGATATTCGTTAAGGCAGTATTGCTTTAAACGCAGTCCAAACTGAGTGAGACAGGCTAGAACTTTAACACTCCCACGACCTTTGCGCGGTTGTTGATATTCATGGGCAGCGATGATCACTTGCCATTTGCCATAGGGTAGTCCGTTTGCTTCCATGAAACATAAAAAAGACATGATTTCAATTGCCTTTGGGCCCTTGACATTCTGTGGGGGTTTTAGATTTTTAAATTAATATTTTAAAATTGTTAAAACAAAACTGTCATTGATTGTAGTTACCTCGTTTTCATCTGGAGGAGATGTGGTGACGCGATTCTTGCCACGACGCCGACCGCCGCGCCCTCTCCTCCTCTGCTAAAAGGAAACAATTTTAAATTGCCCAATTTGTAAAAACCACTAAAAGGATTTGAATCCGTAACCCTCGGTGGTTAGGTTCACCAACCATAAGTATTGAAGGCATTGGTAATATTTTTTCAATTCCGTTCGCACCAATCAGCGTACTATATACTTATGACGTATTCAACATTCCTGCTTCAAGGTTTAGGTGTAATTTTGATTGAGGTTTTTTTACTATTATTCCTATTTGAGAAAGCTCAATATACATCCTACAATGTTATTGTTACATTGTTTTACGCTTTACATGTTTATTCCAGTAATAGCCTATTTCAATTCGAATTCAGCGATTTCATAAAATCTATACTTACTAATAAAAAAAAGCTTTAGAGTTTGTTTGTTTGGAACTACTATCTCGTATACATTTCTCAAGAACTTTATCTGTCTAGTTGTTTTGGAGCCCATTAATATACCTTTATGATTGTATTTGGATAGCTATGATTAACTGAGATAGATCGCTACGCTTCATACGAACGAAGCCAGTCATAAACCCTATTCTACTAATTATCGTAGTTCTCTTACATAAACTTTAGCCAAATAACGCAAAACACAACTAAGTATTTTCAAAACTTTATTTATTACTAATAAGCATTACTCCTCAACATCCTTGGGCTCGGTGATGGAGTCGACGAAGAGCACGGAGTTGCACTCGGCCGCGTCGCACTGCAGCATGGGCGGCGCCTCCAGCGGCGTGACGGAGTACTCGTCGCCCACCACGTACGGCGTGCCGTCGATCCACAGCGCGTCGAACAGGCAGTATATGTGCACCTTGGTATTCCAAGAGGCTCAATCGGTTTATTTTAAGCACTGTACTTCGCGTCTAAGGTCGGAGGTTCATATACCACAAAATTTTTGGTGGAAAATAATGATGTGTATGTGGATGATATTATGATGTTTTCTAAGACAGAAAGTGGCTCATGATCTTTCCTAAGAACCTTATCTTTTTAATCCTTGCGTTTATCCTGGCTACACCAAATTGTGGACACCATGGCACGGATTATGTACGAGGGTAAGCTTCGACTATGATTCTTAAGTGTCTAGCCTGGTTTTTACATTGAATCAACTACTATCTGACCTCCGTAACCTTTACAATGTAAATTAGATTTTTTTTTGTCAATTTATCTAGCTATGTACAAAGTTTCATTTTAATCTGGCCAGTAGTTGTGAAGCCTTGTCAGGTACTTTAGTGACTTTTTTTTACGATAGCTGGGTACAAAATACACTTATTTTAATGCGTTTTGCCCTAACAGTTGCTTTAATTAGTCAAAACACATCAAAATCCATCCAAAACTTCATTTATTTCCAAGTAGCATCACTCCTCAACATCTTTGGGCTCGGTGATGGAGTCGACGAAGAGCACGGAGTTGCACTCGGCCGCGTCGCACTGCAGCATGGGCGGCGCCTCCAGCGGCGTGACGGAGTACTCGTCGCCCACCACGTACGGCGTGCCGTCGATCCACAGCGCGTCGAACAGGCAGTATATGCGCACTTTGATATTCCAAGAGGCTCCATGGGTTTATTTTTAGCACTGTACTTCGCGTCTAACGTCGGAGGTTCATATGCCACAAAATTTTTGGTGGTAAATAATGGTGCGTATGTGGATGATATTATGATGCTTTCTGAGACTAAAAGCAGCTCATGAATGACCCATTCTAAGAACCTTATCTTTTTCATCCTTGCGTTTGCCCTGGGTACACCAAATTGTGGACACCATGGCTCAGATTATATACGAGGGTACGCTATAACTATGATTCTAAAGTGTCCAGCCTGGTTTTTACATTGAATCAACTACTACCTGACATCCGTAACCTTTCCAGTGTATAACAGGCTACTTTCTAATAGTTGACTATATATCTTGTCACAAAGTTTCATTTTAATCTAGCCAGTAGTTTTGAAGCCTTATCAGGTACTTAAGTGACTTTTTTTACGATAGCTTAGTAGAATAAACCGTAATTTATTGCGTTTTGCACTAACAGTTGCTAAAATTAGTCAAAACACCTCAAAATTCATCCAAAACTTCTTTTATTTCCAATCATTATCACTCCTCAACATCCTTGGGCTCGGTTATGGAGTCGACGAAGAGCACGGAGTTGCACTCGGCCGCGTCGCACTGCAGCATGGGCGGCGCCTCCAGCGGCGTGACGGAGTACTCGTCGCCCACCACGTACGGCGTGCCGTCGATCCACAGCGCGTCGAACAGGCAGTATATGTGCACTTTGATATTCCAAGATGCTCAATGGGTTTATTTTTAGCACTGAACTATGCATCTGAGGACGTAGCTTCATATACCACAAAACTTTCGGTGGTATGTAATAGTGCGTACGTGGATGATATTATGATGCTTTCTGGGACAAAAAGTGGCTCATGACCCTTTCTAAGACACTTATCTTTTTCATCCTTGCATTTGTCCCCGTTACATAAAATTGTGGACACCAGGGCAGAGATAGTATACCAGGGTTCACACCGACTATGATTCCAAAATGGCCAGCCTGGTTTTTACATTGAATCAACTGCTACCTGACCCCCGTAACCTTTACAGTGTATTACAGACTATATTTTCTAATACTAGACTTTTTATTTTGCTAAAAAGTTTTGTTATGATGTGTCAAGTAGTTTTGAAGCCTAGTCAGGTACTTTAAAGACGTTTTTTTACGAAAGCTAGATACTTTAAACCTAATTTTATCGCATATAGCCATAACAGCTGCTAAAATTAGTCAAAACACATCAAAATCCATCCAAAACTTCATTTATTTCCAAGTAGCATCACTCCTCAACATCTTTGGGCTCGGTGATGGAGTCGACGAAGAGCACGGAGTTGCACTCGGCCGCGTCGCACTGCAGCATGGGCGGCGCCTCCAGCGGCGTGACGGAGTACTCGTCGCCCACCACGTACGGCGTGCCGTCGATCCACAGCGCGTCGAACAGGCAGTATATGCGCACTTTGGTAATCCAAGAGGCTCAATGGGTTTATTTTAAGCACTGTACTTCGCGTGTTAGGTCGGAAGTTCATATGCCACAAAATTTTTGGTGGGAAATAATGGTGCGTACGTGGATGATATTATGATGCTTTCTAAGGCAGAAAGTTGCTCATGATCCTTTCCAAGAGCCTTATCTTTTTCATCCTTGCGTTTGTCCCGGTTACATCGAATTGTGGACACCAGGCCCCTGATAATATACCAGGGTTTGCTTCGACTGTAATCCTGAATTGACCAGCTTAGGTATCTCCTTCAAGCTACCGCCTACTGACCTCCGTAACCATTAAAATGTAAATAAGAAACTTTTAACAATTTATCTAGCTACAAAGTTTCATTATCATCTGTCCAGTAGTTTTGAAGCCTAGTCAAGTATGTAAAAAACTGTCTTTTATGATAGCTGGGTACAAAATACACTTTTTTTAATGCGTTTTGCCCTAACAGTTGCTTTAATTAGTCAAAACACATAAAAATCCATCCAAAACTTTATTGATTTCCAATCATCATCACTCCTCAACATCCTTGGGCTCGGTAATGGAGTCGACGAAGAGCACGGAGTTGCACTCGGCCGCGTCGCACTGCAGCATGGGCGGCGCCTCCAGCGGCGTGACGGAGTACTCGTCGCCCACCACGTACGGCGTGCCGTCGATCCACAGCGCGTCGAACAGGCAGTAGATGTGCACCTTGGTAGTCCAAGAGGCTCAATTGGTTTATTTTTAGCACTGTACTTCGAGTCTTAGGTCGTAGGTTCATATACCACATAACTTTCGTTGGAAAATAATGGTGCGTACCTGGATGATATTATGATGCTTTCTAAGGCAGAAAGTTGCTCATCTTCCTTTCTGAGAGCCTTATCTTTTTCATCCTTGCGTTTGTCCCCGTTACATAAAATTGTGGACACCATGGCACAGATTATATACGAGGGTACGCTATAACTATGATCCTAAAGTGTCCAGCCTGGTTTTTACATTGAATCAACTACTATCTGACCTCCGTAACCTTTACAGTGTATAACAGGCTACTTTCTAATACTTAACTATACATCTTGTCATAAAGTTTCATTTTAATCTAGCCATTAGTTTTGAAGCCTTATCAGGTACTTAAGTGACTTTTTTTACGACAGCTTAGTACAATAAACCTTAATTTATAGCGTATAGCCCTAACTGTTGCTGAAGTTAGTCAAAACACATCAAAATACATCCAAAACTTTATTAATTTCCAATCAGCATCACTCCTCAACATCCTTGGGCTCGGTTATGGAGTCGACGAAGAGCACGGAGTTGCACTCGGCCGCGTCGCACTGCAGCATGGGCGGCGCCTCCAGCGGCGTGACGGAGTACTCGTCGCCCACCACGTACGGCGTGCCGTCGATCCACAGCGCGTCGAACAGGCAGTATATGTGCACCTTGATCGTCATGTAGCTTATGAACTTGTAGATACGACCTCCGCACTCTCCTAAATGCTCCTTAATACTCTTATCCGTCTTATACATTAGCAGCAAATTGTGGAATTTGGAAATCTCATCCATGACGACCTTTTTAATCAGATTCGTGTAGATAATATCGGCTTCGATATGCCTTTCTGGGTCTTCGTACATCCGCTGCTTAATTCTCAGTATAGCGTCAGACATTCGCACTCTAAAGATGACTCCAGGGTTCATCTGGTCGGGCAAGATACCCGGCCGCTTGGTGGACGTCGTGAAGTCCAGGATTCGATCCTTGACGGGTTCAGGGTAGACGTAGTGGTGCGGTCGCTCGCGGATCTTCGGCCCGTTGATTGAGGTGAACGGACGCACGTTCTGGAGCAAGAAAACGGCTGGTCAAAGCTTCGGTTTTGGACTTCGCTGTTGGTCTAGTCAGAATTATGGGGAAATCTTCTGTTTTAAGTTATTAAAACACATTCCTAATACAGCACTTTAACAAATACGCATATTATAAACTTGTACGCACACAGCCGTGAAAGGAGGGTAAATTAACAGAATTAAACGCGATTTTAGATGTTACCGATGGCGAGTCAAAAATATTATGTACCCGCTTCTTGTCGAGAGATTATTAAAAATCCGCTGTTTACCGCTAATATAATCAAATGATTTGAATAATCATACTAATAATATAAATGTGAAAGTTTTTTGTTTGGATGTTTGTCCGTCAATCAAGCTGAAATACACTGAACGGATTTTGATGAAAGGTATATAGGTATGGGCTTACTTAGGTGATAGGAAACCTTTGATTTAATGCTCCCATGGGATGAAATAGGAATCTTGATCCACGCGGGTAAGGCCGTGTAAAATTGAGTTTTAATAATAATTATCTTTTTATAATATTTCTCATTTTGTGCCAGAAGAGTTGATACATATTATATTTCAAGATTCAAAACCTTTTTCAACGCTTTTATTTCGAGAAGTGGTTTAAATACTATATCGCTCTTACCTTAGCCTTTCGTTTGATCCTGTTATGGTCGCTGGGTTCATCCTTATGTCTGTCCAGGTAGGCATCGAACCTGCTAAAGTCGTAGGGAGCCCACGAGTCAGCGCCCGGGCGGGAGTGGACCTCGTTAGGACGAAGTGTGTCTTCCTGTAAGAAGAAATTGATAAATTAGTTAAGTATTTTTGACTAATTTATTAAATTAAATTTATTTTTGACGAGCCGTTTGGTGTAATGGTCGAGAAGTCGGCTATTACACCAAAGGTCGCGTTTGATCCCCACATGGTATAAACATTTGTGTGCATGAACATGTCTGTTTGTATCGGTCTGGGTGTTTCTATGTATAATATAATAAATAATAAATAAATATTTCACAACATCACATACATTGATCTGACCCCGTGTTAAGTAGCTTAAGCACTTGTGTTACAGACATCAGAATCAACAGTGGTATTACAAATATACTTAAATAGATACATATGATGTATTTATAATATGTATGTATTTACAAAAAAAAAGTACATAAGTAATGTTTATCCGTTGTCTGGCACCCATAACACAAGCTAATGCTTAGTTTGGGGTTAGATGGCGCTGTGTGAATAATGTCCAGAGATATTTATTTATTTAATTAAAAGACGTTTCAAGAATAACACAGGTTTTTTCTCCCTTAAAAAAATGTTTTTCAAGATTTAGGATTTTTAAGTAATTTAAAGGGAATTATGGTGGCAAACGTACAAGAGTGTCACCTGACATTACACACCATACAGTTATCTATAGGTAATATAAAATAAATAATGAAGCTGAAGAGTTTGCTTGATTATTTATTTATTGCATGTCACATTGCAATACAGTAGTTCTTAATTCTCAGATTATCTGTTTGAACGCGCTAACCTCAGAAAGTACTGGTTCGAATTGAAAACATATTTTTGTGTTGGATAATAATATATTGGCAATATGTTTGCGGAAACCAAAATCCACGCGGTCAGAGTAGCGAGCGGCCGCTAATATATTTTTTATTAAACAATCTATACTTATAATAAATCTGTAGAGAGGTCAATTCTGTACATTAAATATATTTTCAAAATAACTATCAGGGGGTGATTAGTGATCGATACTGATGCCAAAAATGCAATTAGTAAAATTTTTGTCTGTCTGTCTGTCTGTCTGACTGTCTGTCTGTATGTTCCTTATAGAAACAAAAACTACTGGACGGATTTTGACAAAACTTGGTACAATTATTCTTCATACTTCTGGGCATATTATAGGATACTTTTCATCACGCTATAATCAACAGGAGCAGCGTAGTGAAGGGAAATGTGGGGAAAACGGGGGAATTTACTGCATTTCATAAGCTTCAGTCGCCTATGCAGGCTTAATGGTTAAAGTCACATAGAAATCATGTATAACGGAAATATTCTACATAAAATTGCCTAAAAAATATCCCCCAACAACATATGTCTATCTTTTATGGTTGACTCACAATAACATGTGTAACTCAGGATCCAAATTGGTTTGAACGCGCTAAGCTCAGCAACTACTGGTTCGAATTGACAAAATATTTTGTGTTGGATAGTCCACTTACCAATTGTCAATGTAGGCTAGCCAAGATGCCATTTTAACGAATTCGCCAGACGCTTTCGTAGCGACTTATATCTCCATCCAGCTCATATCAATAGTACGTGTGCGGGAGGGCAATATAAGTCGCGACGAAAACGTATGGCGAATTCGTTAAAATGGCATCTTGGCTAGGGCCCAAGGTAGGCTTTAAGCTATCTATAGTAACAATTTGTGCGGAAACCGTAACCCACGCGGACGGAGTCGCTGGCGGTCGCTAGTTTATTATAAAAATATTTATAATTGAATGTACCTTATCGTGAGCCATAGTCTTGGGCTTCATCAGGTCCACAGGCTGTTCGTATATCTCATCCTTTAACTGGAAATAATACATCAATCTTACTTTTTGCAATTCAGTAAATTTTTATAAAATTGCGTTTTAATAATTTCAGGAGTCTGCCTTGTGTTACTAACTTTTTGTTATGCAAAAAAAAAACATTTATTAACACCCAATATATAGATTCGTATCGTGACCCATATAAATAATTATTTTCATGAATAGAAATGTTGCTCAGGTGCGCCGGGGATCGATCCCGCGAACTCGGACTGTAGGAACACACCGGGCGGATAAAACGCAACCGAAATTCGTTGGCTTGCATTTTGTATACAAAATTACTCTTCGTTATTTCGCCATGGTGTGTGTCATCCTCCATTTAAAATGCATTGCGGGCGTAATCAGGCCGAACTTCGGTCGCGTATAGGGAAGCAAACGAGCAGACGTATTGCCTGATGGTAAGCAATCAACGCCGCCCATGGACACTCGCAACACCAGAGGAGTCACAAATGCGTTGTCTAGGTGTGTTTCTACACTTAGCCTGATGTTAGTCAACTTCCTTACAATTTCTCCAATCGGTCGTTGAATTATACTCTCAACTCACTATAACTTAACAATTGACAGTTGAAGGGCCCGTTGGCCTAGTGGTCAGAGACCCTGGCTACAAAACTAAGGGTCGCAGGTTCGAATCTCGGTAGGGACAAACGTTTGTGTCATGAACATCGGCCATTTGTACTCGAATCATGGATGTTTATAAAAGTTTTTAGTATGTATATCTACACTTCTCTGCACTGAGGGACATTGTCCAAGGTATTAATTTAATTATTTAATTAAACTTACGCTTGGATAGTTGAAGCCATAACTCGGGTCAGGATCTCCAAAACTCCAGGGCACCCAGGCCAGCTACAAGCAGAAACAATCGTCTAGAGCATTATGTCATCCTATCTATAGATACTTATAAAATAAAGCTGAAGTGAAGAGTTTGTTTGTTTGAAAGCGCTTATCTCAGGAAACACTGACTGGTTCGAATAGAAAAAAAATTGTGTTGGATAGTCAATTTGTTAAGGTAGACTTTAAGCTATAGTATAACACTATGTGTGCGGAAAACTAAATCCACGCGAACGGAGTCGCGGGCGGCTGCTAGTAAGGAATAAATCATTTTTAATTTTCATTTTTTAAATATCGTGTGCATTATAAATTTTTCACATGATAAGTAGAAAATTTCCCATACTTAAATACGTAAAAGTTTAAAAAAATCTTATTTCTTGTTTCTATAGCAATTAAAAAGTCTTACCAGAACTATCAGTGGATGAAACATCTTATTGCTACCGGCCTCCGGAGACCGACTGTTGTTACAGTATTTCACTTGTAACAAATTGATTGTTAAAAATAACGACATAGTTTAATAACTCAGATACTGCGTTTGTTAAAATTTAAGTTCTTGTTAACAATGGAAACTTGATTATACCTATAAATTTTTTCAGTAGGGCTTGATTCTCGGTTTGGGCATAACTTGTCATCATCATCATCATCCTAGCGTCTCTCCCTGTTGCATCCCGGCCATTGCCTCGGAGCCCAGGGTACGCTGCGACTATGATCCTGAATTGACCAGCCTGGTGGGCTAGCCAAGATGCCACTTTCGCGCGCTTTCGTCGCGACTTATTTACGACAATAGCGCTGCCAGCCGCTCCCGCCACACTCCTGCATATCATCAAGCCAGGCTCCTAATAACTCGCCACACCGGGTTCACAGCATCGGCCCATATCTCCTAGTAACTTATGTACTCCTAGTACTATTAAACCGGACGCACGCATAAACTACAACCTTGCCTTATCTCCTTGTATCTTATTTACTCACCTATTGGCTTCGATTGCACTAGTTTTGGGTCAAGCTTGTGTCCAGCCAGTTGCTATATCTCCTTGTAACGTATGTGCTCCTAGTACTTTTGCAAATTTAAGTTTATGTTCTATAGTCGAGCTTGGACATCCTCTCCTAGTAACTAACTCATGCACTACAAAAACTATTCAACCAGCCGTACACGTTCTACAGTCTGCTGCAGTATCTTCTTGGAGCATATGTGCCAAGTTCCAGTTTGGGTCGCTGAGGCAGAAGTAAGTGTAACGGTACCGTTCTCTTCCAACATTCATGGATGGTCAGACCTCCATGATGGCTGGAAATTCTAACCAGCGCACTGACTTACCGCCAAAAACTTTACAAAATTCAAAATTTGGCCATATTCTATAACTCCATCCCGTTCACACGATTACTTCGTGAGCGGCATTTGAGTTACATGGCTTACTAACAGGGAAATAAAATAAAACCTCTTCATATTATAATCAACAGCATGTTTATTTCAACCACCATCACTTGATCATCAGCTCTGAACAGCTCGTCATCACAGGCTGGTGAGACTGCGCGCCTCAGGAGTCGCCGCGAGCTGGATGCACGCCGCCAGCCGCTCCCGCCACACTGGCGCCGGCTGTTCCGAATCTGGGGACAAGGAATTTATTGATCAAATAGTTTTTACCCGCTTTGCCGCGTTATCAAGATTCCTATTTTCACCCCATGGAAGCATTTAATCGAGATTAAAATCTCAGCCCATACCGTGCCTGCATATCCGTTCAGTAGTATTAGTGCGATTGACGGACAAACATCAAAACAAAAATTAATTTCACATTAATTTCGGTATAAATAAGTATAGATATAAATGTAACAAAATGTTTAATTATCAATAATTAGAATGACATACAGACTTTTAATTTATTTTCATATGTAAGTATTCCTCGGATTATCGCGAAACTTGCAAAACTTAATTGCTGAAGCCGGATTCCAACCATTTATGTGTTCAAACTGCATAAAAGGATATTAGAATTGCAATGTTGCAGTATTTTATTTCTTTGTTCTTTTTTAATAACCATTGTCAAGCACTCAAGGACATAAGGCATTTATGGCTTATTTTCAGTTGAACGTCCCGTAACTTTAAATGCCATAAAAAAAGTCTAAAGATACAATGTAATCCATTGTTACTGTTATTTTATCACTTTTTATCTGTTTAACTTTTTATTGTAATGAGAGAGTACAATTTTATAGCCTTGTTTACATCGCGCTGTATCAAATAGAAATCGGTCAAGTGCAACCTCTACGAATTCATATTGAAAAATTAAGTCCATATCGTACTGAAGGCGAGTCTGTATTTATGATTCAATATTTATATCTTGACTTTTTAATTGATTGATTAAATAAAAATAATTGACCAATCACACTGCTCAAAATACACATCTCATCTCCGATCCGATTCTGATTGGTAAACTTTTACATGTCTCTGCTCAGCTTTGCGCAGCTCAGCTTAAAACGCTCCCTTAGGGTAGGGTGCGGTTGGGCGACTACCCGGGGCGCCGGATAAAATGGATATAATCTTTATAGTTCGAAGTTCGAAGTTTTCTTTTTCGTAGAGGGCGCCGTTGATATCTCACCCAAGGCGCTGTTACAATTAAAACTGGCACTCATAGCAAGCAATAGCTACGCTTTCCGTGTGTACTACCTTTTCGACGATTGAAACAATTATTACGATGCAGATGACCTTGTGCAAGGTTATAGGAAGCACAGACTTGTTTACGAACGGACATAACTGAACATACTTGGATATTACATATTATATAATACAAGAGAGAGGCCGCCCGCGACTCCTTCCGCGTGGATTTCGGTTTCCGCGCACATGGTGTTAAACTATATCTTAAAGCCTTCCTCGACTAATAGACTATCCAGCACAAAAATATTTTTTCAATTAGATCTCGGATACTTGCGCCTTCAAACAAACAAACTCTTCAGCTTTATTAAGATATCAGAAGTAATCAGACATCAAGTTATTTACAAAGATGAGTTTGGCTTAGTGACCACGCTTGCCAAATTGGTGACCATGAACTCGGGCAGTGATCGGAATAACCAACAAAATTTTTCGTTCAATAGGGATTGGGAATCGAACCCAGGACTCCGAGATCACAGCCCAGCATTTAAACCACTAAGAAAAGCCAGTCGTTGTATGAAATACGACGCAAAGAGAAGGAATAATACAAGTTAGTACCTATGGACTCACCTGCTTTCACGCGATCGACATTCCTGGCTCTCGGTCGCGAAGTGGGAATATGGTGGTTATCCCCGACCATACAACCGACTGTGGAGACTATCTCTTTCACACGCCTGGTGGCTACGATCTTCGTCAGGCCAGAAGAACTGACAGTCAACATTCTCCAATCTGCAGGTCTTTTAAACTTTCTTCCAATATTCTTCAAAATATCCGAATATTCCTGTACAATCTATGTGTAACAGACTTCAAACTTCAAAATATCCAAACGTCAAAATTGACGTTTACTTTTTAATTATTCGTTACGTGGCCTTCGTGGAGTTTGTACCTGTGTGCAAAAAGGTTTGGGATTGAAATAAATACTCCTTGGCAAAATTCTAAAAAGGCCGTTGACCGCAACTTTCAAAAAGTGGCTGTGACAGACTGGCGGACAGACAGACAGACAGACAGACAGACATGACGAATCTATTAGGGTTCCGTTTTTTTGCCATTTGGCTACGGAACCCTAAAAATGGAACCCGGAGGAGCCTCTGATTGTTTTGCCTTTACGAGTAGGGAAGAGGGAGGCACATTAGCACAGTTTTTAGATTCGGCCACATAAAAATTAACTGTATAACTAAAATTAAATAGACACATCTTTCGTAGCTTTCTTACTCCTTTGAAAATAAGTATAAAAAAGATGATGTGTTTAAATTTCTTGAAATACGTTCAACAAATTCCAAACACCTGTATCACTTTATGCAAAAGAGGTTAGAATTTGAATAAATAAACTGCTGTTACTTCAATCAAATCTGAGGACAATGACCTCGTTTGGAATTTCAAATACAGAACAATATAACATAAATTTAATATAATAGACCATTGATTGGTATTGTATTATTATTTCACATGTTGAATACATGTGAAATAATAATACAATACAACAATTAACGTAAGGTACATTGTAAGTGGGAATTTCGGCCTTTGTATGTATTACCTACCGCGACTCCGTCCGCGCGTATTTCAGCACATGTATGCGTAGTACCTATATATACCTATTATACCCTAAAGCATTTCTCGACAAATGGACTATGAAACACAAAAAAAAAACAGTAGTTCCTGAGATTCAAACAAACAAACAAACTCTTCAACAACTCAATTATGTATTACATTACATAGTAGATTCGTTAATAGAATAGTAAAGATTAATTTGCCCAAACAGCAAAAAGAACATACATTCATAATATAGTAGAGAAACACTGATAAACAGAGTGCAAACGAAGTGGATGCCATTGCTTACTTATTCATTCGTACCAATAATCTCAAATATTTAATTAACTGTGTCACAGTCCTTGAAATTACCGAGCAAAAAGTTTTTCTTAACTACGCAAAAATCCTTATGCAAAATATGAATACAAAGCTGCTTATAGTAGAAAGCCTCGATGGTCCAGTGATTTGAGTATGAAGTCGTGATCTCGAGGACCTGGGTTCGATTCCCGGATCGAGAAATAATTGTGGCCGTTTTAACGAACTCAGCCAGGGGTTGTGATCACAAAACGGCATTTGGCAAGTGTAGTGATTAGGACAAAATCTCTCTTTGTAATGAAAACATGATTTCAAATGAAACGCAGTGGCAAAGGAATTATAAAAAATACTTAAATTATAAATTCTTACAGTAATTTGTAAAGTCTTACATTACCAGGCAGAGATACTTTAATTTACTTTTCATTGAAACATTATTTTTTATGTTATAGGGAGGCATACGAACAAGAGGGTCACCTGATGGTAAGTGATCACCGCTGCCCATGTACATCAACAACCGCACAAGGATCGCAGATGCGTTGCCTGCCTTTAAGACCCCATACCCTCGCCAACTGAGCTTTGGCGACCTTACTCATCATGACCAGTGATGGATTAACCCTTAATCAAATTAAGCTATTGCCTAGGGCACGTCTGGGGGGGGCACCAGAAGAACCACAATATTCTAGTTGACATACGGATAGGAGGGCCCACAGGCGTGGATTGCTTAGGGCAGTAGTCTTAATCTGTCACTGCTCACCAGCAGAAACATAGCACAACAGGTACGAAGTGCTATTTCACTGTGATCTGCTGAGTAAATGTTTTCATTTAAAGAATAACGGTATTGTTATCTTTGTAAACAGGTCATCGTAAATACACATAAGGCTGGCGCCATAAGACTTTGTATCTAGATAAGGATTATAGTCCAAAGTCTGGCCAGGACACAGTGAGTACAACAGTGAACTAAAGGCACACACACACACACATATTTTAGGCACGTTACTAAATACTTAAGTGGGAGTACCTACTTACAATGAACGTCAATGAAAATAATGCAGCATATTTAAGTACCCTCATTCTGCATGCAGGCCCTCATAAGATTAATGATCCCACTACCATAAATTCTTGCGGTTTCCCTAATTAGGTAGGTACTATCGATTATTGTCGCCGCCTTTGTTCGGGACGTGATTTCGAGGTCCTGGGTTCGATTCCCGGGTCAGGCAAAGGTTTTGTTGGCTGGCTTTTCTGAATAGAGCCTAGACTTGTGATCGCCAACCAGCATTTGACAAGCGTGGTGATCAAGCCAAATCCCAACTTTGTAACAACATGATTTTAAATGATGGAGCCATGCCCTGCAGTGGGACATTAATAAGCTGATACATACTTTTATTAATTTATCAATTAATAATAACCTGTTCTCCGGGGCCGTCACACTTAACACACTTAAAGTTTGTTGACACTTCACTATCAGCTTATCCGGTTTTGTAAACACTTATATACTTATATTATATTATAGTATATATTACAACACTGTATATGGTATGCAAGCTGTTCGCTTGTAAATAGTCGATGGCGCACTACACGCTCGGCGGGAAATCAGTTAGTTTTTGTATGTGTTGTTGTGAGTGAGGAAAACATACATTTAAAGAAATGTCTGGTTTTAAAGATGAGAGTGAGACGGAGTTTTTAGGCGCAACTTAATTTATGAATTTATTTAGACTTTAGTTTACCTACTTAACAAAAATGAGTGGATTTGTGCCATTAGCTCGGCGGTGAGGGAAAACACATTGAGAAACCTGCACATTCAGAATGTGTTACCATGATCCAGTCTGTCTGGTTCCCCTCTAAGGGTTACGGGGTCTGATGGCAGTCGCTTCACTGTATTAACCAGACTCGCCAAATCCTTGATCAAGGTCAAAGCGGACCCCTCACAGAAACGGGCTAAACGCTAGGAGGATGATGAGTTAACTAAACAATAAGTCGCTTGGTTCTAGCTTATAGTTTATAGCGTCTCCATAGCTAAAGCATTTTGTATTCAACTTACATGTTTTTTTATGTGATAGGGAGGCAAACGAACAAGAGGGCCACCTGATGGTAGGTAAGTGATCACCGCTGCCCTTGAACTGCTACCTGCCTTTAAAAAGTATCGATGGTTGATTCATACTAAGAACAAAATATTATGTTTGTGTGATCTGTGATGAACATCGGCATTTGTACTCGAATCATGGACGTTTATATAAGTATTTATTACATTATTATAATTTACAGTCGTTAGGTTTGATGTCTCTAAAATACATACTATTAGGTCATCAGACGTTATTCAAAATGTCTGTATTCAAACTCTGCCTGCCACATACCAAAGTGCAGCCGCAGAACGAATAATAATCATGTTTACAAACGATCGTTGTCTGTGCCTTTAATTCTGCCTTGTCTATTAATATCGGGCCTTGAGCGCAGTGGTTAAGGTCGGCTTGTGTAGGTGCGGGTTCAACATCCGGAAAATAATAAAATGATTTGTAATTATAAATAAATCATATATGATTTTGTAAAGGTTAGTTATTATATCATTGTTTATTTTGACCACAGAATAGAACAAAATGAATATTATGATGTATCAATGTCCCACTGCAGGGCAAAGGCCTCCATCCTTTGAAATCATGTTAACGTTCCGAAACGCTTGCCAAATGCGGGTTGGTGATCACGAACCCGGGCTGTGTTCTGAGCATTCAACACAAATTTTGCCCGAACCGGGAATCGAACCCAAGGCCTCGAGACTACGGCCCGGTACACACAGAGCATCGAGGCGTTGGATATGGATATGGATGGACGAGAATATGGATGAACTAATCTATACTTGGCTAGGACAGGCCTATGTCCAGCAGTGGACTGCGATAGGCTGATGATGATGATGATAATGATGAATCTATACTTGTTTGTACTGGTCCGTATTGAATAATGTTTTTGTGTTGGATACTCCATTTCTCGAGGAAGAGCGGAAGGCTTTAATCTATAGTGTGTATAACACTATGTGTGCGGAAACCAAAATACACGCGGACGGAGTCGCGGGCGGCCGCTAGTCTTTCTATCATAACAATCAGAGATATACTTTGCCCCTGTGAATGGACCAGTGAACTCTGCTTCAGCAATTGCATCAATTGGCCGAGAATTAACATGCAGTCTTCATTTAAGCAAACGTGCATTTTTATTTAAAACAGAAATTGTATGTAGTTTATATTCTCGTTTAGATGAAACACAGTTACCTATGTGCTGAGATTTAACGCACGTAGGTAGATAGGTACTTATTTTTTCGTAAAAAATTTGAACTTCGTTTCATAAAAAATAAATAATTAAATACCTAGATAACAATCAAATAATAGGTGCTATACCTAGCAAACCAACGTATATATACCTACTTAGTATTTTTTAGAATTAAAATATTATTTTAAAATTTTAATTGATACTTTTTACAGCATTATTTATTTACTTATATTGGAAAATGCTGGTCGTTGTGACCGAAAAAAGCTGACAGCTCAAGCCATTTACAGAATTAAAAAATATATATTTTGTTTCCTTTATGGCTGCTACATTTTTTTTTACGTTTTGCAGCCAGCATTGTTTTCGTACGCAGGAGTTTTTAATAAGCAATATTGAATAATTCATAATATTATTTTCGTTGTAAAATCTTTCAATAAGAGGTAGAACCCAGGTTATAGGAGAATAAAATAAACGGTCATATTCTTATCGTAAAAAATTGTTTTGCAACGTTGATCGTTAGATTCTTACTCATAGTGATTTGCGTCAATTAACACGTCTGTCTGTAGGTACATTGTTCTCGATGTTTCTAATTATGTTTATTTACATTAAAACATTTATGTACGTACGTTGTTTATCCATTGTCTAGCGGTCATTAATTCCAAATGCAATTATGTATATCTACAAGTGGGGGATGCGGCTAGATGGCATAAAAAATTATGATTTCTTCCAATTTTTATACAGTTTTGGCATTCAGGATTTGTAAGAACTATCTTTTTATAATAAATAAAGAAATACACTTTTAAAATTGAAGCTTGTACTGATGCTAGGGAACGGATAGACAAATGTCAACTAATTTTACAAACATTCATGATTTTCAAATGCCGATGCGCATCTCACAATTTACCCCGAATGGGATTCGAACCCGCGACCCCGGTATTGTGTCAAGTGTCACTCATTACTAGTGCAGTGAGCCCGTAAATTGTTTAACATATTCTGAGTAGAAACTCAGAAATGTTCAGAATATGTTAAATTAAACAACATTTTAAATTTTAAAATGTGATATAGGGATATGTTGTGAAAAGACATAGTTTATCGAAAATTTTCCGATACACAACAAATTCTTTTTTTGTAATAAAATAATAAAATATGTATGTTACTCATTTAAAAAAAGGTTGTTAATATCACGACTACTTCAGGTCATCATTGACTCAACTTAATTATAAGCTAATAAGATTTATCTTTAAAATATTAATACCCAAAACTAATAGTATGGGTTGGAATGGAACGTTCTTCCTAACCAATATCTTTGTGACTTGAATTACATCAATCACATCACAATTCTTTGCCCGGAAAACACTACGAGAAAAATAATTGACATTATGCAAATTGCAGATACCTAAATGTAACAAGATCTCTATGTTTATTCTTGGGAACTGCGCTTTCAGAGGTTTATCTTCATTCCTATTTTATAAAGTGCCTACCTTTTATTAAAAGTACTAGCGGCCGCCCGCGACTTCGTCCGCGTGGATGTCGGTTTTCATTATACGAATGTTTTCCCGCTAACTCCCGCTCCCGTGGGAATTTTGCAATATCCTTTTGCAACTAAGCATCAAGTTTACTAAGGGACCTGCATGCCTAATTTCAAGCGTCTAACTCAAGTAGTTTAGATTTTCCATACAAACTTCCACCCCCTCATTTCGGGGAAGTGGGGGGTTGGAATGGGTCAAAAAGTAGCCTATGTTCTGTCTCAGGGTCTAAAGATTGTCTGTACCAAATTTCATCAAAATCGGTTGCGAGGTTTAAGCGGGAAAGCGTAACAGACAGACAGACAGACAGACAGACAGACAGACAGACAGACAGACAGACAGAGTTACTTTCGCATTTATAATATTAGTTGGAATAAGTATTTTTTCCATAAAACCTACTTCGAGCTATCACAAAAAAGACACTCGTGGGGAGTTTCCATATCTTCAGATCTTTTGAAAGTCATACTTGAGAATTTTTGTAACTTAACTTCTTTAATGTTTAGCCCTAAGGTTGACTGGCAGAGAATGCCATGAGACAAAGTCCGCCTTTTGTACAATTTTTGTCCTACAATAGTTTAAATCTATACTAATATATAAAGCTGAAGAGTTTGTTTGTTTGTTTGTTTGAAAGCGCTAATCTCGGGAACTACTGGACCGATTTGAAAAATTCTTTTTGTGTTGGATAGTCCATTTGACAAGGAAGGCTTTAGGCTATTTGAAATCGAAATCCACGCGGACGGAGTCGCGGGCGGCCGCTAGTAGATTAATAAAAAAAATCTACAAGACTGACGGAGTTCCCCACAAATAGGTACAATAAAACGAAAATGTACATATTATTTTACTTTATTCTTCAAAAGAATTGACAGTACAAAGCTAGGAACTACGTCCTTCAATTTCGTCTTTTAAAAAATTATCACAATCTCGTGTTGTCTATAAAGTTTACAAGTAAAAATATTAACACCAATCCTGACTGGAATATTTTATTGGAATCCATGCAAAATCATCACAATGTGTATTTCACATAAATTCCCAATTACATACATACATGCTTATAAAATTCTATCATCATCATCATCCTAGCGCCTCTCCCGGCTGCATCCTCGGCCATTGCCTCGGAGCCCAGGGTACGCTGCGACTATGATGTTTAGGTTGGATTTATAATTTAAAAAATATTAGTTAAAGGTAAATAATAAAAAGCATCTCAAATAGGGATGATGACTGATATCACTATTAATTTTACAATACTATTTTTCTAAAAGAAGATGCTTTTAGTTATCTAATGAGTTGGTTTGTATTCTGACATTCATAAGATTTGTATTTTTAAATCACCTAAAAACAGTTATTATTAACTTCTCAATTGACTACAAAAATAGTGACGTCATAATAGAGTATTTCCATACAAGTTTCATAGTAAGAAATCGTTTTGACAGTTAATAAAAGAAAGTCACATGACTGGTGGTGTCATCATCCCTATTGCGTAAACAATAAATAATAATAAGAACAATTTTTGTAAGCCAGCCTAACTACATTATTAAGATTTTAATTCAACATTCACAGATTTTGTTAAATAAAGTAACCGCCAAAAACGTGATAAAAGGGCAAAATAAAAAACTTTTGTAGCTCAAAAATGTAACAAAAATACAAAAAAAATATCGCTTGGCGATTATCCAACCTTATTTTAAAAATTGTTAATTGAACGATTAATTCTCAATCAAAGAATTTAATTTGACCTTCGTTTAAAAATAGTTACAAAAGTTCCTTAAAACTACAAATCGCATAATGTATAAATATATTATTATTAGACCGTCATTAAATGCTAAGCACTGACATATTAAGTATAATATAAATCAAGTCTTAAATAGTGTAATGATTATGGCAAATAAAATAAGAAGCGGTACACTTCTAAAAGATTTCTTCTTGTTTGTATCTTTTTTTTTATGTCAGAGGCGACAAACGAGCTAGCGTGTCGCCTGATGGTAAGCAATCACCTCCGCCCATGGACATCCGCGACACCAGAGGTATCGTTGATGTGTTGCCGGCCTTAACCCCATACCCTCCCCACCTGACCTCTGGCAACCTTACTCACCAGCAGAAACATAGCATAACAGACACATTTTCAATGCAAAAATTATGAAGATGTGGAAATCTTATCTACACTAATATTATAAAGAAGAAAGTTGCATTTTTGTATGTAACGAATAAACTCAAAAACTACTGGACCGATTTGAATATTTTTTTCACTGTTGGCTAGCTACACTATCCCCGGTGAACATAGGGTACTTATGATCCCGGTAATGTAGGGGGGAAGGGGGGGGGAGATATTTGACAAAATAATTACGCGCGGGTGAAACCGCACGCGGAAGTCTGGTAAATTTATAAAAAGAATTACAAACAAAATATATTGAAGCCCTCGCATTACGTATGTTAGTTACTATAGTTACTACGCGGTGTCAAGTGACCGTCGCTTCACATAGCTGGGCTTTCATATCAAAGTATAGAAACAGACTATGCCGAAAAAACGCGACGCATACGCCTGAAAAGTATTTTCAATGGAGGATGACACACCATTGACCGTTACTTTTGCTTTACACTGTGCATCCTAGGTTTTTGTATATCAACGATCACCACTTATCTATTCAGACACAGAAGCCCCATCGTTATAATTCCACCCGTGCAACGGAAAGTACATTTGCAGCAACGTCTTGTATATATCCACATCGACCGGCATGAAGGTGCAGAAGATTATCCGTTCCATGCCATCGTTGGCTTCTAGAAACTTCCTTGCTGTCCGTAGAGCGATGTGGGCTGCCAGTCGGTTGGGGAAGCCGTAGATGCCAGTAGCGATGCAGGGGAACGCTATTGACTTGATCTTGTACTCGTGGTGGAAAGAAAGGCTCTTGTCATAGCAGCTTTGTAGGTCTTTGACTGAACCGTCTCGTGGGCCCACTGTGTGGATCACATCTGGGAAAAGAATTGATTTATCCTACTACTATTATAAAGGCGAAAGTTTGTATGTGTGGATGTGTGGATGTATGGATGTATGGATGTATGGATGTTTGTTACTCTTTCACGTAAAAACTACTGAATGGATTTGAATGAAACTTTGCCACAATATAGCTTATACATCAGAATAACACATAGGATATTGGAAATCGAAATCCACGCGGACGGAGTCGCGGGCGGCCGCTAGTCTACACTAATATTAAAAAGAAGAAAGATTTGCATTTTTGTATGTAACGAATAAACTCAAAACAACTGGACCGATTTGAACAATTCTTTCACTGTTGGCTAGCTACACTATCCCCGGTGAACATAGGGTGGGTGCTTTTGATCCCGGTAATGTAGGGGGGAAGGGGGGGGGGGATATTAGAAAAATAAATTACGCGCGGGTGAAACCGCACGCGGAAGTCTGGTAAATTTTTAAAAAGAATTACAAACAAAATATATTAAAGCCCTCGCATTACGTATGTTAGTTACTAAGGTTACTACGCGGTGTGAAGCGACCGTCGCTTCACATAGCAGGGATTTTATATCAAAGTATAGAAACGCACTATGCCGAAAAAACGCCGCATACGCCCGCAATGTATTTTAAATGGCGGATGACACACCATGCGGAAATTGGGTATTTGACTGCATGCAAAAATAAATTATGACATTCTAAGATTAAAGACGAAATCAAAAATTAGGCACAATTTTGTATCTCACAGTTACTATTGAGCTTTTAACAAATTATTACAGCTAATTGAAGTTAAAAGAGTATTGATTTGACACTACAGCATCGTGACGTCACGATTCAATATTTCATACATTTTTTCCTACAAGGTTACGTTTTTGACATTTAAAAAAAGTAGGTGATTTGACCTGTCAGTCAAATACCGTATTACGTCTCGTAATTTTGTATAGGAAACGAACTTCAGAACATCGGTAGCGTTTTTTCGCTTGTGGGTTTCTAAACTAACGATTTAACCATAGATTTAAATCCTTCCTACTTCGAAATTGGCACTAAAACTGTCTCGCTCTAAGAAGCGACTCTCACTCTTATTTAAGTGCCATTTTCGAAGTATGGCGACGTCAAATTTAACGATCTAAATCTATGAATTTAAATCACGCAGTTTTTTTATAGTGGCTCGATAATTCGATATATTGGCTCCACTCAGCCTGATGGTAAGCAAAAAAGCACTAATTGCCATGACAGCGGATGCGGTACCAAAGTGGTATCCTATCGACATACCGGCCCAAAACCCATCATCACCATTGATATACAAAAACCCAAGATACACAATTAGCGTCTCAAAAACGTCCCCAAAAAATAAGTGCAGAATGCTCTCATTTCAAACAGTCTTGCGTCACCCGCGTCATCGCAATTTTGAACACTCCAATGAAAACAATCTTAACTAATCTGCATAAGGTTTAATTTGCAAATAATAATGTTCACAGTTTGACACATAGATTTGCCGAGCTTTTGGTGACACAATTGACTGTTACTTTTGTTTTAGACTGTGCATCTTGGGTTTTTTAACCGACTTCAAAAAAGGAGGGGTTCTCAATTCGTCTGTATATATATTTTTTTTTATGTAAGTTCACCGATATTTTTGTATATCAGTGATCACCACTTATCTATTCAGACACAGAAGCCCCATCGTTATAATTCCAACCGTGCAGCGGAAAGTACATTTGCAGCAACGTCTTGTATATATCCACATCAACCGGCATGAAGGTGCAGAAGATTATCCGTTCCATGTCATCGTTGGCTTCCAGAAACTTCCTAGCTGTCCGGAGAGCGATGTGGGCTGCCAGTCGGTTGGGGAAGCCGTAGATGCCAGTAGCGATGCAGGGGAACGCTATGGACTTGATCTTGTACTCGTGGTGGAAAGAAAGGCTCTTGTCGTAGCAGCTTTGAAGGTCTTTGACTGAACCGTCTCGTGGGCCTACTGTGTGGATCACGTCTGGGAAAAGAATTGATTATTTAATTAAATAAATAAATATGTTAAATAAATAAATAACTTAACATTAACTTAAAGCAACAGAAAATTGACTTGACAAATAGGCCTCAGACAAGCTTAACATATTTTTTATAACAAGATTGTAAATTGGTACCGCTGCCCATGGACATCAAAAATCTAGCAAGGGTCGCAAGTGCAGTGCCTGCTTTTAAAACTCCATGCCTTCCCTAACTGAGCTCTGAAGACGTCACTCACCAGCAGAAACATGGCGCTATTTCACTGTGGTATTTTGTAAGGTGGTAGTACTTTCATAGACGAGCAACTCATTCATGTGGAAGTTAAATAAAACTCGACACCTTTAAGGAGGCTTTCTTTTACGGCAAATAGGTGATATGTGATCATACTGATTGCCTGATGGTAAGCAAAAAGCGCCACCCACTAGAGAGGGTATAAATGTGTTGCCGGCTTTTTGAGGGGAATATGCTCTATTACTACTACGCCCATGTTCTCTATTCTTCAAAGTGCAAAGGTCGTAGCTGTATTCAAAACTTTGTGAGTTTCCTATGTACTTACACTTAGCAGGCAGGTTGTAGCCACCAGTGACCTTGGCGTCTCCCGTAGCACAGCCGTGAAGGGAGTTGCATTCCTCCTGAAATAGTCAGAACAGGTTTGAGAAATGATACAAGGCAATGAGAATACGTATATCTATTCTGATATATAAAGCTGAAGAGTTTGTTTGTTTGAACGCGGTAATCTCAGGAACTACTGGTTCGATTTGAAAAAATATATTTGTGTTGGATAGTCCATTAGACGAGAAAGGCTTTAGGCTATTGAAAAACGAAATCCACGCGAACGGAGTCGCGAGCGGCCGCTAGTGAAACTATAAAATTTTATCAATTTATTGAAAAATTGAAATTGAATCACATTGTCATTTTAGTTTTACAAAACAATGTTTTACCTGAAGGAAAGGTCCTGCAGCTCGATGTATAGCACCATCCACTCCTCCGCCTGCTATCAGTTTTGAATTCGCAGCATTCACAATTGCATCAATCTGGAAAAATTATCAAAATCATCAGTTCATTAATGTTTCCACTGCTGAGGCTCAGTTCTTCCCTTTAGATGGATAGAGAGAGAGAGAGAGATGAACTTCTTAGCTATCCATGGATTCTCCGTGCGGGTGCCGGGTCCATTGTGTGGAACAGAGAGGAATGTCAGTCGGTGCCTGGTACTTTTGACCCAGCGTGTAGGTTTAAGGGGCCCCTTATTAAATTACTTACGACGAATTAACTACCAGAATATTTTAAAGTGTTACGAATAAACTTTGTGACAAGTGTACAGTAATCACTTGATGGTAACCTCATTGAATGCTCCTATGAGGCTGGCATAACCACCAAAGGTGGTTGAAGCCTCAACAAAATTTAGAAAAAAAATACACTTGATGGGCAGTCCATCTATTCCCCTTAGCGCTGCGCTTTGTCAAGGCAAATATGGATTTAGAAAAATAAAACTGCTTTTTTGAAACTTACCTAATTAAATTGATATAATTAGATGTAGTGAGTGAGTATGTACTTACTAGTTTCAGAATGATTGATGTACAAACTTCCAAACAAACAAACTTTCACATTTATATTAGTACTAGCGGCCGCCCGCGACTCCGTCCGCGTGGATTTCTTTTTTTCGAAATAAAAGTAGCCTATGTTCTGTCTCAGGGTCTAAAGATTGTCTGTACCAAATTTCATCAAAATCGGTTGCGAGGTTTAAGCGGGAAAGCGTAACAGACAGACAGACAGACAGACAGACAGACAGAGTTACTTTCGCATTTATAATATTAGTTGGGATGATAGATGTAGATAGATACAAAGGTATAAATAAAGCCCCTAACCAGTAAAGACAGACATGTTTATGCTCACAAATATTTGTACTGCGCAGGGATTGAACCTGTGACCTCTTGCTATAATGTCACTCTCCGAGCACTCTCAACGCTGGACGTGTGTCGTATTTCTATCCGACTAACCTAAACGTGACTAATCAATTCTGTGCCATTAAAGTTTGGTGATAAAAGTGAATTTCGCTTGGGACACTGTCGCGTGCTGCGAGTGAGAGGACCAGTCCTCCGTCTCTGTACCTGCACGATCGGAGGTCGCTCGGCTATCGTCGCCGCAGACATCGGAAGTGTGCAAGTATTGTACTGGCTAACTGTGGTCGGTCTGTCGCTCGAGTTTGTTGTTTACCTGCCCTCTTCATAAAAAAGATCCGAAAATGAACGTATTTAAGAGTCCAACTAAAACCAACTCGCAACCGGACTTGTCAAGAATGCGCGATGATGAACCCTTAAATGTAACATTAAGAAAGAGGAAGTCACCCGATTGTCACTGCAACCAACAGGAACTTATGGATGAATTACATAAAAAAATCACGGCTTCGTTTACAGCAGCACTAGAATCCCAAAACAATAATATTAAGGGAGTGTTGGATAGCATTCGCGAGGACTTCAACTCAATTAAGACTCAGATTATTGATGTGAATTCTTCAATTAAAAAAGTAGCTGACGAACAAGCTGTCGTAAAAAAAGACGTCTGTGAGCTGAATTCCACAACGGGATTAATCACCCAGCGTGTTGATACATTATCATGCGAAATCTCCGAGCTTCGATCCATAACAAGTGATCTTAATGACCAATTAAAAGCGAAGGAGCAGCTTGGTAGGATAAATAATCTAGAAATATCCGGGATACCACTTTTGAAGAGTGAAAATTTAAATAATATTTTAAATAATATTGCAGCAAAAGTGGGTTTTAACTTGTTACCTACGGATATTGACTACATTCACCGTGTGCGACGTTTCAACACGCCAAGGAAGGACGGAACTAACTCCACAGACTCATCTTCCATACCGAACATCATAGTCAGATTCACACAAAGATATCGCAAGAACGAATTATTAGCCGCCGTGCGGGCTCGAAGAGGATTAACAACAGCTGACGCCGGCCTTAACGGCCCCGCCAGTTCCATCTACGTTAATGATCACCTCGCACCGCATAACAAGCTCTTATACAAACAAACTCGCCTTCTTGCTAGTGAGAAAGATTATAAATTCGTGTGGTTATCAGACTGTAAAATATTAGTGCGTAAAAATGAAACATCTAAAGTTCAATTTATATCATGCGACGCAGATCTCAGTAAGATTAAATGACTAATATTCCAGTTTATTTCTTTTAACAAGAATTTTAAGATTTGTATTAATTGTTTTTTTATTATATTCATAAAGTCTTATATTGATAATTTCGATAAAAATAACATTTCATGGAGCTTAAAAAATTTAAAAAATTACTTCTGTTGTTTTGTAATGATTGTTAGTGTCAGTGGAGCCCTAAATTATACAATATATTATACTACCTTACAATATACGTATCTTATACGGTGTATTTGAACCATAATTTATCTATTTACTACCAAAACGTGAGGGGCTTGCGCACTAAATCTCATGAATTCTTGAGAAGTGTTTTGTGTGGGAATTATGATGTGATATGTGTCACTGAGTCATGGCTTAATAGCAATTTCTACGATAGCGAATTTTTTGATAGCCGATACGAGGTGTACCGATGCGATCGTGGTGCTGAGGTAAGTGGTCGCGGGATGGGTGGCGGGGTTCTGATCGCGGTACGGCGTGACCTGTGCCCGTCACAGCTCTCTGACGTGCGCCCGCCCGCTCAGGCGGAGGAGCTCTGGGTATCTGTCCCGTTATCTCGACCGCCGGCGCCGCTGCGCGCGCGCGTCACTGCGTCACCCCGTGAGTCTTTCACTAATCGATCGGACAATAGGCGACTACTTATTATAGCTGCTTATATACCGCACGGTTGTAAACATGAATCGCAGTTAACTTCGTTCTACACCAGAGTAAGCGAGTTTTTAATTTCACATCCCGATGAAACATATTTAATACTTGGCGATTTTAATGTTTCGTACGCTGACTGGTATTTTAATCCACTAAATAATTGCATGGAAATTCAACCAAACAATAATAGTCTGGCATGTCTCACTACCGATTTTATGAATTTATCATCATTATTACAATATAACAATCAATTCAATATTAATAACAGATTATTGGATCTTGTTTTCTGTGATCAAACATGTACTGTTAGGCGCCCTGACTGTCCATTAGTGCCCGAAGATGCGCATCACAAATCCCTAGAAATTTGTTTAAATTTTAAATATCCAGCCGACTTAATTTCCGCCAGAATTAAGAAAAGAAACTTTTATAATGCCAACTATGACTCAATCAGATCTGGACTTAGAGCTGTTAATTGGGACGAAGCTTTAAATTCTATTACAGACATTGATTCAAAGACGGATTTCTTTTACAATACTTTAAACAATTTAATTGATGATTATGTACCCACTAATTTTTGTAGTAGAAAAATAAATAAACGCCAGCCGTGGTTTACCTCTTACCTCATAAAACTAGAAAATGAAAAACTAAAATATCACAAGAAATGGAAACGTAACAACAACTTTCAAGATTATCAAACCTTCTCTTGTCTTCGAAAGAGGTTCAAGAAAATGGAGGCAGAGTGTTATAAAAAATACGTCGAACTTTCTGAGAATAATATAAAGACCCATCCAAAATTGTTTTGGTCTTTTGTAAAATCCAAAAAGGCAACTAATTCAATTCCTGAAAATATGATCTATCAAGGCAAAATTCTTTCTACTGGTGTTGAGATATGTGAGGCATTTAATAATTACTTCCATTCCGTTTTTATAAATTCTGCCGGCCCGAGTACAGATCCAATAACTTGCGAATCGGGAGGCACACCGGTGGACATAAACTCCATTAACATTACTCTCGAAATTGTTTTTAAAGAGCTGAAACACGTTAATATCCATAAAGGTGCAGGTCCCGACGGGATCCATCCTCTTCTTATATCTGAGTGTGCCAAAGAGCTTGCAGTTCCCATCACAGCCATTTTTAATTTCTCCTTGTGTTCTGGAACGTTTCCCAACATATGGAAAAAGTCCTTAATAACCCCCATCCCCAAGAATAAGAAACGAGAATGCATAGCAGAATACAGACCCATATCAAAACTTTGCATATTTGGGAAGCTTCTTGAAAAGATTGTAACTGACCAGATGTCGCACTCGTTCCGTAATCACATCTCCCAGAAACAACACGGTTTCATCAGGCACCGTAGCGTTGATACCAATATGGTGACTTTCACTGATTTTCTGCTGCGAGCCATGGATGACAACCAACAGGTGGATGCTGTGTACACCGACTTCTCCAAAGCATTCGATAAAATTAATCACGATTTGCTTATAAAGAAGCTTGCGAGAGCCGGTGTGCATGGTAGCCTCTTAAGATGGATCCAATCGTATATAAGTAACAGGAGTCAAGCAGTATTTGTGAAGGGTTATTCCTCCCAATTTCTTCCAGTACCTTCAGGAGTTCCTCAGGGCTCACATATCGGGCCTTTGTTATTTTCAGTTTATATAAACGACATAGGTAATATTTTGAAACATTGTGACTATTTATTGTATGCAGATGACACAAAGTTGTATGCAACCATCAGGTCGGCTAACGACTGCTATAAGCTCCAAGAAGACCTATGTCGTTTGCAAGCATATTGTGAGTCCAACCACCTATTTCTTAACAGTGATAAATGTTACACCATAACATACACCCGAAAAAAAAAACCCATCACTTACGATTACCATATAAACCTGAAGCCCTTAAATAGAGTAACCTCGATAAGAGACTTAGGCATAATTATGGACTCAACCCTATCATTTGTCCCTCATATCGACCACATACTTGCCTCAGCCTTTAGAAACCTAGGCTTTATACTGAGAATAAGTAAGCCCTTTAAACGTCCCGAAACTCTAAAAATTTTATATTTCTCCTTTGTTAGATCATTTCTTGATTTCTGCACAACTGTTTGGAACCCTTTTTATGACGTCCATGTAAAAAGAATAGAAAGAGTACAAAAAATTTTCTTTAAATCCCTAAATTATCGCCAAAACATTTCAAACCAGTCATACTCAGAATCATTAAAAACTAACAACATACTGTCTCTTAGCAATAGACGAATAGTATTTGACATGGTATTCCTTTACAAAATACTTAATAATTTAGTAGACTCTTCGTTCCTGCTAAGCAAGTTATCATTTATCTCACGGATTCGTTTGCCGGTGCGCTCCTCACGTCCAAAACCACTTTTCGTAACTCCACGATATCGTAAAAATTATACGCGTAACTCGTTTATTTATCGCTCCACTGACGTTTACAACAAGAATTTTACAGATATAGACTTATTTAATACGTCAATTTCAAAGCTCAAAACCGCACTTTTTCTAAAACTTAAACAGTAAATCAACTAAATTTGTAAAAAAAAAGGAAAAATATATAATAATTTTTTTTTTTCCTATCCGGGAATCGAACCCGCGACCTCTGGTATAGTGGGCGACATCTTGATTTATTTATCTTTTGCTCCAACCATTGCACATCCAATGTTGTTATGTTGAAGTTAGTATTTATTAAGTTCTGAATTGTAAAGTTGTCCTAAGAGTAGCTCAATAAGTAAAAATTTGTAAACAAAATGTTACAGGCACTGTAGGTCTTTAGTTCTAAGTACTTATATAAATACTTGTTGTTTATAAACATGACTGTTTGTTGCCTTAAATAAATAAAAAAAAAAAAAAAAAAAAAAATAATGGTCAACTTCTTAACATTTCACCGAACCGGTCCTCAGTCAATTAATAAAAGTTAATGTACAAGAATGAGTAAATGTGTATATTTTTTTACAAATAACCTCAAGTTTAGTAATGTCTCCTTGGAAGATTGAAACTTTCTCAGACAACTCCTTATCCTTAGAAGCATCCAGCTGGATCTTGCGAAACTCATTCAGATCATCCAAATTATGTTTCAACATCTCTATGTCCTTATTTCTGATGACAAACTTGCACCAAGGATCAATTCTGTCGAGAATAATGTAATCCGCCGTTTTATATAACTTCCTCTTCTCTTCCAACGGCATTGTTAACATTTTATTCTTCTCTATTTTCCATTTCGCTTGTGTAGTCATTTTTATCAACGAATAAAATCTTACTTGTTGCACTAGATATTTCTCAAAAACAGAAAAAAGCACAGATTTCACCGGCAAGGGCATTTCTTAAGGCGAGTTCAATTACTAAGAAAAATTACATTCTTAGTTCTAAGACTATAAAATGTCTTAAATTCAGTTGAACTTCTAACTCGTATTTACATTTTGTTCGTATTACAAAGTATTGCTTAAAATGGAACAAGCTCAATTGACACTTATTATTGACATTGACATATAGTGTCATGTCACATAAGCAGGGTTGTAAAAAAAAGTTTGTATTGGATTATCATCGATTCGACCACGGAACAGAAAAAACATTCGACTGTAAGATTAAACAATAATTTTTATTTTTACTCATTTTATTGAAAAAGATGACCTTGATTAATTTATACAGTAATAAAAAAATCTTATGAAAACTTTTTTTACATTCATATAATAACTGGTTACACCGTCTGAAAAACTTAAACAAATGCCGTTTAAGTATTTAAAAGAAAATTAGTTTTTTTCTTTAATGGCTGCTACGAATTATTTTGACATCTACCAGCCAGTATGGTTTTAGATTTAAAGGTAAAAGAGTATTTATATGAACAGTTACGAAAAAAAAATGTTTATCTCAAAATTCAAATGAACTTCTCCCGCTACATATTATGTGTATCATTTTGTGATTGATTTCTGTTGTCTGACATGCCCGCTGGCTTAATGGTTCGTGAGCCATTTCGTGACCCTGACCACAAACCTGGGGGCCTTGGATACAAATCCAGCTAGATGTAAATATTTGTGTGATGAACATCAGCATTTGTAGGTATTTACTTAAGTCATGGGTGTTTTAATAAAACCTATTCAAGCATGTCTATACATTCCCTAGCATCCATGGTACAACAATCTTAACTTGAAGCTAGGCAAGTCCAAGGAACTTATTCAGTTAGGTGTTTATTATTATTTGTCTGGTTTCCGGATTTCATAGGATCTCTCAACAACAACTTTTTGTAATGTCCAACGACAATAATTATGTTACAGTCATCGCATCTAATTTCCCTACATAATTTACGCACGACGTTATTTTTATACCCATTGTTATATTTGTCCAAGAGTGACATGAAAAAAGAAGAATGGATTCCGTAGAGAGATATATAAATATTAGACATTAAATACTATATGAAATATTGTCAAACACAACAAGTTTCATCACTGCACCGTGGAGAAACTATAGACGGCGCTAAAAACCTGATTTTTTTTCTGTGGTTTGACAGTAAAATTTGACATTTAGCGTAAACGTTTCGAATATGAGTCACTAGATGGCAGAATAAGGCATCGTGCAAATATCTTGGAAAAATCAATATTTAAAATACTACCAAAATCTTTGGCATCGTGTTTTTCCGTGGTTTGACAGTAGAATTTCCGACATTGAGAGTAAAAGTTTTGAATATGAGTCACGAGATGGCAGAGTCATCGCTCGCTACGCACGGTGCGTGCCTGCCTAACTATATCCAGAGTTTACGCACCGCCACCGTAGACACTACTCGTACAACCAACATTTTATTTCACAAGATATGCTGAACTCTAAAAAACAGCAAAAACTATGTAACAACTTCAGGCCAATTGAAACATACGAACATGCGAACTTATAAATTTTGGACGCAATGATAATTTTGATGTAATTATTGTTCCGTGGTAGTCGTTCGTTGCAAGCTTGTCTTTTTAAAGGTATTTGTGTATAACTATTAATGTTTAAAATTTGTTAAAATTTGTGATATTGTTGTGTTGTTGTGTGAATTTTGGTGCAACTTTAAAAAGATGGAATGGTACATTATTGTCCTAGGGGAAATATACCATATCCGTATACAAATAGCCCGAACTGAGAATCGAACTCAAGGACATAGCCCAGCCACTAGAACAATTAAACGTTTTGTAAACAATTTAGAACATTATAAAGAAACGCATCGATAATCTAGTAGTGGTTTAATACCAGGCCGCCGGCCGTGGTCCGTTGTCATTGTCCTGGGTTCATTTCCTAGGTAGAGCAAAAGTTGTGTCGGTTTATCCGAACGCAGCCCGGGTTTCTGATCGCCAATCCGCATTTGGCAAGAGTGGTGATTAAGCCAAAACCTATTTTTGTGATGAAAACGTGATTTCAAATGATGGAGGCTTTTTTTAATAAAGCAATAATGAAAATAATAATTTCAGATGTTGAAGTTACTAGTGACAGTTCTACTTCTAGCCACGATTCTTGTGTCTGCCGGGAGTATACCAACAGGTCTTCATTCAAGTATGGAACAAACTGGCTCATACCAGAAAGAGATAGAGAACATTAGAGTGAGACGAGATTCTGATTCTGGTAAGTTCGTGTTGTTTTACGTCAGTATTTGATAGAAAGTGAAGTGACACTCAGGGTACTACTCAAGTAAATATACCAATAGACGCAACCAACTAAGTAGTCAATAATATCGGTAGGTACCTACAAAGTTTCCATATATTGTTGTCAACATGCTAATCGTTCAAAAAGTCGACATATTCAAAACATCATAATATAGTAGGTAGGTACTATTCTGTTGCGTTTTTTCGGCCATTGTGTTTCTACCCTAGGCCGAGAAAAACGCAACCGAATTTCAGTGAAATTACGCCCGTATACATTTGAAATAGAGCATGACACACTGTGCCGAAATAACGTAGCGTAATATTGTATAGAAAATGATGAACTTTGGTCGTGTTTTTTCCACTAAGCGTATTTCTTGTACAGTCATGAGCACTAGCATGTTTACAAACATATTGAAATATGAACTTTACTGCTTTTACATAAGAGTCAAAGTGTTACATGTTATGTACACACAGGAAATTGGTTCAGTCAAACCGCCATAGGCTATGATTAGTATAACCTAGAAACTTTCGTACATTAACGTTAACCCAATTTTTGTTATTACAGATGGTAAATGCACAATCCAGGAGAAAGAGGGGCAATGTGTCCCATACTTCCGATGTGACATTCAGTCCCTGCCCGCCAACAAAGATTGGGATTTAGGCGAGGCGACCGTGAAGAGGTAACTCTCTCATCGTAGCATTTAATAACATCCTACTACTATTATAAAGGCGAAAGTTTGTAGGTGTGGATATATTGATGTATGGATGTATGGATGTTTGTTACTCTTTCACGTAAAAACTACTGAATGGATTTGAATGAAACTTTACCACAATATAGCTTATACATCAGAATAACACATAGGATATTGGAAATCGAAATCCACGCGGACGGAGTCGCGGGCGGCCGCTAGTTAAAAATATTTAAAGATATTTAATTGATTCTGGAGGCCAAGACACACTTCGGGTCCATGAGAGTAAGAAAGAAAGTAATTGATTTTGATTTTTAAAGAGACCTCCAGGCCTCCATAATGGCTGGAAATTCTAACCAGCGCGCGCACTGGCCGCTTCTTACAACCTAACATTCAAAATTCAAAATTGTCTAACGTTCAATACTCGACTCCGTCGCAAGCTTAGTGGAACTTCCACTCGAATGAGCCGCTAGTCTAGTGAAGTCCACCTCCACCTTACAGAATACCACAGTGAAGTTGCACTTCGTAACTGTTGTGCCATGTTTCTGCTGGTGAGTAAGGTCGCCAGAGCTCAGTTGGGTAGGATGTGGGGTCTTAAAGGCAGGCAATGCATCGGCGAACCTCTGGTGTGTGGTGTCACGGATGTCCATGGGCGGTGATAATTACTTACATCAGGTTGCGGTCGCCTGATGTAATCAATTATCGCTCTTTTGCCGCCACTACCATAAAATAGTTATTTTGCTATATTTCCATAAATAAGTTAGTTTTTTCCCAAACTCATTAATATAAGTAATTTTATATTACTTGCAGCTTACTGGTGTGCAAGAGTGCCGTGGAGGTGTGCTGTCCACTGGACGGACTTATAAAAACACCAGAAGGTAAATAGATACGAGTAGGTACTTATAATAAAAACACGGACTAGTAAAAAAGTAAGGACTCCGCGTAACCTTCATAACAAGTGGTGCACCTAAAAGCAAGCCCATCTGCGTGTAAATACGCATCTACACGCACGCACTCTCTCAATAGCAAGCTTTGTTGCCTTGGCGACCTGCCATTACGCTCTGACACCTGACGCGATACATTTTTCGCGTATCAAAACTTGAAAAAAAAATGTTCAAAGTTATTTTACCTCTGACCTAACCTGAACTTTAATATTTCTTTAGTTTTGCTTTCCTCGGTAGATACCTATTCCTACAAATCACGTAAAACTTCAATCAATGGCATAGCTCTTAATTTATGCTTCAATGGCCCGGCCCAATATAAAAAGTGACCTGTCAGAGGTAAAATAACAACACACGACGGCTACCTATACAAATCAAACAATGAATGTTCAACAAAATAATAAATTCTACCCCCATTTCTTTTACAGATCACTCAACGTAAGGATAATAATATGGACGCAGAAGGTTTGAGATTAGAATAATACAATAAAACAATCGAAATAAAATATTATTTAATTTAAATTAAATAGGTTTCATTGTTTTTCTTTTACAGCAGTAATTAAAAAATAACTATTTTGAAAGAGGTTATACATTTGTTATACATTAAATATCTTGGCAACTATTTATCAAAAAAAATGTATTATGCCATTTGTTAAGAAAAAAGTAACAAAGCTTTTTTTAAATATTTTATGGCGCTCCATTATTCTGCAGATTTTTTTCAGCCAGGCAAACGTAATTTTTTGGGCAAGGAGTTTTTAATTTGTCGAGAGTATAATTTTTTCTTTTCCTAGTTTGCGATTGTCCTAAAATTATCGTGTTGTTTTTTTTCAGTAAATAAGATTTCAGAAATTGTGTTGTATCATGGTTGCATCAATGGAATGTATAATTTATCCCTTACATAGGTTTTTTTTTGTTTCCCTAAAAGTTTGAAGAATTTAATATATTACTTCCTAAATTATTTCATTTCATTTCTTTATTTCGTTTTATTATTTAATTTAACTATTACCTTTCATTATTAATTAAATTTTATAACGCTTATAATATTAAGGCTGGGCGTGCCTTCCTAAGCACGGAATCATCATTATTAACAGATAAATAATCAGGTGATTCAAACCAACAATGTTTTACCTAACCAAACGGGGCAAACCACACTAAGCTAATTAATATATTATGTTATCTGTGACTAAGTGAAAGTGTTCTCTGCGGGATTTGTACCTACGACCCCAGAGGTTCTAGTGCTCGTCGGTCTAACCACTACACCAAAGGGGCAGTCAAATACCTACTCATACATTAATATCCCCTCATTCCTGATATTCAAAAAACAGTGCACGGTATTTGAACCAATGACCTTTACCTTGTGACGCAATGCTCAAATGCGACTCTAATCACATCATAACGACACAATTTGCCCTACCCGGGAATCAAACCCACGATCTGACACAGTTGTTTAATAACCGTTACACTCATGACCACTGTTACCACACTGGGCACGAGTGAACAAAGGAAATCGTAATCACCACAATCAATATCATCAAGTTATAATAACCGGTTTTTGAATATACAACCACAGTGTAACAGATAGCAGAGGGTTACGTCTGTATATCATGTCTTGTATCTTTTAACTTTTCCGATAAATTATTAAATAGTATAAAATTACGAGCACGCATTACGAGTTTTCCGAACTGAGAGCGTAAAAAAGTTAATGCGACTCTCGAGATCTTGGTTTACAGATCAAAGTAAATGATGTTGTTATTTATTTATTTATCTTAAACTAGCGGCCGCCCGCGACTTCGTGCACGTGCCTTAAAGCCTTCCTTAACAAATGGAATTTCCAAAACAAAAATATTTTTTCGATTCGCATCAGTAATTTCTCATATTAGCGCGTTCAATCTAAGAAACAAACTCTTCGCTTTATTATAAACTAGCCTTCCGTCGCGGTTTCACCCGCGCGTAATTTCTTGTCCCCCTCCCCCCCACCCACATTTCCGAAATCAAAAGTACCTACCCTATGGGATAGTGTAGCTAGCCAACAGTGAAAGAATAATTCAAATCGGTCCAGTAGTTTTTGAGTTACATACAAATATTTCCTCTTTATAACATAAGTATAGATTAGTTGGTATAGTAGAATTTTTAACTATTTTTTTCCTCGAAATTTTGTAGCACTTCAACTACTGCATTTTATTTATACTGTGGTATTGCCCAATACGTGATTAAATAAAGATTCATAGACACAAGGAAAAAGTCACAAATACAGTAGTGTTATACGAAGCTATACGCTGGTCTGGAGGTCAAACACCTAAGGTATTTATTTCTTTACATTACTATTATATTATATCCCTATAGTATTATAAATTCAAATTTCGGTCTGGTTTCCATTGTGGTTACGGAGGTCAGACGACAGTCGCTCCATTGTAATAACCAGGCTAGTCAATTCAGGCTCATAGTCGCAGCGTACCCTGGGCTCCGAGGCAATGGCCGAGGATGCAACCGGGAGAGTCGCTAGGATGATGAGTATTATAAATTCAAAATAACTCTGTCTGTCTGTCTGTCTGTTACGCTTTCCCGCTTAAAACGCTCGACCGATTTTGATGCTTGGCACAGAAAATCTTTAGACCATGAGCACAGATAGACCATGACTCATGGTCCGGATTGGTCCGGATTGGATTTCGGATAAATGTCCTTTCTCATGGTCCATGAGAAAGGACATTTATCCGAAATCCAAGCACTGTAATATTACCTATATTTGAGGAGCTTGTTGGCGAATTGGTAAGCGCGCTCGGTGGCGATTGCTAAGTTAAGCAATCCTCGCAGAGGCTAGTCATCGGATGGGTGACCGAAAAATTTCATCTTGAGCTCCTCCGTGCTTCAGAAGGCACGTTAAGCCGTTGGTCCTGCGCCTGATCTCTCTCCGGCCGCGCCGTGTCAGATTGCTGTCCCACTGAACATTACTTTATTTCACAACTAGCGGCCGCTCGCTACTTCGTTCGCGTGGATTTTGGTTTATCCCATGGGAGCATTTAATCGGGATAAAAGTTAACTCCCACCTAAGTTAGCCCATACCCTGTCTGCATACCAAATTTCATCAAAATCCGTTCAGTAGTTTCAGCGTGATTGACAGCAAACTTTCACATTTATAAAATTTTATAATATTAATGATAATAAGATAGTATGATTATTGTTATAATTTGTTACAGATGTACAAAACCACAGCACTATTATTACTTCTCACCATCACTCTAGTCAAAACCCAAGATTTAGACAGTATTCTACAAGACATATACGGACCTATGCTAACTGCCGGAAATACGGATGCTGATAAAATTACGTATCCAACCAGCACTGATGTTGAAAATGTGGAAGGGGTAACAAACCCCAACTCTGGAGGGGAGGAGAATACGGACAGTGATATGGGTGCTAAGATAGTCTATCCTGAGAGGAGAAAGAGATTTGCAGAGGTGAGTGAATAATGTCTTTTATATTATTTAGTTTTAGATTGACGATCCGCTTGTTGTAAAGGTCAAGAAGTTGACTTAATAGTCAAGCGGACTAAGAGGTCGCGGGTTCGATCCCCGCACATGACACACATTTGTGTGCATGAAAATGTGATTGTCCTGGTCTGGGTGTTACATGTAGGTATCATATAAGTATACTAGCTTTTGCCCGCGGCTTCGCCCGTTTTAAATTCGGGGTAGCACAATTTTCCTTTTTTGGACACAGAGGGGAACTCGGAACGGACTTTTACACGTTATTTATACGTTTACTCCCGTTCCCGTGGGAATTTCGGTAATTCCTTTCTTAGTGCACCTCTACGGTACCTTAGCTACGTCCATTCCGTATCAAGTGCCTTAGTCAAGCCGTTTAGGCTGTGCGATGATATGACAATCAGTCAGTTTCTCCTTTTATATATTTAGATTGGTAATACTTACCACTGTTGATTCTGATATCTGTAACACAAGTGCTTAACCTACTTAACACGGCAGATCGAAGTATGTGATGTTGTCAGATACTTATTGAATTATTTGTTCATAAAAAAAATGTTTTACAAGGTAAAAATAACAGCTATACCAAAGCCAAAATTATTTAGGTTAGGAGGCGAAGTTTATATAGCCCACCCAATTTCTTTGGCATTTTATTTTGGATCTTGTGTTCTTGAGTAGGCAATAGGAACTGAACCCATACAGCCATCGAATCAATCGTCCGTCCTTTACCTACATTAATCCGAATCCGAAAATTAAAAAAAAACATGTTTTATTTTTTCAGAGAAGCTGACAAACGATGTAGTTCCGAAATGGATTTAATGATTTAATTATAGAAATACCGGCGACGACTTGGTAGTTGACTTGAATTATTAAATATCTAGGACTCATAAGAAAAGGAGGGAGCCGGCAGCGCTATGCGCATTTCTGCAATATTTAAAGAACTTTGCATTCGTCTGTCGACGCTTTAAAGAACAATAAATCATAGAATTTTATTTTTACCTCTTGTTTTTACTCGTAATTAATTCAACGCAATAATGATAACGCCTTTAATCTGAACCTTTTTTAAATATTATTTTTACTACTACCAAAGAAGACTACCTGTTTTTTCTGTTCCGTGAATGGAACAGAAAGGGGATAAACATAGGTATATACCCGTCGACCTTAAATCAATAAGAATAATAAAATAAAATATCCTTTGAATGTAACTTAATAAATATTTTTATTCATAAATAACTTAAATTAAGAACAGTCTTACAACATAACTTAAGGAACCTTATGTTCTAAATAAAAACATAATGGAAAATCTCAACCTTATACCAAAGCAAATAAAAAACGCTGTTTACAAAAAAAACACCTGTTTGTTATTTTGTTACATGAAACGGGAATAAATTATAAATATTTAGTGCCCTTGTGTCATGTTGTTATCAAAAACTCCCATTCAAGACCGCAACAGACATTACCAGCCCCTTTCCTGAGTTTTAGTTATCGCTAACGACTAAAGGAGACTAAATATAGTCATTGTTTGCAACTAAATATTCTTAGTGACTAAATGGGGACTAAAGGTGATGTCCAAAAAATGACCCAGATTCGACAGGAATGAAATGTATACCAGTGGATTGACATTAGAATATAATATAATGTTACCAAGGGGGCAACTCTGAAATCGTTATAGTATAGGAGCTGGGAGCAAAATAAAATAAGGAAAAAATCGTTCAAAACAAAGTTTACGTCATGTTGTAGCTTAATATGTTGTTGTTTTAATATTGTTTCACTTGTGCTAATTATATCAGCAACACATTTCACAAGTAACAGCAACATAATAACAACGATATTCTCACCCACAACATGGCTCTTTGCTCCTATACTATACCAATTATTTTTATATTTGCAATCTTTGGCACAGAATTTCCAATAATACACACAGTACTGTAACGATTTAAGTATCCATGGGCTAGAAGAAAAAAATATTCAAAAAACAGAGTGTTTGTTATGTTGTGATTTAATATGATGTTGATATTATGTTGCTGTTGCTTGTGAAAGATGATGATGATAATTATCACTTGTGATACAACATCAAAACAACGTCATATTAAGTCATAACATGACGTAAACTTATTTTATTATTGTTTTGAACGAATTTTTTCCTTATTTTATTTTGCTTCTAGCTCCTATACTATAACGATTTCAGAGTTGCTCCCTTGGTAACATTATATTACAATTCAATGCCAATCCACTGGTATACATTTCATTCCTGTCGATTCTGGGTTTTTTGTCCATACATTTATGGACATGTCCTTTTGTCACTGTTCATGACTAAATAGGACTAAACTTTGTCATGACTAATGATGAAATGGGACATTCTTAATGATTAAATGGGACTAAATGGGGAGTAAATAGGAACTAAATTAAGGGGAGTAAATAGGTACTAAATTATGGGGACTAAATAGGGTTAAATTTAGTCATTGTTTATGACTGAATGGATCAAACGAGAATTAATAAGGCTAAACTTATTAAGTCTCATATTTAGGGGGTTCTTTACAGCCCCCCCTCGACGGTGATGACGAGCCCCTTCCCCCCCGCGTCGTCGAACCGGTCGAAGCTCCGGCAGTCGTACATGGCCGCCATGCCGAAGCTGAGGATGATCAGGAAGATGACGGTGACGAACAAACCAGACAGGGTCAAGAAAGCACAGGTCTACTAATACAGGACTAAATTCGACAAAATGTTGACCTTTTTAGTGACTAAAAAGGACTAAATATATTATACAGGACTAATTGGGACGAAATTTAATCACTGTTTATGAGTAAATGGAACATTGATGACGACTAAAAGGGACTAAATTTAGTCACTGTTCATGACTAAATAGGACTAAATTTTGACATGACTAATGACTAAATAGGACATTCTTAGTGACTAAATGGGACTAAATTTAGTAACTTTTCATGACTAAATAAGACTAAATTTTGTCATGACTAAATGGGACATTCTTAGAGACTAAATAGGACTACATTTAGTAAATTTTTATAACTAAATGGGACTAAACGAGACCTAATAGGACTTAATTCTGAGACTAAATAAGATTAAACGGGGGTTCTTCACAAGTATTCACAACCCCCCCTCAACAGTTATGACGAGCCCCTTCCCCCCCGCGTCGTCGAACCGGTCGAAGCTCCGGCAGTCGTACATGGCCGCCATGCCGAAGCTGAGGATGATCAGGAAGATGACCGTCACGAAGAGCCCGGAGAGTATCGAGGCGCTGTAGTACGGGCCGCAGTTCACTGTGTCTTTGAAGCCCTGGAAGATATGGTGCTTGGAGTTAAGATGGAGTAAAGTAAACCATATGACTTAAGAGTCTATGAGGTATAAGCGAGAGTTAAGAGTACCTAATCAAAGTAAATATACAGAGACAATGAAAAATCCGCTAAGATGGCAGTAGTTTCGATTTTTTTTCCAGGGTCTCTGACCACGGAAAAAGACAACGAGAATGTCAGTTATGATCGTACTCATAATTTCATATTCAAGGCTGGATGGAACTTATATGGCACGGGAAGGTCGTCATTTAATCGCTTAATTGACATGGATCATTTTTTTCTTGACCTACTAACTAAGTTTGACTTTGAGCCTTATGACTTTAAGGTAGGAGTTTTCCGTTCGAACGACTCTAGCACTCCAATCAAGAATCAAGATCACAGATCGTCTGTTGTAACCTCGTTCTAAGGCTCGTATCTCAGAGTTCTGAGCATGTTATTCTCATACGAAACAGCACCTCAAGTTCGCGCTCAAGATCGATTTTGAGCGCGAACTGAGCTCGAGCTCAGAGTTGAGTGCGATTTATTAATTAGAGTCGTAGTCTTGTTCTCACTTTTATTTTTCGGAACGGACGTCGCTTGCTGAAGATTAATATGTGCTTCTATGAAGCCTATGTTAAGAAAGAATATTTTGAATTTGAATTTGAATTTAAAGGCTATCTCCACAGCTTAACCGAACTATTGTAGGAGCGGATGGCTCACACCACTTTTTCACCTTATCGTCCCCCTCAGCTCCGGGCGCCCCCTCCTCCCCGGGGGCCGCGTCGTCGGGGGGCGGGGGCGCGTCGGGCTCGCCCCCCGCCTCGGGCTCGCCTTCCTCCCGCAGGTGACGCCCGCGCCCGCGCCCCCGTCTGCGGAGGGGCTGGATCTGGATTTTATAATTGACAAATTAAAGTTTCAACCTATTTATTAATTTTATTTATTTATTTTAATTAAGTGTTCCACAGCTGGGCAAATTTCTAGATCAGCTATTCTCTAAGTGTGTTCTGCGGTTCCAAAAAACTGCTGTAGAGGCTCTGCAAGAATTAAAAAAAGTCGAACATTTTGACTCCGCGGACGCGTGGTACATGTCACACTTTTGAAAAATTTTGTTTTATTGTAGGGTTCCATCAAATATTTTACTTCCTAAAAGGGTTACGTCAACAATAAGGTTTGAGATCCACTGCCCTGAGGTGGAATTCACTAAGCGCAAATGTCATAATCTCACGGTTGTGAACGGCGACGTCAGTACAAAATTAGTACTAAATTCCTACTGTCGCCGATGACACAACCGTGAGATTATGACATTTGCGCTTAGTGAATTGCACCTCAGGGGGATCGAGTCAGGTCAATTACAATGATCAAAACGCTTAGGAGAGCGTGTTACAAAGGAAAGCGTGTTACCCGATTAAGTGCTCCCATGGGATCTAGATAACTCCACGCGATCAAAGCCCCGGGTAAAAACTTGCTATAACAATTTCTTGGGTAAAACAGTGCAGTCAATGACTTAAACTAAAATGAAAAGACCACACACCTGATACTCAGAGATAGTGACGGAGCTCCCGTCCCTCGTATTGACGACTACAAGCGGCTCCCCGCAGTAGTAGGCGGTGTTCCAGCGAGCCCCCACCGCCATGTCGGTGCGGCCCACCTCCTCCCCCCCTTCGAGGAGGGCTACGAAGTCTGAGAAGGAATATTTAACTCCTTGAATACGTTTGAATAACTTCCTTACAGGCTGTATGGCTGTATGCAATGCCAGATAGCCCCTTAAAAAGTAGATCTTTAAAAAAAAAACTTGCCAAGTGCCAACATCAAAATTCTAATGATGTATAGGCACCGTGCGTAGCGATGACTCTGCCATCTCGTGACTCACATTCAAAACTTTTACTCTCAACGTCGGTAATTCTCCTGTCAAACCACGGAAAAACACGGTGCCTTATTCTGCCATCTAGTGACTCATATTCGAAACTTTAACGTTAAATGTCAAATTTAAATGTCAAACCACAAAATAGAAACGGAATTTTAGCGCCCTCCATAGTTTCTGCAAGGTGCCTATTGTGATAGTCAACGCCATAATGGCGGATTTTTTAAAAGTCAAAATAAAAAAAGGTTTTGACAGACTATCGTCAAAACCTTTTTTTATTTTGTAAATCTCGGGGATAGTGACGAGTGACGGAGCTCCCGTCCCTCGTGTTTACGACAACCAGCGGCTCCCCGCAGTAATAGGCGGTGTTCCAGCGAGCCCCCACCGCCATGTCGGTGCGGCCCACCTCCTCCCCCCCTTCGAGGAGGGCTACGAAGTCTGAGAAGGAATATTTAACTCTTTGAATACATTTAAATAACTTTCTTAAAGGATGTATGGCTGTATGCAATGCCAGATAGCCCCTTAAAATGTTAACCTTTAAAAAAAGTTCTTGCCAGTACCAACATCAAAATTCTAATGCTGTATTGTGATTGTCAACGCCATAATGGCGGATTTTTTTAAGTCAAAATAAAAAAAGGTTTTGACAGACTATCGTCAAAACATTTTTATTTTTATGCTCAGGGATGGTGACGGAGCTCCCGTCCCTCGTGTTGACGACTACAAGCGGCTCCCCGCAGTAGTAGGCGGTGTTCCAGCGAGCGCCCACCGCCATGTCGGTGCGGCCCACCTCCTCCCCCCCTTCGAGGAGGGCTACGAAGTCTGAGAAGGAATATATCTTTGAATACATTTAAATAACTTCCGGCTGTATGGCCGTATGCAATATAGCCCAGGGCCCATAATATGTGAAAGACGGCCCGACTGATTATTCACCAAAAGCTTCAAGGCTTTTTCAAGCACCAAACAGTCTTATTCAGCCTGCAACCATCATCAGCAATGATTCACCTGCCTCACACTCATACTATATAGACAGAGTTCACGCAACATCTCTTCTCCTTCACTCCTCCTAAGTACCAGCAGTCAACTCCACCTTATCCATATAATTTCGTGTTCATGCAATCCGTCCGTCGGTCTTCCTCTGCTCTTCTTTCCGTTAAAAAGGCGATACTTTGCAACCAAACCCTGCTTCCTTCGGCAGTAAATAAACGGGGTAGTTTCAAGCGTGGCAACAAGTTGTCAACGCACCCAGCAGCCAGCCCTTGTCCTTGAAGCTGAAGCTGAACTCGAGCTCGAAGTCGGTGTAGGCCATCTTGGTGGACAGCGACTGCGCCGTCCACGTCTCCTCCGCCACCACCGGGATCTGGTTGAACATGGCGCGGCGCGTCTGGGTTGCTGCGTACACTCCTGAAATAATAAATTAATTAATTAAAGGCGTAAAAAACGACTGAAGGTTCGTTCGTTATGTGATTTTGTATAGGAAAAGCATTGCCGCCGATATATTCGGTCGCGTAATTTGAGTTATTCGTCAACTCTTTTGAAACTCGCTTCATTCGCTTGAAACTCGCTCGATCGAGCGAGATTAGCGAAACATCGCACCGTTTTTTTCTTGGTCCTAAGTACATACATTTTTGGTCACACTCCTATGAAAATGAAACAGCTTATTTTTTTTTATATTTTTATTGAATAGAATGCAGCCAGTATGCAGAGGTTTAACTCCTCCAGAGTAAGATATCTTTTTTAAAACTTTCCGCGCTTTTCTAAACTTTCGTTTTTACTGAATTACGCGCGAAATTTAAAAATGGAGCACAGTCCGCGCTCCTCCTTATTTATTTTTTTACTGGATCGAATAAGGCCCGTCTGTGGAGGTTTTTGTTTTTACTCCTCAACAGTGAGATATCCCGTTGCTCACTCAATCAGAGCTTGCTCAAAGAGGTCTGGCCATCTTTTAGTACCCAATTTTGCCTAGCCTAGTGGCCTAGTCCAAAGTATCTACCGATATTTTTGACAGGTAAAATTGAGGACCTACCAAAAATAAAGTAGGTGCTCAAAGTGGACAAGTCCAAATGCTCAAAAATCATACCAACTTACCAACGAACCGGAACAGCCCGCCATCAGTGACGACCATCACCCCGGGTTCCTTCGTGACCGCGATGGGGGATATCGGGATGAACTCCGTCCGCCGCACCTCCACCGGGTTCGTCTTGCCCGTGTAGAACGCGCTTCTATTCGCATACGCGCGAAATTTAAAAAATGGAACAGAGCCCGCGCTCTTTCCAATTTCTTTTTTATTGGATTTCGCGCGAAATTCAAAAATGGAGCACTGTGCGCTTTTTTTTAAATTAGAATAAAGCCAGTCTGCAGAGGTTTTATTCCTTGACATTGAGATATTCCAGCCTAGAATAAGTGGTTGCTTAAAGAAGTATTATCCACTTTTAGCACCCAATTTCTTCTTAGCCTTGTGGCCTAGTCCACAGTACCTATTGATATTATTGACTGGTCAAAATAGACGAAATTATTTGTATCTTTTGAGCCCTTGCCAAAAATCTATAGGTGCTCATACTGGACTAGTCCATGTTCTAAATGTACGGGTCCTCAGAACCACCTTAGCACATCAACTCACCAACGAACCGGAACAGCCCGCCATCAGTGACGACCATCACCCCGGGGTCCTTCGTGACCGCGATGGGGGATATCGGGATGAACTCCGTCCGCCGCACCTCCACCGGGTTCGTCTTGCCCGTGTAGAAAGCCACCACCGAACCCGGAGACAGCTGGCGGACCACGAAGTAGACCTGGGAGCAGTGCGGGTTTTAACTATACCATACCAGCGTTAATAGTGTGGGATAAGGGCAGGAAAATGATGATTATGTTGATGATACCAGCGCCTAGGGCGAGATTAAGGGAGCGTTTCAACATAAGCTGAGCGCGGAGCTTGAGAGACGTGTTAAAATTTAACAATCACATTGCTCAAAATACACGTCTCATCTCCGCTCCGATCCTGGTTGGTAAATTTTAACACGTCTCTGCTCAGCTCCGCGCAGCTCAGCTTATGTGGAAACGCTCCCTTATACGGCGCTTTCTAAGACAACGTAAAATTATGTATGTTATCTGTGACGTAAACTTCGAACTATATGTTGGAGGCGCATGTGGCACGGCACCCATTATGGGCCCGCGCCCAAACGCGCTCTACCATAAAACGGGACATAATAAATAAGCTGATACTTTTGATAGTACCAACTGCATCTGCATGTTCCTATTATCACACCTACTATTTGTGGCTGTTTATCAACATTCTGCAATTAATGACTTCGATTTACTAAGAGGAAACATCTATACTAAACTTTATTAATATAATAAAGCTGAAGAGTTTGTTTGTTAATTTGTTTGAACGCTCTAATCTCAGGAACTACTGGACCGAATTGAAAAAAAAATTGTTATGGATAGTCCATTTGACGAGGAAGGGTTTATGCTATAATATATACCTAAACCTATGTGAGCGGAAAACGAAAATCACGCGGACGCAGTCGCACGCGGCCGCCAGTTAAAGTATAAACCCACCTCTCTCATAATCAAATCGTGCTTTCTCAAGATCTCCGATCTCGTCTCATTCTGTCCATCTTGAAAGAAAATGTAAAAGTATTTAAAATGGCCATCAAACATTTGCAGCTTCGTCCCCGAATTCAAATAAAAAACGTTAAACTGTTGCGGTTGAAATATCTGATTCAAGAGCTTGTAGGGTTCAATGACTCCGGGGAAAAACTTCACTTTATTTTCGAGTAATCCTTGATGTAAATGGTGGTATGGCGTCCCCAATTTGTCTTTTAAAGTTATATCTTCAACGCTGAACTGGTCCTCGACGAATATTATAACGACTTCGCTACGTTTTATCGCGTCATGAATAATGTCAGCGAAGTATGAGGTGCTAATTTTTGCGAATGGATTTGGTTCTATGGACAAATGGTTCATGGCTCCACTATCGTCTATCAGGAAAACTGGGATTATGTCCTTATCTGCTTTTATCATTTGGAACAGGAGAAATAGGAACAAAAGGCGCATTTTCAATGTTTTCTTATCTTGAAGGATTTGTGAATTTATGTTGAAAGAATTTCTTCTGACAATGTCGGAATCCCTTAACTTTTTTTTAGGAAAATTGTTTCAAATATGCAGAATACCAAATAAGTATGATCTTATTCTATAACATTTCTCAACAAATCGTCATATGTTTTGTAAATGAGGTAATCTTGAATTTATTAATATTAGGCTTTTCTACAAAGATCAAAGAATGACCTTCAGAACGATGGTGCCAGAGCTATTATAAAAAAAACTGTCGAAATGTACCAACATGAAGGCAGAAATTAAAAACAAAGTTTGACAGAATATGTCATTATTTTTTAACAATGGCAACTAAACTAAGACACTGTTTCGCTGTGTTTGCAGTTATAATTTAACTTTTTCATAGAAAAACAATGATATGAAGATACGTGGTATTATTTATTTTCATTAAAAGCCGTCGGCTGTTTTGTAATATTTAAATATTGTAATAATCTTAGTATTTTTTCTGGCAACATTGGTCAACCATAGACGAGCGTCAAAGTAATCATATGATCTCTTTTCACATGACCCGATGGTCAATCGTCATCGCCTAATATTCGTCTTTTCATGACAATTTTGGGCTAAAAACTTACTTTTTAGTTCGTAAGCGTCCAATAGTGTAGTTTTTCGAAAATGGCGTGCAGCCGTGTTGTGTTCCTCACTTTAGTTTTAAGTGTAATCAGCAGTTATGCGGTGCAAGTCCCCGTATTCCTATGGGGCGACTTGAGCAAAACAGGGATCAAGTCAAACCCTCTTTCGAAGGTTTCCGCCGACCAATTCCGCTCCGTACTGAAGGAGGAGCTCTCGAACGAGCCTTTCACTGTGACATTCATCGAGGAATCGCTGTCCGTTGAAGATTTTTCACGTAAAAATGCCGACGGCGATACATCATTCCCTTACCTGCACGTCAATATCGGAGACTCAGTGTATATTCCATCTGTGGAGAACCCTCTGCGCGTCCTGAACAAGCTGGCTGACCCTGAGAAGGTAGACCATGTCAAGTTGACCGAAGACGGCCTTTCTGCTGACATCAAGCCTGACTCTGGTAACTTCCTCTTCATCAACCTTAAGGATGCTAAGGAGGGTGAGTCCAGGTCGGATCTGCTGCGTCGCCACAACGACTTCATGGAAGACATGTACTCCAAACTGCAGGAACGCTACGACTCAGTCGTTGCCATCTACACCGCCCACTACCCATCTTGGATCATCCCGGAGACCCACTCTCGTGTCAGGCGTCAGGCCTCCAACGAGACTGCATCGATCGTGACCAGCCCGCAGGACTACGAGCTCGACGGCCTTCGCTTGTACCACCACGGAATCTTGCTTGGAGAGCAGGGAAAGATTGTTTCGTTGGGCAACCTCATCGGAAACACGTCCACATTCAATGAAACATTTGTGATGAACACCACCCTTCAGTTCTCCGAGGCCAGCTTGACGCTGAACTTCCAGCAAAAGGGGGGATACTGGTTCTTTGGTGAGTTTTATTTCTATTCTTATTAATTAAATAAATAAGTAAATGGACATGAAAAAGGACAAGAGTAAATGAAGTGAATGGTTCCAAAAGTTTTATCCCTTCCAAAGTAGTTATATGAGTAGCAGATGCATTAACATAAGAAAACATGGTTTATAAAATTATAAACAAAGAAAAATTCATCCAATCTCAGTTGGCTCAGGCGGGATTCAAACCCAGCGCCTCTTGCAATCCGGGCACATTGTATTTTGGGGTATTCTAGTAGGTACTATAATATTGAAAGACATAACGCTTCATTAAGCTTTAAGCAAAATAACAAGGAGTAATTCATCAAATCAACTAAGTGTCTCGGTAGCTTAGTGGTCAGGGTGTGCATTGTGTAGGTTTATTTAAACTCAGTGGGGTTTTATAATTACCAGTCCGCAATGAGCAGGAGTGGTGATAAAGCCTGAATCCATTTGACTAACAAGGAATTGGCCCTTCAAAGGACATTAAGGGTGTGATATTTCACTTGCTTTATGAAATGAAATGAAATAATTTATTCAGCAATTGAATTCACTTAGTAAATTTCAATATTACAATTATGTCAAATATAATAAATACCTCAGAATACAGAATAAACCAGAAAGAGCTTTCAATCAAATTTCTATGGAACGCGTTGTGTCCAAAACGTCTTGTCCCCCTTGCGTCACCCACCCGCGTAGTGATACCAACGCTCGATGAAGTTACAGTTTTTAAGAAAATTCTAATTTCATGTACCTCAGTGCTGCTACAGTAATTTGAGAAAAACGTTTGAACAATAATGTTTTTTCAAACAATTATTTCAAAAGTAACTAGGCTTGACCATCCAGTTTGTATAAATGCATCTAATTATAAAATTTATTTTGAAACTTTGTTTGTTTAGATGTTTGTCTGTCAATTACGCTGAATTTACTGGACGGATTTTACTGAATGAAATTGAAATTGTGTGCAGGTGGGGTATGGGGTGGCTTGGGTGATAAGCTACTTTTTATCCCGATTAAAAATGCTCCCATGGGATAAACCAAAATCCACGCGAATGAAGTAAAAGGATATTGGAAAAAAAATGAGAAAGTTTTTAAAGTTTATTTCGTTTGAATATATTTAGCAACAATATAATATGATACGCCTACATATATAAAATATGCTATACATCAGTCGAAAGTGGATAAATAAAAAGCACATGTTCAGAATTACTTAAAAACAAAATGTGACAGAAAAACCAAATCTAAAACATTTTTTTTCCACATATGATATTATGTTGTGACAACACTTACAAATGGTATGTGTTTCTTTTAGGCAAATATACTTAATTCAAGAAAATGTATTGAAATAAGTCCTGTAAAAAATTGGGTAATTTGTGGCAACACGCACAAAAGGTACACATAATTTTCATGACAGTTAAATTACGAAAAATAAAATTCAATATTTTAATAGAATGGACTGCAAATGTAATATTTACAGATGAACCGTAATCCCAACATTTTTTTTGGTAAACCCGGTAGCACTTTTGCAAGTGGGAACGACAGAGGACGGCATAATTATTAAAAAACTAACAGCTGCAATCAGATGTCAACAGTGCGGGCGTCGGCCATTGACTAACTGACAATTTAGTCGACCACACCTATTAGGTGTACTGCGAACATCTTCAGACATGAGCGCGTTGACGGTTTCTGGTTTATTCTGTATTCTGAGATAAATACAAATTAAGTGCGGCTGAGCAGATTAACATGTCCATGCATATTTGTCATTTAAATAATCATCTATTTTATAATAACACTTTCTGGTAATTTAAAAAATATTTTGATACTTCCAATAAAAGACTTCCCAGTCTTATGAATTTTACTATCAATCCATTGCCATTAAGCAATAAACCATTCATATTCTTATAATGTAGGTTTATTACACAGCTTTTGGCATTATTCCAATAAAAACAACCCACACTTATGTTAACTACTTATGTTTGGAATCAGGTCAACACCCCTTAAAGGGGGAAATATAATTATGTGCTAGAAAATATCTGACTACACAATATCAATCTATACTAATATATAAAGCTGAAGAGTTTGTTTGTATGTTTGTTTGAACGCGCTAATCTCAGGAACCACTGGACCGATTTGAAAAAATATTTTTGTGTTGGATAGTCCATTCGACAAGGAAGGCTTTAGGCTGTTGGAAATCGAAATCCACGCGGACGGAGTCGCGGGCGGCCACTAGTCATTGATATATAAAAACCCAAAATGCACAGTCTCAAACAAAAGTAACAATCAATACTGTCACCAAAACCTCGGCAAATCGATGTGTCTAACTATGAACATTATTGTTTGCAAATTATACCTTTGGCAGATTAGTTAAGATTGTTTTCACAAGAGTGTGTTCAAAATTACGATGACGCGGGTGACGCAAGACTGTTTAAAATAAATGCATTCTGCGCTTATTTTTTGGGGACGTTTTTGAGAAGTTGATTGTGTATCTTGAGTTTCTGTATATCAATGATATCAATTCATATATTTTGAAGTAGGTAGCTTTTGTTGAGTTGTATTGATAGGCATCTTTTTTTTTTTTTGGTGTACATACTGGAATTTTACTTTTTGCTACTGATGTACTGGATCGCTTAAAATGTAGATCTGTGGTTACAGATGGAAAAGTGGAAAAGTGTCTTTAAAACGAAAGTTGACACTTTGCTTGCTGCAACGACAGACAGGACTTTCGACTTGCGTAGCTCAGTTGTTTAAAGTAAAAATTCTCTAAAAACAATTTTTTTACCTATTTCAACTTCATCATACATAATTTACTATTAAACAAATAAAATTTGTTAAGAGGAGATCTGTAAAATATCTGCCTGAAGAGTAACAGATACAAATACAAATTTTGATAATTTTCTTTTCCTAACGGCTCGTCATTAACAGGTACAATTTGGTGTAATGGTTGAGAAGTCGGCTATTACACCAAAAGTCGCGGGTTCGATCCTCGCACGGTACAAATATTTGTGTGCATGAACATGTTTGTTTGTATTGGTTTGGGTGTTTATATGTATAATATGTATGTAATTACAAAAAGTTTATGAGTAATGTTTATCTGTTGTCTGGCACCCATAGCACAAGCTAATGCTTAGTTTGGGGCTAGATGGCGCTGTGTGAATATTGTCCAGAGATATTTATGACTAGCGGCCGCCCGCGACTTCGTCCGCGTGGATGTCGGTTTTCATTATACGAATGTTTTTTCCCGCTAACTCCCGTTCCCGTGGGAATTTTACAATATCCTTTTGCAACTAAGCATCAAGTTTACTAAGGGACCTGCATGCCAAATTTCAAGCGTCTAACTCAAGTAGTTTAGATTTTCCATACAAACTTCCACCCCCTCATTTCGGGGAAGTGGGGGGTTGGAATGGGTCAAAAAGTAGCCTATGTTCTGTCTCAGGGTCTAAAGATTGTCTGTGCCAAATTTCATCAAAATCGGTTGCGAGGTTTAAGCGGGAAAGCGTAACAGACAGACAGACAGACAGAGTTACTTTCGCATTTATAATATTAGTTGGGATTAGTTGGGATTGGGATGAAACATTAAGAGAAGTATGTACAAAAACTATAACAGACTCTCATCTCCATTCCAGACAGCGTAACAGTCTCCAAGGACTCAGCGTCCCTGACCCTGCCTCCCACGGAGCCGGTCTACGCTGTCGAGGGCTTCTCCTACCGTTGCGGGGAGCGTGTGCAGTTCAGCTCCACCAACGAGACTGAGTTTAACGTCACCTTCGTGGATCTGAAGGTCAGTTAGCAGGCTTTCAGTGAATTCAATAGATTCTTTTGAGAGAAGTTACTTAACACAGAGTTAGATAAATGTATGTGATGTTTTGAAATATTTATTATTTGACGACCCGTTTGGTGTAATGGTCAAGATGTTGCCTATTACGCAAGAGGTCGCGGGTTCGATCCCCGCACAGGACAAACATTTGTGTTATATGTATCAATTTAAGTCTATTTGTAATACCACTGTGGATTCTGATATCTGTAACACAAGTGCTTAAGCTACTTAAAACGGATTCAGATCAATGTATGTGATAAATAAAAAATAAAAAAAACATTTATTTATCAAGCAGATGTTAGTTGATGTTGAAAAATTTTTATTTATTTATTTATTATCTACCGAGGAGACGCGGCACAAAACTGGATCGTTGCTCTTTAAAATCGCCAATAATTGCAATATTTTTTCAATACATTAGTTTCATTACGTACCCAAACTAAGTCATACAGTTTCTTATGCTCAAAATAAAAATTAATCAAATTGTATAGATAAATTGAGTCCCAGCTGACCAGTCCCCAAAGGTGGCACCTGATCACATATGGTATAGTATGACTTATATGTCAGCCGTCATCTTACTCTGAGCTCATCAAATAGTATTCTTATTTCTAACTAGCCTTCCGCCCGCGACTTCGTCCGCGTCCCGTCCCGTCCCGTCGTCCCTTCCCTAGTTTTCTCGCCGTAAGAAACATCCTTGGACTTCAACAAATATTTTAAAAAATATTTGGCCAAATTGGTCCAGGCGTTGTTGAGTTATGCGCTTACCAACACATTTGGCGATTCATTTTTATTTTATAGATTCGATTGCTTCTACTAATATTTTAATATTCCTTCTTTCAGGTGCAACCCTTCTTCACATCTCTAAACCAGTCTCAGATGGAGTTCGGTGACTCGTTCAACTGTGTCGGTTTCTTCTCCGTGCCCATCTGGTCCGGTCTCTTCGTGGTCTTCATCCTCCTCTCCATCACCTTCTACGGCATCATGATGATGATGGACATCAGGACCATGGACAGGTTTGATGATCCTAAGGGTAAGACTATCACTATTAATGCTGCGGAGTAAGTTTGGGGTAGCGGGTTCGATGGAGTTTGGTAGACGGGGTTGGGTTTTTATTGAAAGTTAAAGGGATTTGTTTATTTAATCTTCATTGTGCGACATTGGAATTGGAAAAAGGCGGACTTAATGCCTCATGTCTTTCTCCACCGATCAAACTTATAAAGAGATGATGACACCTCGAAACATATGATTTTCTTTATTAGAATGGTCATGGTAACGTACGGAAAACCAAACTATGAGTTTTGAAGTCATTCGATAAAAAAGTAATTTGAGCACTTTATTATTTCAAAGAAATGAAACATTCAAATCTTATTAACAAAAGAAATCCAAGCAACATATAGGATAACCAAAAGCATTTAAAATTTTAAAAGTCTACTCCCGTCTATCGAAATAATATCGAACAAAAGTAAGTCAGTGAAATGGTCAAAAAGTTATTTATTTGTTCCATAGGCCATTTAAGACTAAACTTGATAGTTTCCCACATATTATTATTACCATTATACACATTACATTTCTCTGTACATTGTGAAAAAATACTCCATGTAATTTAACTATTCAATGTTGGTAGGTTTATCTTTGATTTTAGTCCCGGGTTCAATAACCGGTTCGGTCATAATTTATATAGATATTTGGAAGCTCAGGCTGGCGATCAACAATCCGTACTTGGCAAGTGTGGTGACTAATTTTCATTATAGAATGAGATTAATCTACTTTATCGCCTTAGTATATAAAAGTAAGATTGTGTATATTATATATAATATGTGGGATTCAATCAAAAGGCTTAGTCGAACAGTGCAAAGTTGTAAACGATTGTTGAAAAAGATTCTTGATATCGGTGCGTGAAGTATTTATGAAGTGTTCATGATGTATCAATTCTAGTACCACCATGTACGAACGACTTTCCGATTTATACACTATTATAACACCAAAAGAGCTCAAATATAATCCAAATATAACATATTGTAAGGGCATTTTAATTCACAACTGTAATATAATATATAGTTTATACAAAAATGTCTTCTTCTTGTATAATAAAGCCCATAATTGAACTATAACTTTTATGTATAAATGTTATATTATATTATGTATTGTATTGAATGGTCTATAATGAAAATGGAGTATTGTAAACATAGATTATTATGAATATGAAATGGTGCCTGATTTCACTTAATGTTAGACAATATTTCTTCATAAATTAAGTATTTGCACTATAGTACGCAGCTTAGCCGGGCTAATATATAAATTATATTTGAAATATAAATACGTGTATGTTATATAAATTTTAACATTGTACTCGCGTTAGTATAAGAGACGTATTTTGGAATTTCAACGCTGTTATAATATATTAAACTGTATAGATTGCTTGTAGTGAAGGAATTATAGATATAAAGTAACCAATGATGTGCCTACATTTATATTTGTGGGTCTAATTATATTGTATAAGAAAAGAGAGTGCATACTGTAGAGATTTTCAAACACAACAATATATAAACACGCCAATTGCTATATTTGAAGTTATATATCACTGGCTAATTTATACATTACTGTCAATTAGGCGACCTAATGGTGCACAGGCTAAAGTATCTAGGTTCAGTATCCGGTGGTACTCATTAATTAAATCGACTCTGGATAGTTCCGGAGACATGTACTAAAATTTCGGTCTAATTTCAAAATATAATATGTAAATGAATCTGGGTCTTCTAAAAGATCATCTAACTTTTTCAAATTATCCTCAAATAATATAATAATTAAATCAGACATTTGCAGAAGGTTAGAAGTGTTGAGATAATTGTTTAACGGACTTGTCTTGTCAAAATTGAACTGCGAAATTTGGAAAGCATTCAACTGGCGCCATCTTGAAAATATTGACACCAAAAAGGTCGTTCACTCTGATATTATAATATCTGCAATTTTCTTCTATAATAGTATGCAGTTTGCACTTTCTAATGCATTAGAATGCTTTTAATGAGAATTTAATGGGCCTTATTGATCACAATCAAGTCTGAATAACAGATTTTAATTTCTTAACGACCGTAGATTTGAACAATGTGATTTAACTCACTGACTGTTCAAGTTCGATTCTCGGGTAAGTCAACACCCAAAATTATTAAGCTCTGTGAGTAATTTTCTAAAGTGTCCGGGTTCGTTTCTCGACTCGGGCAAAGCTACGATAACACCAATAATTATGCGGGTCAATTTCTACCAAACGGACAGTGGGTTCAATTCCCGCGTGGTTCACATCTACGGGCGACAACTATTCCAATAAAGTTCAGAGCTTCGCGGTTATCTCGCGTAGTGTTAAATTGTAATGTTTGTTAACAAATAAAATTAATGGAACACGTCGTTTTATACCATAGAATATAAACAAAAATATGAAATAAAAAAAATTATCTGCTTAAATGGACTTTGTCTATTGCAGTTAAATATTTAAAAAAAAGTAATGTTGACTAAATAAAAATGAAAATGTTTAGGTGCTAAAAATTATTGACATTTACCACTCTATGGATAGAAAGTTGGCAGAACCTACTTCTCGATAAAAAGGTCCCATCAATAGGAAGTAGAGTTTTTAGGATTATCAAAAGCTCAGTTTTGAGGTTTTAAAGGAAGGCAACGCATCAGCGACCCTTGTGGGGTTGTTGATGTCCATGGGCAGCGGTGATCGCTTATCATCAGAAGAAAACCTTGCTCGTTTGCCTCCCTTTTACATAAAAAATATAGAAGACAATTGTCTTTGGTATAAATCGACGAAGAAAGAGAATCCCTCCATGTTAGTGCCAATTTCATACGTAGGTCATTCCAGTAACGGATTAAAATTAAATTTAAAAGTTGGAACTATTTAAAATAAAATAATTTTAAGAGTAATTCTGTATTTATTTTCACTTGCATTGTTTAATCGAATTGGGCGTTAGAGTATGGACGGGAAACATAAAAACATAATGTCACATTTGAAATAAAGTTTCTTTGTTCGTACTCTTTCTAGCTCTTTTATAAAACCGCTGTATTTTATCCCTCGGCTTTAGTTTAAGCGTAATTAAATCACATATTATGTCAGATTGACGGATGAACCGAAGCTGTCAAATTTCTTTAACCAATACTTTTTGTTACGGGGTCTACTTAGTAACTATGGGTTCAAAGTTTTGAGAAACCATTAAGCAATGTTTGTGACTTGTGTTACTTAAAGGAAGCCATTTTGTAATTGAAATGACATCTGTCAAAAGATAAGAAATTTGACAGGTAAGGGAATACGCTGTCGTTGACTGTACATTATATTTTTTTCCTTATTATTTCTTGTAAATATCACATAATTTCTTAGCATTTTCTTTTAGTATGTTTTGTTTGGAAGTATTAAATTGTGAGATGATATTTCGTAGTTTTTTTTTTCTTTATATACGGACTGTTCGCTGTTCCTAAGTGGATTTGATACTATTAATAGATAATAATATTGGTTTAAAAATATTATTATTAATATATTAATGATTACTGTGGTGATGCTGTTACAAATGGAGTTATAATGATAATTAGATTAAATAAAGCTTACTTATTTAATTTGAGTTTGAATTTCATGTTGAATATTCGTGTTCATTAATTCCATCTATGCTATATGTATAAAACTTGAACACTTGCGGCAGCTGCGGTGTATGTCCAGGGTTCGAATCCTGAGTAAGAACGGAAAAATTGTAACTTCAGTTTTTCGGCCGGTGGATATTAATATCATTATTTATACGTACAAACCTAAATATTGTGCAGCTACAAAAAAAAACAAGTTTCTTAAATTTCATTTATGTATTTTAGGTATATAACTACAAAATATTTTATGTAAATGCATTTTTAAACTTGGTCAGTTGATCTAAAGCCGTTGGACAGCAGACATCTAGCTGCACCTTGCAAAGTTTCCTGAAACATAAAATATATTGTAAAGACTAGCGGCCGCCCGCGACTCCGTCCGCGTGGTTTCCGGTTTCCGCAAACGTAGGTATATACTATACCTATAAAGTTCCATACAAACATTAATCCCTTTTTTCATCCCCTTGGGGTGGAACATATAAAAATCCTTTCTAAGGGGATCTTTATGTCATAGTAGCTTAATGCTTGCAAAGTCCCAGCCCGATCGGTTTAAAATTGACAAAGTTTCATACAAACATTAATCCCCCTTTTCATCCCCTTGGGGTGGAATATATAAAAATCCTTTCTAAGGGGATCTTTATGACATAGTAGCTTTATGCATGCAAAGTCCCAGCCCAATCGGTTTAAAATTGACAAAGTTTCATACAAACATTAATCCCCTTTTTCATCCCATTGGGATAAAATAATAGATATATACTATAGCCTATAACCTTCCTCGCCAAATACACTATCCAACACAAAAATAATTTTTCAAATCGGACCAGTAGTTCCTGAGATTAGCGCGTTCAAACAAACAAACAAACAAACAAACTCTTCAGCTTTATATATTAGTATAGATATAACATCTAAATAAACATCTAAATATAGATAACTTAAAGGTATATTAAAAACCGTATCATTTAGAGCTTTGATTACTTAATACTTTTTGCTTGTTATCAGGGCCCGTAGCCAAGATGCCACTTTGAATTCGTCATTCGTCGCGACTTATATTGCCATCCCACACACGAACTATTTATGTGAGTGGGATGGAGATACAAGTCGCTACGAAAGCGTTTGGCGAATTCTTCAAAGTGGTATCTTGGTAAGCCTTCCATAATCACTTACTCTGTCCATTGACATGAGTTTCATGACTGGCCGCCGAAACTAGATTTTTTTAATAAGGCGGCCTGTTTAGGTAACCAGCTAGGTTCTATGCTCCTTCATCCCCTATTTTCTTTAACGGATGCCCAACGTCGTATCATCTAGCACGGGTGCACATGGTTTCTCCCGCATCCCGATGGAACTTCTTCCCGTACCGGTATCAAAAGTACCCTATGTTCACCAGGGATACTGTAGCTAGCCAACAGTGAAAGAATTGTTCAAATCGGTCCAGTAGTATTTGAGTTTATTCGTTACATACAAAAATTCAAATCTTTCATCTTTATAATATTAGTGTAGATGTCCATTTTGACTTACACAGCTTCCTGCCAATACCATGAGCCATTTGCATGGAAACTGAATTTGCATTCCCCGTAGTAGATGCACCGACCCTTCTGACCGCGCACTTCACACTCGTCGCCTAGAACATAATTATATTTTACTTTAGTTAGGTTAGGCTCTAGGATAGTCTTACCTAGAGGTCGAGAACTTCTCAAATGCATTCAAACCAAAAACATGAATATAGTGTCTACTGGCCAGCCGACTTACTGGCCAACCGATAAAAAGAAAACCCCTGATGTCATCGATTTTTGTGTCACTCAAGGAATATCCAATAATTATATTTCTTGTCGGAGCTGCTTAGACCTATCCTCAGACCACTCTCCAATCTTGGTGGAACTGCACAGTACTATTAAAAAACGAGTTACAAAGTGCGTACTGCATAATGAAAAGACTAACTGGGCTCTATTTCGAGAGATAGCAGATAAGGCATTCAATAAACCAATCCGCTTGAAATCTACAAACGACATATCAGAAGCTGTCTTATATTTCATCCGCAACGTACAAGAAGCAGCTTGGTCAGCAACTTCGCCAATGACACCTAAGGGCATAGATAACTTTGTAGCCAGACACATATTAGAGGAAGTAAAACTTAAAAGAAGCCTACGGAAACAATGGCAACAAACCAGATGCCCAGCTATAAAAAAACATCTGAACCATGTCATCAGACAACTCAAAAATACATTGGACCTCGATAAGAATGAAAAATTTCGAAATCATCTTAAAAGCCTCGATTCTACCGCTTCCTCGGGCTACTCCCTGTGGAAGGCTACTAAAAAACTCAAAAGGCCTGTCACAGCATCTCCCCCTCTAAGGAAAACGGATGGAAACTGGGCACGTACAGATACAGAAAAAGCTTGTACTTTCTCAAAACATCTCTCAAATGTTTTTACGCCTCATCCCTATGAAGGAACACCTGAACATGAAGATAAGATTGCAAAATTTCTGCAAACTCCTAGCAATATAGACAAACTACCAGATAAATTAAAAAAAAATGAAATCATCAATGCTATAAAAAAACTTAATCCAAAAAAATCCCCAGGATATGACCTCATAACTAATCGTATATTGCAAGAACTGCCTGAATCTGGGATAGGCTTTCTCACATCTCTATTCAATGCCATGACTACAATTTTTTCCTCCAGAGTGGAAGGTAGCAAAAATTATAATGCTTTTAAAACCAGATAAAGCTCCAGAGGAACCGAAATCTTATAGACCCATAAGCCTGCTACCAATACCTTCAAAATTATACGAATCACTATTACTGCAACGTATATTGCCAATACTAAAAGAAAAGCAAGTGATCCCAGACCACCAATTTGGGTTTCGAAGCAAACATGCCACTATTGACCAAGTGCATAGACTAACGAAAAAGATTATGCAATCACTCGAAGAAAAATCTTATTGTGTCAGTGCTTTCTTGGACATATCGCAGGCGTTTGATCGCGTCTGGCACGAGGGGCTCCTTTACAAGATCAAAAACGCTCTACCAGCCTACTTATACGAATTGCTAAAATCAATCATCATGACGGGCCCGTTGGTCGAGTGGTCAGAGACCCTGGCTACGAAACCAAGGGTCGCGGGTTCGAATCCCGCTAGGGGCAAATGTTTGTGTGATGAACATCGGCATTTGTACTCGAGTCATGGATGTTTATAAAAAGTATTTAAGTATGTCTATCCGTTCCCTAGCTTCCATAGTACAAGCTTCGAGCTTAGTTTGGGGCTAGGAAATTGGTGTGTCAGTCCAAGGCATTTATTATTTATTATTTATTTATTCTTGCATCAGCGTCACTTTACCGTACAGAATGGAGAAGTCATGTCAGTTTTATCACCCATAAAGGCAGGAGTTCCCCAGGGAAGCGTACTGGGCCCCGTACTTTATTTAATATTTACCGCAGATCTACCTACATCACAATCATTAACCACAGGTACCTTTGCTGATGACACTGCAATCCTAGCTGCACACACCGATCCAATTATGGCCTCAAAAGCATTGCAAAGTGGACTTGACGACATATCTCACTGGCTTAAAATGTGGAGGATAAAAGCAAATGAAACTAAGTCGGTAAACGTCACATTCACATTAAGAAGAGGTACCTGCCCCCCAGTTACTCTTAATGGCATAGAAGTTCCACAGGCAGATCATGTAAAGTACCTGGGATTATATTTGGACAAGAGGCTTACTTGGCAAAAGCATATATTTACTAAAAGGAAACAACTTGGCTTACAAACAAGAAAATTATATTGGCTTATAGGTCGTAAGTCCCAACTCTCTCTTGAGAATAAGATCCTCTTGTACAAAGCCATACTGAAGCCTATCTGGACATATGGGATTCAACTATGGGGTACTGCATCCCACTCAAATATTGAAATAATACAAAGGTTCCAAAACAAAACACTCCGTATGTTGACAAACGCTCCTTGGTTTGTGCCCAATGATCTACTACACCACGACCTAAAAATACCAACAGTAGGACAGGAAATTGAACGACATACTAAGTCGTATAAAGAACGCATAACCCATCACCCTAATACTCTTGCACAAACACTAATGGACCAACATAAAGAAGCTAGACGGCTTAAACGTAAAATACCGCAAGACGTTATCGTACCACAGTAAAATAAACTGTCTTTATGTGAGGATGTGACACAGGTCACATTCCGAGAACGCCATCTGAATGTCCAACATATTGCTGAATGTCCCAAAGAAGGCGACAGATTGTAATAAACAATAAAAAAAAATAAAAAAATTTAGTTAGGTACTTCTAACCAGACTACTCTACTTGTATCTACAGTCAGGGTCTGATATATAGTGACAGTCAGGGTACTCAAATAAATAGACCCAACCAAATAGTCAATTATGTCGGTGCAAACAAAGTTTCCATATTGTCATGTATGTGATTGTGGTCATATGACAAACCAAGTGGTGGACACCAATCGAGATCGTCAAATTTCCTCAATGGGGGGCCATTTTTAAACCTGTCAAATTGAGTTGTAACTATTGACTGTGACCCCCTGCATACCGGAGGTTCTGGGTTCGAATCCCGTGTCGGACCGTAAAGTATTCTGTCTTCGGTTTTCGATTAGCCACCAATAGGCCCGAGTGGTCTTTGAAAGCCTAATCTCCCAAGGCCCGCGCCCAAGCAGTGGGGACGTTGATGATGTTGTTAATGATGCTTAGAACAGAATATTAAAATGTAAACAATAACTAAATCACTTACCTCTCTCAATAGCCCCAATAAGCCCCGCCCCCGCCTCCCTGCGTTGCCTCACCCCCGCACCAGGCGGCACCACCGTTTTATTTGTCACTTTGACAGCTGTCAGTTCTACCTTATCTGTGGTATTGTCTATGCGCTTGACAGAGGCCGCTGTGGGGTGGGCGACGCCGTAGATGCCAACCATGATGGCATCCAGGTCTTGAGAGTAGCCCATCATAAATACTGAGGCAAGAAGCATTAGTAGCCCGTGCATCTGAAGGAAGAATGTAAATGGTTTATAATAATTAATAACATATAAAATCATTGGACTACCACACCAATTGCATAGTCCCTAAGCTCGAAGCGAGTACTATACTATGGATGCTAGGGAACGGATAAACATACATAAAAACCTACTTTTCTAAAATTCCATGATTTGAGACTTTGAGTACCTCCCAATATCGATATTCACCACACAAACCTGAACCTGCGACCCTTGGTTTTGTAGCCAGGGTCTCTGACCATTACACCAATGGGTTGAGTTGTTGAAAAAAGTTGAGTTTTTTTTAAAAACTGAGTGTTGTACTGTAACGGCGGTTACGATACGGCTTCCAGAAAAATAAAACGACAACGTGGTGACTCTTCGAGGAGCAGTTTATTAATGACGGAATGACCTCACAAAAAGATGGCCGTCCCCGCCTTTTTATAAAAGATAAAAGATAAAAATATTCTTTATTCAATTGGGCTTAATATAAGCACTTATGAATCGTCAAAAAGAATTACAGTAGCAATGACTCGACCGCCGATTCGGAAGGCAGTATTCTGCCGAGAAGAATCGGCAAGAAACTCGACAGTTGCTCTTTTTAAACGCCATAATTTTTACAATAATGTGTCTACAATAATGCATCAAATAGCTGTCACTGAGTCATACAGTCTACTGTCAATATAAATTAAAATTAAAACCTAATTTATTCTGGACTGGTTGCGTCCTAGTGGACCAGTCCTATAGATGCGACGCCGGTTATTAACGATTTTAACCGTGCGGGTAAATATGCATTTTTCGTTATAAACGGTTAATAACCCGCATTTTATGCATTTTACGGTTAAATTCCAGTAGATTCCGCTAGATGTAAATAAGTGTTTGTATAATAATAATCGTAATAGATTGTATATTAGACGCAATAATAAATTGAAGCGACATATAATTTAACATTTACGTTTCGTAGTATTTGCGTGAAAGAGTAACAGACATCTATCCATCCATCTATTCTTACAAACTTTCGCATTTATAATCTTAGTAGGATTAGGTAGTAGGATAACATCTAAAATGAATTTTATTTATCTTTTGAATATCGATTTTCTCTTCACAAAGGAAAAAAACTATACCCTTTTTAGCTGTCACTGTCAGATAACTAACCGTTAACAACTGCATTTTATCGGTAGCTAACCAAAAATTTGGTTATTTAACGGTAGCTAACGGGTTTTTTACAACTATAACCAGTCCCCAAAGGTGGCACCTGTTCACAAGTATGACGTATGTGTCAGCCATCACCTCACTCAACCATCTTAGAGGGAATGAAATGACCCGCCACATAGCGCCACCACCCCAGGGACATTTAAGTGAGCATGACTACTAAGACTCAAGCAGGCCAACCGTCAGAGAGTAAAATATTGAAGAATCTAAAAACAATAAAAAAATATAAAAAGGGGTAACTGTAGGACAGAGTGTTGGCACATTAACAAATAATAAATTTAAATAAACAATTTCAACAATTAATTATATAATAAATTTGCAACAATACCAAAGTAAATTAGATACATTTTTAAGGAAACATTGGATAATTAACATAGAAATTTACATAAACAAGTAAGCAGAAATGGCAAGACGGCCAGCGCCACCAATATCTACAGCTCTCCATCACTCAGGTAATCTTCAACTCTATAATACCCTTTCATCATTAAACGAGATTTTAGATGAGACTTAAACTGATGTAAGGGTAAGTTAACAATTTTTAGAGGGAGTTTATTAAATAATTTAATACTTAATCCTATAAACGAATTTCCAATCTTTTGAAGCCTAATCTTAGGGATAGCAAGCTTATGCTTATTTCTTGTGTTAAATCTATGACAATCCGACTTTTTTGAGAACTGTTCGATGTTTTTGCGAACATACATGACACAATCAAGGATGAATTGAGATGGAACAGTTAATATATTTATCTCCTTAAATACTTCCCTTAAAGAATCCCTAGTTTTGAGGCCATAAATAGCACGGATAGCTCTCTTCTGCAGTATAAATATATTATTGATGTCAGAAGCCGAGCCCCACAAAAGCAACCCGTACGACATGATACTGTGGAAGTAACTAAAGTAAACTAACCTAGCTGTTTCTACATCAGTCAGATTTCTGATTTTCCTCACTGCATACGCAGCTGAACTAAGTCGCCCTGCTATAGCAGTAAGATGAGGGCCCCACTGCAATTTAGAATCGAGTGTTATTCCCAGAAACACTGTTGAGTTGACAATCTCGACAGGTTCCCCATTTATGGCAATAGTAGGAATAACGTGTCGCACATTAGGCATTGTAAATTGTACACATTTCGTTTTCTTAGCATTTAATAATAAATTGTTAACTGTAAACCATTGAACAATGAGCGAGACCGAGTTACTCACATCGTCAAATACATTTTTATGTCTGTCAACTTTGAATATTAAAGAGGTGTCATCTGCGAATAAAACAGTTTCGCAAAGGTTTTCTGAATAATAAGGAAGATCATTTATATAAATTAAAAAAAGCAAAGGGCCTAATATATATAGTTTCCTTTATACAAGTTGTTTAAATATTGAAAGTACAAATCAAATCCAATTAAAAGACATTATGTTATATAAATTTTTTAAATAATTAATACAGATTATATTTCACATTCGTTGAATTATTTAAGGTCTTTTTATGAAATTATTTATGCTAAACCGGAAATACGAAATTAATATTAAGATACACTTGGAAGTCTTTAAACAAATATTAAGTGATTCTAATATCTCAATTATATTATATATTTAATTATAATTGTTATAAACACAATTCTCTTTATTAAAGTTGTCATAATAATAATATTTATAAAGAAAAATAAATCATATTACTGAGTTTCCGGAAGTGAAAGCTATGACAAGTCAAAACAAATATCAGTGCCTCATTAGGAAAGTTTGTTAAACACCGGAAATGAAAAAGATTGACAATCATGATAGAATTACTTTAAAAATATTATTTTAATACCTAAATTATTAATTAATAAATCTTATTAAATTAGCAATTAAAATAATATGAAATTAATTATGTAAGATAATGTAAAATTGTAATTATGTAAAATTATGGTCGGGGGAGCGGAAGTTGTAACAGTAGGTACGTCTTGATCATTGAGGTATTACTACCGTTCAGGCATATTAATACGGTATTTGACTGACAAGTCAAATCACTTACTTTTTTAAATGTCAATAACGTAACCTTGGAAAATGTATGAAATATTGAATCATGACGTCACGATGCTGTAGTGTCAAATCAATACTCTTTTAACTTCAATTAGCTGTAATAATTTGTTAAAAGCTCAATAGTAACTGTGAGATAAAAAATTGTGCCTTATTTTTGGTTTCGTCTTTAATCTTAGAATGTCATAATTTATTTCGTATGCAGTAAAATACCCAATTACCTTATATGAGGGTAAGCTACAATACCCCGCGACCCGGCTGTGACGCACGCTGCAAGCGCCGCTCAGTCCATCGGTTGATCGCGCACGGTTCACACGCGGCTTCGGAGTTCTCTTTTTTCGGCGAAATATCGGTGATAATCGGATTTTGTGGACTTTACATGTTGTATCTCGGACCTTACAACAGTTTGGTGTGGTTTCATCAATTTTGAATCAGTGCAAGTGATAACGGATTCATATCCAGTTCAGCATAGCAGTCGGCGTCAAAGGTGAGTGGTTTGCCTTTTTATCGGGGTTTTCCTATGCCCATCCAAGAAAACTATTATAGAAACAAATAATCCAGAGATTTCCATTTGTTCCGTGAGTTATCGTAAGGTTCTCGTGAACAACTACTACTACGTCCAAAGTGGACATCGCGAACAAAAGTTATGCGTCAACTTGGAGGGAAGGGGGCGGATAATTTGAGTGATATTTTGTCTGTATATCTATGAAATAACCCGCCTCTATTTTTATTTTTCGTCTTATACTGATTGTACATGTTTTTAAAACACAACACGGCATTTTTCGATTATGAAAATGGTAAAAAATAGACGGCAACTTTGTCGTTCATGGATCACAATGCGGGTAAGAAATTTTTTGTTAGAGATGTCACCTCTATACGTAGTAATTATTTAACATTACAACGGGACTAAACGCGATATTATTTTTATAAGTATGCAACGCGAAAGTTTAAAGTTATATCTATACGTAATAGTACATAATAGGTACCTCTATCTAGGTCTAAGATCCCGCCATACAAGGACCTTCATCGAGCTGGTTATTGGATGAAACATGTTTTATACATAATTTAATATGTCAATTATTATATTGCATATGGGTTTCCTAGTAAATTTGGGGTATTCGTTAGCCTACCCCGCAAGGCACTGGACCCGCGGGGTCAGTCGCGCAATCCCTTTTTTGAATTGGCCGACTTACCCCGTTACACCCACCATGGGGTCAGTTGGGGTATAACTATTTTCGACTACGTCGACTGACCCCGCAAAATATTTTTAATGACTTCGTATACTGATAGGAACAAAATAAAACGTACCGACTACCGACCCTCAATTTTATTTATTTATTTATTTATTTATTTTTATTGGCTTCTCAACAATGAGTACACTCTTACAAGCTATTCACTACAAAGATTTCTTACATATCTAAGTGCCTCACCACTTATAGAAAAGCACCACATGTACTAATAAGTGTGTATACATTAAGTAAAACTATAGTAAATAAACCAGAATCAATACAAGTGAAATATTTTAAAAACTAAACAATGAATTAAACATGAATCTAAACACTTGAGGTGTTCAGATCCACAGACTATCTTATCTTATACTAAAATAAAACAAAAACTAAAATAAAACAAAAACTAAAATCTAAAACATCAGTGTAGCTTTCTTGATGCCTGCTATTGACGTGTAATACAAGTCGATATCTGCCTCATATCTCCTGTATAGTGCATACATTCTCGACAACGAGCAATGCTTTTTTAAATTTGTGCGGCTCAATGGCGAACGAAATAGTTTCCCATTAGATTTCCTCGGTAAATTATATGGAATATTAAATGTGACTTTACCAAGCAATTCCGGACAGTTAATAGTACCTGTAACAAGTTTTTTGAGAAAAACTAAGTCCAACATTTCCCTACGCTTTTCTAAGGAAGCCATTCTGAAATACTTGAGTCGCTCCTCATATGACTTAAGACTCCTGCCCTTATTACAGCTAAAAGTCAGATGCCATAGGAACCTTTTTTGCAACCGTTCAATTCGTGCAACATGGACATGGTAACCAGGAGACCAGACTACGCTGCAATATTCTAAATGGCTCCTCACTAACGCATTGTATAAAACCTTTTTGGTACTGGGCTTTTTGAAGTGTTTGCATTGTCTCAGAATGAAACCTAACATTCTCGTAGCCTTCATAACGATTTCATCAATTTGCTTTACAAAACTCAGTTTTTTGTCAAATTGCACACCTAGATCACGATATAATTCGACTTCCTCTATCACTTCGTTATTTAATTTGTAGTTTGATGCTATGATGTTCTTATTTCTACTGAATTTTATGTGCTTGCACTTCTTTACGTTCAAATATAATTTATTATCATCGCACCATCTTGCCAATCTGTCCAAATCATCCTGAAATAAAACTACGTCCTTTTGATTACTAATTCTTTTAACAGCTTTTAGGTCATCAGCGAATAAAAAGATATGAGAGTTTTTAAAACACTTGTGTATATCATTTATAAATAAAACAAAAAGGTGGGGGCCCAAATGAGAACCCTGCGGAATTCCCGTAGTTGCTGTATAGGGAACAGAGGTGCAACCATTCATTACGACCTTAAGGCTCCGCTTGGAAAGATACGACCTGAACCAACTCAGCAAGGGATCCAACACTCCATGCAATCGCAGTTTGTCAACAAGTATATCATGATTAACGGTATCGAATGCCTTGCTGAAGTCGGTGTAGACCACATCAACTTGGACTCGTGTATCAAGAGCATCCACTAAACTTTCAACATAAGTCACCAAGTTGGTAGCCGTTGATTTGCCTTTAATAAATCCATGCTGACTATTAATTAACGACTGCGATAGATGCCAAGACAGTATTGGACAAATTAGAGCTTCAAATGTTTTCGCGAGAACAGAAAGTATTGCTATGGGTCTGTAGTTAGCTACATGTGCATGATCACCGCTTTTGAAAATGGGAACAATTCTCGTTTCCTTCCATATTGTAGGGAAAACACCTTGCTTTAAAGATGCGTTAAATATAGCAGTTAATGGACAAGATATCGTCTCAGCAACCCTAGAAACAAATAGTGGAGGCAAATTGTCTGGGCCTGCACCCTTATTTGCATCAAGTTTTTTTAATGCATTACTAATCTGCTTCTCAGACAGTGTTAACTGACCAATAACTGAGTTACTCAAATAATCATCTTTGCTATCAAAAGTATTAGTGACATTAGTATCATTTGAATATACTTTAGAAAACAGATTAGCAAAATAGTCGCAAATATCATTGTGATTATCCGAGCTATTCTCTCCGTCCGTCATAATACTTGGGTAGTTGCTGCCTCCACCTCTCTTCATCTTAAGGTAGCTCCAGAAATACTTTGGGTTTGAAGATATTTTAGACTCAATATCCGAAATATATGCACTATAACAAGAACTGGCCATTTTGTCACACCTTTTCTTAACTAAATCTAGGGATATTACGTCCATCGGATTTTTGTACTTCTTAACCTTTAATCTAAGACGATTTTTTTCATTTAGTGCTTTAATAAGATTACTTGTGAACCAGCACGGATATTTTCTTTTTCCCACTGTGACTTTAGGAACGTGTCGATGTATCACATCGTATAAAATAGTGTAAAAGCCAGCTACCATGTCATCAACCGAAGCACAAGATTTAAATTTTCTTTGCCAATCTACGTTACTCAAAGCTAGATTAATTACCTCATAGTCTGCCTTGTGGTAGTTGAACTTGGTTCTCGATTCAACCTTTTTATTGTTACAACTCTTAGAGTACGAAAGTTCAATCAGTAAAGGCGGGTGGTGTAGATCGATTTTTGAAAGGATATCGAGTGGCGCTCTTACAATGACATGCTCCACGTTAGACAAGACTAGATCTAGAATTCTATGGTTATGGTTAACTAAGTGGTTAAGTTGGTTCAAGTTGTTCAGCAAAATAAATTCCCATAGAGTATTTTCCAATCGTGATCCAGCGTGTGGCGGAGCCTTGATAACTTCACCACGCTGATCAAGCCAGTTTATTGAACTTATATTGAAATCTCCAATAATTATACAATTTTCGATGTTTTCCATCACTTTATTAGTGTTATCAATAAAATGCTCTAAGACGATATGATTAATAGGAGAAGGCAAGTATGCCGTACTTAGATAGATATCACTTGTTTTATTACCCGTTGGGAGCGACAACCTAACCCAAACATCGTCGCATAAACTTTCGTACTGAGTCAATCTATGTGATTTAAACCTTTTTGATACCGCGATCAATACACCTCCACCACTATTTTTGCTATTTATGCAACTCACTACCCTATCTCGCCTGTAAATTACGTAATTTCCGTCACAAATTTCCGAATCATAAATATCACTACTTAGCCATGTTTCAGTTAGCATAATGACATCATAAGTACAACATGCGATGTTTCTATAGATTTCATTGAGTTTGGTTTTCATGCCCCTAACATTTTGGTAGTAAATTTTAACAACCTCTTTTATGGATTTAAGTCAAAAACAAGAACTATTAATTAAGCTTAAATGTATCCTATTCTAATTTATCTAAAGCGTCCCGGTCCATAATGTATTTATAGTCAGAGCCATCGGATTTTCGGACAAAAATCCTGCCGCCGCGTACCCATACGTAGTCATAGCCTAATTTCTTTGCCTTAATCCTTGTAGCGGCATGCAGACTTTTATTGGCTGGTGATAGATGCTCCATAATGTAGATGTTCTCTTTTTTCCCCGCCATGCCAAGAAGGTTGCTATTCAGTTTATCTTCTGGTGACTTATTTTTGTTGAATTGGATCGTTGCGGCCAAAAAAGTGTCACGGATACGTGGGCTACTGAACTGCACAACAATAGACTTCGGGCGACTGCTGGTGGGGGTCTGCTTTGCTATTCTCGTAACATGGTGGATATTGCTTTCAGAGAGTTCGCACGAGATGACTTTACTAATATTCATGACTGTGTTGACAAGATTTTCACTTTTGTACTCTGGAAGGCACTGGATTTCCAAATTCGAGGACCGCGCTTGTTGTTCTACCTGGGTCAATCTCTTGTTTAGTTCAACTACAGTAGCCTTGAGTTGTTCATTCTCCTTTTGAACCTCATGGACTAAATAACTCTTAGAGGATATTTCCGTTTTCAATTCCTCATACTTGTCATTCATGAAGTCCATTGCGTGCTTAATTTCGTCTACGACGTCTTTTATCACTTTCAGTTCCTTATTTACATAGCTAGCCAAGGTCTGATTGAGGTGACGAGTCAGATTATTAATTTCATTTTTAATAATATTCGAGACTTCTCTTGACGTGACCGGGCCCTCGTCCGCATCCACAGCCGGGAGCGGCGTGCCTTTCTTTCTGTGCGTGACGTTCGTACTATCATTGGCCTGTTTATTGCGTACTGGCGTGTGATCCGCATTGCTCGACTTCGGTCTACAGTTAGGGCACAGCCACTTTTGCTGTTCATCAGGTTGCAAATTGCCTGCTAAAATAGTGTTGTAACAGACACTATGATATGGCTTCCTGCATTGCGAACAATACACCACTGCACCTCCCTCTATAATAGGCTCTGAACAACAATCGCAGTTCATATCGGTATAAAAAATATTCAAGTTGTCAGTCAGTTCAAATGCAGCCCCGCAATAAATGCTCCGCACGTCGCAGCTTGACAAAATAAAAATAATTATACACCGTGCACAGTCCAAAATGCTCTCGCTGCGATAGATCAACGTGGTCCGCGAGAAGAAGGTCGTAAGCGCCGTGCGACACGCGTTACTTACGCGTTTCAATGAGATGCGCAAACCAAGTTTTATCACTGCTAAAGTCGGTATTTGAATAATTAGTAGCAATCACTCACTATCATCTTCTGCTGGTTTTTTGTTAATTACTAGACACTGAGTTCAAATTTAAAGCGTTTCAGTTGGGTAAGATAACTAACTTATTGTGCACTGCAGTAAAAGTTAAAAACTGATACTTATTTACGAGTTATAAAATAACTACTACGGAGTAAACAAAAACGGTCTTGCGCGTATACACGTTCAACGACACTGACCCTCAATACCCCGGAGGGCGCGTCACCAAAGCGCCGCGGAGCCCCAACCTCACGTGCCGCGGAGGGCGATACTCTGAAGTGCCGAGGAGCGTGAAAATTAAACTCATCTTCATCTTCATTTTCTTAACTAGACCGACTTAATAATTCTAAGACATATTTGTTCCTGAATAGTAAAATCGAAAAAAAATTACGACAATGAATTTAATAATTTTATACAAAAATCCCCAAAAACCGTATTTATTCAAACTACAGAGCACCGCGGGGGTCTAAACTCTAAAGCACCGTGAGGCCGAAACTCCAAGCACCGCTGAAACGAACCTCCAGAGCGCTGCGGGACCGACCCTCAATACCCCCGAGGGCGCATCGCCAAAGCGCCACGGAGCCCCAACCTCACGTGTCGAGGAGGCCGAAACTCTAACGTGCCGCAGAGGGCGATACTCTAAAGTGCCGAGGAGCGCGAAAATCATAGTCATCTTCATCTTCATTTTCTTAACTAGACCGACTTAAAAATTCTAAGACATATTTGTTCCTGAATAGTAAAATCAAAAAAAAAATTACGACAATGAATTTAATAATTTTATACAAAAACTAGCGGCCCGCCCCGGCTTCGCCCGTGGTACTTGTCCACTATTTAATGGATAATATTATAAATAAAAACCTTCCTCATGAGTTACTCTATCTATTAAAAAAAACCGCATCAAAATCCGTTGCGTAGTTTTAAAGATTTAAGCGTTCATAGGGATATACAACACACATAGGGACAGAAAAAGCGACTTTGTTTTATACTATGTAGTGATACCCAAAAACCGTATTTATTCAAACTCCGAAGCACCGCGGGGGTCTAAACTCTAAAGCACCGTGAGGCCCGAAACTCCAAGCACCGCTGAAACGAACCTCCAGAGCGCTGCGGGACCGACCCTCAATACCCCCGAGGGCGCATCGCCAAAGCGCCACGGAGCCCCAACCTCACGTGTCGAGGAGGTCGAAACTCTAACGTGCCGCGGAGGGCGATACTCTAAAGTGTCGAGGAGCGTGAAAATTAAACTCATCTTCATCTTCATTTTCTTAACTAGACCGACTTAATAATTCTAAGACATATTTGTTCCTGAATAGTAAAATCGAAAAAAAAATCGACAATGAATTTAATAATTTTAAACAAAAATCCCCAAAAACCGTATTTATTCAAACTCCAGAGCACCGCGGGGGTCTAAACTCTAAAGCACCGTGAGGCCGAAACTCCAAGCACCGCTGAAACGAACCTCCAGAGCGCTGCGGGACCGACCCTCAATACCCCCGAGGGCGCATCGCCAAAGCGCCACGGAGCCCCAACCTCACGTGTCGAGGAGGCCGAAACTCTTACGTGCCGCGGAGGGCGATACTCTAAAGTGTCGAGGAGCGTGAAAATTAAACTCATCTTCATCTTCATTTTCTTAAATAGACCGACTTAATAATTCCAAGACATATTTGTTCCTGAATAGTAAAATCGAAAAAAAAATACGACAATGAATTTAAAAATTTTATACAAAAATACCCAAAAACCGTATTTATTCAAACTCCAGAGCACCGCGGGGGTCTAAACTCTAAAGCACCGTGAGGCCCGAAACTCCAAGCACCGCTGAAACGCACCTCCAGAGCGCTGCGGGACCGACCCTCAGTACCCCGGAGGGCGCATCACGACAGCGCCACTGAGCCCCAACCTCACGAGTAGTTTTTGGAAATACTTTGTTTATTTTATTTGTGTAAAATAATTCATAGTATTTTTAGCTTTTACTTAATATATGACGATTCTTTCTTGCACATTTTAAAAATATCGAATGAAATAATTCCCGTATAATAAAACCTATAGCTCTTGTTTAAATAAAAATATGTAAAATACCTTTTCGAAGCACTTTAGTTCGGTAACTTTCGGTTCGGTACTTTCACTTTAGTTAGTAAACAAAAATGAAAATAATTGGCTCTTTGGAAATTTATTTATTGAGCGGGGTCAGTCGACGAAGTCGGAAATAGTTATACCCCAACTGACCCATGGTAGGTGTAACGGGGTCAGTCGGCCAATTCAAAAAAAGTAATGCGCGACTCTGACCCCGCGGGTCCAGTGCCTTGCGGGGTAGGTTAACGAATACCCCGTAAATTTCAGTCCAGGATACGATTAATTTGGACTTAAAACATTAAAAATTTAATTAAAACACTATTCTTCCAGTTTAGTAATTACTCCAAAATGATACACAGAATATCCAAGTCTATCGTTATCCTTGTCATTTGCACTATCAAATAGCACGCGCACTCTCTTTTTCATGAAATGCGACATTTTGAAAAGTGAAATATTGCCGTTATTAACCCTAATTCTGGACTGATTTTTCGGAGGAAACCCTGTACCACCGTGTTCATAATGAAATAATCTCTATTTTCATTTAACTTTGACTCAATAGCTTTTAACTTTTTGTATTAAATTTTTTTTTATCCTGTACTGAAATTTACTAGGCAATCCATATCCTACTACTATTATAAAGGCGAAAGTTTGTATGTATGGATGTTTGTTACTCTTACACGTAAAAACTACTGAATGGATTTGAATGAAACTTTACCACAATATATGTAGCTTAAACATCAGAATAACACATAGGATATTGGAAATCAAAATCCACGCGGACGGAGTCGCGGGCGGCCGCTAGTGGAATATAATTATTGGCATGTAAAATTGTGTATAAAAAATGTTTCATCTAATAACCAGCTCGATGAAGGTCCTTATATGGCGGGATCTTAGACTATCAATGGTCTTGAACCCCTGTTTACCTTACTATTTTTCCCGACCCGCTTGGTGTAATGGTCAAGATGTTGCCTATTACGCAAGAGGTCGCGGGTTCGATCCCCGCACAGGACAAACATTTGTGTGCATGAACATGTCTGTTTATCCTGGTCTGGGTGTTATATGTATCTATTTATGTATATTTGTAATACCACTGTTGATTCTGATGTCTGTAACACAAGTGCTTTAGCTACTTAACACGGGGTCAGATCAATGTACCTATGTGATGTTGTGAAATATTTATTTATTTATTTTATTTATTTAATTAACTAGCCTTCCGCCCGCGACTTCGTCCGCGTCCCATCCTGTCCCCTGGTCCCGTCCCTTAGTTTAGACATTTATTTTTGCCTAAAAACCATCCCTGGTCATAAAAGAATAATTTAAAAAAAGAATTGACCAAATTGGTCCAGCCGTTATTGAGTTATGCGCGCTTACCAAAAACTGCTGTCTTGTGTTATTTCAGGAGACAAAAAATCACTAAACTGTTTGCCCCATCACCACTTGTGAATTTGGACTCGATTTTGTTTTCGATGTCACCTCTCCCTATACGAGTGACTTCATTGCAAATGAAGAAAAATTAAAAAAAAAGGATTTTTGTGGCTCACATTTTCCAAATCTATGGAAAATACTGATTAATATGCTTTACAATGTTCAAAGCCGGATACTTCTAACAAAGAAATACATAGTAATTGCTATTTTTGTACCGTTTTAATTAAAGTAAATAAAAAAAAAAATAGTTATGATGCACAGAGTGCCAATTAAAAATCTTACCTTTGCAAAGTATTCCGTGTATTTACTAAAACAAGTTTTCTCGCAGACCTCGACCACTCGTCAGTTTGTGTTATACTGATCAGTTTTCCTGTGTCCTCCATAATATATTCACATGCGGGTTGCGTCCCTCGGAATGTCCAAGATGAAATAAAGTTATAGTGGTTATAGTATTATACCGATTTCCCTAAAGGCATGACTTATTTTGCATAAAGTAGTCGTGAGTGAGTGTGTGTCTCAGATGGAAACAACAGGTTTTCTTAAGTATCGGACTAGACAGATCATCAAAGTTATGTACGACTACAGGTATATAGGTACTCGTAATAATATTAAAAAGTACATAAACATAAACACTCGAACCCGCCTGAGTTTTATTTGTTTTAAATTTTAATGATTATAGATAAAGGTATTTTTATACTTAGCATGTAAAATGCTTCAAATAAATAATGCAAAAAAAACTCTTTTTATTTAAGGAATCCGGTATGCGAGTCCTTTTCCATGTAATGTAAAATTACTTTCAATGTTACCCTGCCTTATAGTCAATTAATAGTGGAAATTGAATCTTTCATACATTTTCACAGATGAAATAATTCGTAATTTATTAATTAACAAACGCCTCAACTAGAATTCCAAGAATTCTAATCGGCGTGTAGAAAAAAATCCACAAATATATACTTATACATCGAACTTTATATAGTATGGATGTGCAGTTTAGAAAGACGCCCTGAGACTATATAAAATCAGAAAATCAAAACGCCATCGTGATTAAACTCGGGATAGTGTCATCTAGCGGATTAAGATTGTACTACCAGATGCCTCATCAAAGCAATATGGCGGGCAAATTACAAAACTATTTTCCCACAATCAACCCAAAATACTAAAATTAGAATCGTTTATATCAATGTAATGATTAAATGCGATATACTTAACAGCTATCTATTTTTATTATTGCAACTGGAAAATCTCTACTAATATAATATCTTTACAAGTTTCTACTACTACGAGTTCGAAAACATCACTTTCAAATATTTTCATGACCTGGATTCCTTCGATTATTTATCAGCCTATTGCAGTCTACTACTGGACATAGGCCTTTCTAAGGCTCTTTTTGCAAACTGACCTCATGACCCTTACCAATTCACTTCTAGCTCCTGCAATCTATCTTATTCAAATCGTCATTCTTGGCCTGAGGGTGTCCCACACTGAGGCTTGTATTAATAAATCGCTCTCAACTCTGAGCTTGATCTTGAGTGCGAACTACATAATGTCATTCTCATACAAAACAGCACCTCAAGTTTGCGTTATTTATTAACACCAGCCTAAGACTCGTATTAATAAATCGCTGTCAACTCAGAGATCAATCTTAAAAGCGAACTTGAGATGCTATTCTCATATAAAACAGCATATCAAGATCTTAGAAATGAGAGCGATTTATTAATACCAGCCCAAGCTTTCAGGGACACCTGCTGAAACGCTATTTCCTCTCCGAACTTTCTTTAAATTGTCGATTCTGCGACTTACATGGCCAACTCACTGCCACTTCAGCTTACTATTTTCCGACCGCGATCAACATCTTGTCTACGTGAGTAATATAGTATTCGGATTACTTACACCGCGGAACCCATTACTAGAACCGCCAAAATTACCCCGAAAATTCTGTGAATAAGAGAAACCTCTAGGAGACCCCCTAACTCCCGGGCGTCCTCCACGGCTTCCAAAACCATTGCTGAAGTGAGACCTACCTCGGTTATGATGTAGCTGCATTACTCTCTCCTCACCGCCGCTGGATAATTGCTCATCTAAGGCTCCTTGAATCGCCTCCTTTAAGGTGCCATAATTTCGTGCTGCGATAATCGTACTAAGACGACTATTTCGCAGGCCGTCGGAAAATCGCTTTATTGCATTAGGCTCATTTATTGGCTTTAAGATATCATAAGTATCATTGTTTCCATCGGCTTGAGAAACAGTCAAGTCTACAAACAACTGTTCAACTATCTTACCATACTCTTCAATGCTCATGTTATCTTGCCGTACCCTCTGCAGTTGTGACTGGATCGCAGTATCCGACTTCCTGGACAGCAATGTAATTCGCATGTCTTTAATTAAATCTGAAACAGATGAATAGTTAGAGCGCATACGCAGTTTGGCGCTCTCCGATAACCTTGACTTTAAAACAAACTGTAGGTATCAATTGATGTTTACCACCCTCGTCAATAATTTCGCTGTAAAATTCAATATTAGAAATCAATTGTTTAGTTAAATTTTCATCTCCATTCATTACAGGTAAAAGGGAAATAGCCGTCTTTAATTCAAACTTTTCCATGTTGCTTCTCGTACAAGACGTATCCGTTTCCTCAGAACAAAGTGATATTATCTTAGAGTAAAGCGAATTAATATTTTCAAACAACCTAATAAAAGTATTATAATCCTTCAATTCCTTATTTTTACTTTGCTGTTCAAATAGTTTACTCAATTGACATGATTTATTATACAAAGATTTTGCCTCAATAGATTTCTTTTCTCGTATACTCACTGATCTTCTACTAGGTCCTAGCTTCGTTAGGTAATCTTTAATATGTTGCAATTCATTTACAATTAGTTGCACTTCCTGTGCCATAACATTATAATAAAATACTATCAACGATTATATGAACTTATTAGTAAGATTACACATTGTACAGTACGTACTCATTATGATTAAATACTTCCGTATACCGCCACTTATCTTTTCACTAACTTGCCATTCCACACACTATCACTTTACACTGACATCGCACTGGTAGCCGGTTCCTTCAACTGCCGCCGCAACAGACTCATTGACCTTCGCAGCTCATGCGTCTCAATTCCTCGCTGAATCCACTTGCCATGGCACTTCCGATAGTACCGGAACAACCATATTGCACCTCCAACAATCAGCACGATACATATGCACAGCAGGATGTATGTGTTCGTACTGTCATGCTGCAACAGCTGGCTTGATGTTGAAGCTGAGTTTCCAGCTCCGGTTTGCGCAATAATCACCTCCTCTTGTTTACTCTGAGTTTTCCCCATGTTTATTAAAACTTTTTATTTCGCCGGGAGCCAAAGCAAAAGCTACTAGTACTGCGAATAATTGGTCGCGTAATAATTCCATTATCTTAAACTGTCTTCCAAACGGCACAAATCACTCAATGTTTACAATAACGACTCCTTTTCGGGAAGAAATTTGAGGCGCGCGCGCGCTCTGGCAGGGTCGCCATATAAGGTTTGGCCCAGAGAGCAAATGATACGACCATTACATTGATGTATCGTTTATTAACTCCTCTAATAATTGGGAATACAATCTTTATATAACTAACTTAACATAGGTACATGCATAACATAGTTCATACGCTACATGTTATTAAAATCTTTTAGAAAAGTTCATTAAAATTAAATTTTCTAAAAAAAAAAACGGGGGAGGTGTAGTGTGTGTACACCTCACCCACACATTAGGCTAGATGTAAGTTAGTATTTAAGTCATTGCATGTAAGCTTATAACAACGATTATACTCCGGACGTCCTAACAAACAGTCTTTTATTAGTCTCCCGCGCGCCACATCATTACAAAATTGAAAAATCAACCGTAAACTCGATAAAAGTCTGTTTTCATAATTGCCTTTTATTGGGTTTCCCAACAAAGCGCCACTACTTTAAAACCCAGAGGTAGGTAAAACCAATTATCAAATTATGGGATATTACCAAAGTTAAGTTTCATTAATTTTATTTGGTATTCCAACACTCAGTTCCAAAAACATGTCACACACAAGGATATAAGACAATATTAAAAATAATATTTTGTTGTGCACACGTATACAGATCCCGTTTCTATGCGGGGTCCGCTTTGACCATGATCCAGGATTTGGCAAGTCTGGTTATTACAGTGAAGCGACTGCCATCAGACCTTCGTAACCCATAGCGGGGAACCAGACAGATCATCAAAGTAATGTACGACTACAGGTATACAGGGTGGAATCTTGAAATGGGTTTTGTTCGGCAGGTACATTAACCGTTAGAGTTACAAAAAAACGTCGTTAGGCAACCATCCCTAACTTTTTGAGATATTATGACCTACATTCACAGATTTTGGAAAAAAGTTACAGTCAGCAAAAAAAGTGCTGAAACTGGCAAAAATTTTTTTTCATGCCAATCGATCCTATTTCATGTAAGGATCAAATGACTCTAGAGGACCATTTGAGGTTTGAGTACTAGAAATGTCAGAAATCGCAAAAAACTTTCCCCATACATTTTGTACTAAAAATTCCTAAAAAATTTTTTCGTGCCATTCGATCCTGTTTCATGTATGAATCAATATTTTGTATCACCATTTAAGGTTTGTCTACTAGAAATGTGAGAAATAGGTTTCGAAAATTTTCAGTACCAAATGTATGGGAATAGTATTTTTTGCGATTTTTGCCATTTCCAGTACTCAAATCTTAAATGGTCTAATACAAAGTTTTGATTCATACATGAAACAGGATCGAATGGCATGAAAAAAAATTTTTGGAATTTTTAGTACAAAATGTATGGGAAAAGTTTTTTGCGATTTCTGACATTTCTAGTACTCAAACCATAAATGGTCCCGTAGAGTCATTTGATCCTTACATGAAATAGGATCGATTGGCATGAAAAAAAAATTGCCAGTTTCAGCACTTTTTTTGCTGACTGTAACTTTTTTCCAAAATCTGTGAATGTAGTTCATAATATCTTAAAAAGTTAGGGATGGTAGCCTAACGACGTTTTCTTGTAACTGTAACGGTTAATGTACCTGCCCAACAAAACCCATTTCAAGATTCCACCCTGTATAGGTACTCGAAATAATATTAAAAGGTACATAAACATAAACACTCGAACCCGCCTGAGTTTTATCTGTTTTAAATATTAATAATTATAGATTAAGGTATTTTTATACTTAGCATGTAAAATGCTTCAAATAAATATGCAAAAGAAACTCTTTTAATTTAAGGAATCCAGTATGCGAGTCATTTTCCATTTAATGTAAAAAAAATACTTTAAATGTACCCTGCCTTATAGTCAACTAGCGGCCCGTCACGCGGTTCCACCCGCGTCCCGGGGGAACTACTTCCCGTACCGGGATAAAATATAGCCTATGTTACTCTGGGTGAATGTAGCTTTCCAACAGTGAAAGAATTTTTCAAATCTGCCAAGTAGTTTCGGAGCCTATTCAATTCATACAAACAAACAAACAAACAAAAAATCAAACCTTTCCTCTTTATAATATTAGTATAGATTAGTGGAAATAGAATCTTTCATACATTTGCACAGATGAAATAATTCGTAATTATTAATTAAATAACAAACGCCTCAACTAGAATTCAAAGAATTCTAAACGGCGTGTAGAAAAATTAAATAATCGAGCTTTATATATTATACTATAATAATATAGTATTATAGATAGATAGGTCGAGTAAAAAGACGCCCTGAGACTATATAAGATCAGAAAATCAAAACGCCATCGTGATTAAACTCGGGATAGTGTCATCTAGCGGATTAAGATTGTACTACCAGATGCCTTATCAAAGCAATATGGCGGGCAAATTACAAAACTATTTTCCCACAATCAACCCACAATACTGAAATTAGAATCGTTTATTACAATGTATTGAATAAATGCGATATATTTTACAGCTATCTATTACAAACGGGAAAATCAAAAACAATATAAAATCTTTACTAGTACAATCAGTTCACAAATATAAACTTTCAAATATTTTCATGACCTGGATTCCTTCGATCATTTATCAGCCTATTGCAGTCTACTACTGGACAAAGGCCTTTCTAAAAGCTATTTTTGTAAACTGACCTCATGACCCTTACCAACTCACTTCCAGCTCCTGCGATCTATCTAATTCAAATCGTCACTCTTCTTGGCCTGAGGTTGTCCGACACTAAGCTGTCAGGGACACCTTTTTTTCTATTCAATAATAAGTGGGTATTTGACCGCAATCTCACCTGATGGAAAGCGATGATGCCGTCAAGGGTGGAGCAAACCCACTTATGAATAGCCTATTTAATCTGGTCTTAAAAACGCCACGATGGCCGGCACGGAGTTCCATTCCTTGGCAGTTTGCATAAGGAAAGAAAAGGCGAACCAATTCGTTCGAGCAGGAGGCTTGTCGACGATGTACGCGTTTTACTCTCCACAACTCTTGTCTTTAACCCTTTCCACGCCCACGAGTTTTCGTCAAAAACGTTCACCACACGCCACCGCAATATAACTGGTTGATTAACTAGTGCTGACAATGTTGAGTATCGATATTATTAATTTGTAACAAATAAATCATTTGAAAAAAATATTTATAGTTATTTTTTAAGTTTCTTGGGTTTTATTTTATTACTAGCCGCCGCCCGCGACTCCGTCCGTAGTTTTTACGTGAAAGAGTAACAAACATCCATACATACAAACTTTGGCCTTTATAATAGTAGTTATGATTTTAGTTACATGAAATAAAAATATCAATAATGACCGGTAAGTTTTTCTAATGTAAATACATCTACGTATTCCAATAATCCTCTAAAAAAAAAGAAAATTACAAACACTTTATTGTGTCAAACCATGGTTGCACCATTAGATTGGGACGCTTTATAGTACATATTATATTTTTTTATAACTTACCTGTTGATTATGTAAGAACACTTCAAATTCAACATCATCAGTTCCTTCTAAAATCCTAATCAACTCCTCTGCAGTGGTCATATTTCAATAAACATTAATTTATTAACGTAATAAATCTACACAGCAACGCAATGCATAACACAGTAAATAACATAATTTTGCAGGGTACCTACTTCCATAATTTATCGATATCTCCAACCCTCATTGTACAACACTAAATAAGTAGTTCTAGAAACATCTATCGCCTCTGACGTCACTTCCGTGTCTGATATATCAGACGTTGGCGTACGAGACTCATGCATGATCGTGTCGCTATAGTGTTGTGACATACTATGCAATTTACTGGATTTGATCATGAAACCCAGTATCAATCAAATCCACCAAATCAAATTTTGATGCAAAACATGAATCAAAAATAAAGCGTTTATCAATGTAAACGCTTTATTTTCGATTGCATTATTATCGAGTGGATTATACAGGTTTTTGTTTTGGGCATATTTTTTGTGTGTTACGAAATCTTGCCAAGTTTTACATTGGTTAAACTTGGTAAGATTTCGTAACACACAAAAAATATGCCCAAAACAAAAACCTGTATAATTTTTACATTTTTGAATGTTTCTTTTTTGAGGTACCAGATTTCTGGTTTTGGTAGGAACATTGAAATGGAACATCACTAATGGAACGCCAGTGTCTGATATATCAGACGTTGGCGCAGAGGGTCCAAGTAAAAAAAAAATAGTATGAGTCGATTCAACACGGTTTTGTTTTTAATAATTTATCATTAAAATAACATTATAATACTTTATGAAATTGATATTTTTGATTAACTAAAGTATAAACAGTCTGAAAATTGTATGCATATGTCGTCACGTACTATAACGATAAGAAAAAATAGAGTTAAATTGGTTAGATATTTATGTCTGATATATAAGACGTTGGCGGCGAGGGCACGAAAGTTAAATGTCTGATATATCAGACGTTGGCGTGGTAAGGGTTAAATTGTCGGTTCTGCGACTTACATGGCCAACTCACTGCCACTTCAGCTTACCACTACGGTGATCTTTTTATCGATGACATAGGTACTTCCCATAGTGCTAGGAGGCATTAAAACGTAGTCTCTACTAAATTAAGTCTTCCAAATAAAACTCAAAAGAAGTAAAATAAAAAAATATATTCAAATAAGTTGACGAATTTCATTTATTTACAGATACCAACCATTTCACAAATATACCAATAAATTAGCAATAACGTACAACTGTGACCCTCTGGTCTACCATTAAAATTATAGCAAAGCTTTTACACCGATATTTTAAGACTTAATTAACTCCAGTAATATAATCCTCCATATAAAGTCTGATTCCCTGGCACTCAAATTTTAATCCAATTCTCTGGTTTCCCTTGTAAGGGTTGCGGAGGTCAGACGACAGTCGCTCCATTGTAATAACCAGGCTGGTCAATTCAGGATCATAGTCGCAGCGTACCCTGGGCTTCAAGGCAATGGCCGAGGATGCAACCGAGAGAAGCGCGCATTTTATAGAAAATCATGAGGAGTTAATTATTCTTAGAGTACCGGTATAAGTCATATGATTTATACATATAAATATTTTGTTCACAAAAAATACCAAATCCCTTCTGGCTAACATTTAAAAGCATTTTTATAAAGATTAATGTAATATAATTGAATGATTCTTTGACTGACCGTTTTCTCCATTACACTTTACAGGTTAAAAAAAAACCATTCAATTATATTACATTTGTCTTTATCTATGTAAAAGTAAGCAAGCGATGGACGAAAGTAAATAAATATTTAGTTAAATTTGTTAAAACATTAAATTGATATTCGATTTGATTGAAGGACATTTCGTTTAGTAGAGAATTGATAAGCATAGGTCAATATTATACTGAAATTCACAGATATATCGGAAAAACAAATAAATTAAAAGTTGTTAATATAAATATTATTTCAATGGTTACGAAGTGAACACATATAATAATATTCTACGTGATAATTTCCCACTCCTATGAAATAATAACAATAAATATAATATATTCTTTAATTTGTGACCTAATTTCCAATATAAAAATTTACATTACATGGGCCAATTTTTTGTGAAATATGAAATTGATCTTTAGTTCTTAACACTTAAACTTTTTATACATATTAAATTATTTTTCCATGTAATGTAAATACATTTATATCGTATCCGTAAATATTTACTTTTTCTTTACCTTGTATGTTAGTGCATTCTCTACCGTGCATCCATTTACATTTTTTTGTAAAAATATCAATTTTTTTTAAAATATTTTTTTACAAAATCTAGTTCCTCTAGTATAAATATAGCGGTCATCGAAAAATATACTATATTTATAAGCCAGTGCTTTTAGTGTGTTGCGTTAAGCTCCTTATATCAACAGGAATAAAGACCATTTTCCTAACATTTAGAAACTTCACAAAACTTGCTTACACTAACATAGGTGTCATAACTTCGTTGTGACCAAAACTATATTTATCACACTCGCCCTGCTGCTTTTAGAAAGGGATGGTAACAATTTTTAACAATTATTTACTCTTACATAACAGATCTACATATTATGTTGTACTTAAATGTAAATGTGGATGTGCTCAAGCGAAGAATTTCAACAACATTTTAATTACATCTAATTACATATTTTTTTTATAATATTCTATAGCAGATTCGACTATAAAGTCAGTTTTAGTGAACGCAAGAGCACTTTGCAATATCGGACAATTTGTCGGCGAAAATTACGAAATGTAATCAGTTTTTAATATTATACAATATTATAAAGAGGAAAGATTTTTATTATTGTATGTAACGAAAAAACTCAAAAACCGATTTGCATAATTCTTTCACTGTTGGATATCACACACTTTCCCCGGGGAACATAAGGTACTTTCGATGCGCGCGTGTGAAACCGCGAGCGGAAGGTTAGTTATTTATAAAACATTTAGACCGCGAAATGTAAAGTTATTACAACCAATTACAATTCGTAATTATCATTTAATTAAGAAATCGTCCGAACCACATACAATTTAATGCCATGACAACAGGTGATACATTAACATTTATATGTCTCGTTGTAATAAATAAAATGACAATGGAATGCCCGAATTTGGTAAATAGGCCTTATAGAGTGGTTTTATGTAATAATAAACAACATATATATGCTGGACGACAGTTGTCACATATACTGGATGACAGTTGTCACATATACTGGACGACAGTTGTCACATATACTGGACGACAGTTGTGAATAGTTGTGATAAAAGTAAAATAACATTAGCCAGTGCCTTTTTTCTCGAAACACAGAATTGATTACATTCCCCCATCGTTAGAGGAATGTTTATTTTATTGATAATGTGATTTTCAACAATATCACTTATTATTACATAACACCACCCTTTTTGCTTATTTCATTCATATATTCTTACTTTGCTGACTGTTTAGGCTATGGATACACTTTTAAACTGTGGTTTCATTAAATGCAAAAAGTTTCTTGATAAGTTACGTAGAGTAATAACTTTAGTACTAGCTTTTTCGAAAGTGATAGTAGCACCTTTATAATGACGTTTTTTTCCCAAATTCACAGCTTATGCTGTTGCGTCAATGTTATTAAAAAATGCGGTATAGGAAAACAACGTCAAAAAAGTATACAAATTATATTTTTGATGTAAGAGGGAGGCAAACGTGCAAGCGTGTCACCTGATGGTAAGTGATCACCGCGGCCCATGGACATCAAGAACCGCACAAGGGTCGCAGATGCGTTGCCTGCCTTTAAGATAAACTGAGCCCAATTCCGTCAGCAAAGTACGTCAGATACATAATTAAATATAAAGTAAATACATTACAGCTTTACAAAACCCGCTAAATTAACTAAATTAAATATTAAAGTAGACGGCGATGGCCGAGCGTGGTGGCGTTGGTTTTAAACATTAATATTCAACCGTATTACTATACATTTAAGATACAATTCAGTTTACACAAGTATAGAGACACACTAGGCAGAAAAAACGCGACCGACGTCAACCGGCGTCGGCGGGATAACGCCCGCAATGTATTTTGAATGGAGGATGATACACTGTGCCGAAATTACGTAGCGTTATTGTATAGGCAGTTAACATTGGCTGAACTTCAGTCGCGTTTTTTTCGCTTAGTGTGTTTCATAACTTAATATTGAAAAGAATAATCGAGCATTTTAGATTACAGACAACGAAATAACGTCTCAAAAAGTGTGCTTATAAGGTTTTTTTCATATAAACGCTTGACTTTTGCTTTAAGCTATAACAAGAATTTATATATGTTTCTTTAGTTACCAGACAGGTTTGCAGTTTTGGTTGTCATTTAATTTAATATATGAATCCTCCTGCTTGATAATCTTATCCAATTATATAAAACTCAAAGGTGACTGACTGACATAGTAATCTATCAACGCACAGACCAAACCACTGGCGGATCGGGCTGAAATTTGGTATGCAGGTAGATGTTATGAACTAGGCATCCATTACGAAAGGATTCTGATAAATTCCACCCCCAAAGGGATAAAATAAGGGATGAAAGTGTGTATGAATCTTTGTCGATTTTTAACCGTTCGGTCTAAGACTTTCCAAAGTTACAAATCAGAGGCATCATTTCATGGCATTGTTTTTTTTTATTTAATAAGCGATAAATAAATAAAATAATATTAATTTCATATTGTAAAGGGTAACGTAACGTCACTATACATCAACGCCCTGTACGCATTACTTTTACATTTCTTCCCTTTTTTACCCTAAAACCCATTTACGCCCCTTACCCTTACTAAAAGAGTAGCAGTTACCTTACAGCAGTAATTATTCCCATTACAGAATGTATTACTTATAATTATTGTATTAAAATTACTATAGTAGTAGGTTAATATAATAAAGTTATTGTAAATTATAGTCCATTTCGGCTAAAATGATCGCGGTTGCCTTCAATCGAAAATCGACATTATTCTAAAGTAATAAGACCCTGGGAAAAATCATAAAAATTCTTCGTAGAACTTATTGCTTTTAAATAAGGTTTATTTTCGTATAAGAAGTAAACCTGCCATAGGGATCATCTTTGCTGAAATTGACTATAACATTTTATTAAAACAGGATTATTAAAATATATGGTATTTTGAAAAGTTAAAAAGAAAAATCTAAGAATATAAATAGCGAATGCATAAGTTTAAATATGAATTTATCAAAAAATAACTGAAAATATTACCTTTAAATTTATATTGAAAAAAAAAACTGCTACATATTATTCCATATGCCCCTTAAATAATAAATTAAATTAACTGATTATAAATAAATAATAAGTTAACCTAAGCGACATCACATGTATTAACTTAACTAAAATAATAAACTTAACTACAACTCAATCATTCACTCATTATAATAACTTAGAAAATAATTATTTATTAAGTGACGTCAAGTGACCCTTTTATTCCTAATAATTTTAATTAAGTAATAAATAAATATATTAATTAATTTTATATAAGACTGCCTTCATCGCTTAGTGGTTAGAAACCTCGGAAGTCGTGGGTTCGAATCCCGCGGGGAACACTTTCACTTTGTGTTGGTTTTCCCAGTTTGGTTAGGACATTACAGGCCTGAATCACCTGATTGTCCGAAAATAATGATGATTAGTAGATATTTGAAGGTTATAAGGATTCCTGCTTTCTCCCATGGGAGTGTAAAATCGGGATTAAAAGTATCCTATTACATAAGTCAGCCCATACCCTACCTGTATACCAAATTTCATCAAAATCCGTTCAGTAGTTTCAGCGTGATTGACGGTCAAACATCTAAACAAACAAACTTTCACATATATAATGATACTATTAGTATGATTATCGGGAATCCTGTCTGTCTATACTTTTTCCTGTTTATGCCAGTTTGAAAACGATTATATTGTAATCCATAAATGTTTTTATGTTATTTTAAATGACTATTAAGACATCGTCCGTATTCTGTCAAATGGAGTTGTGATTATCAGAAATCCTGTCTATACCTACATATTTTCCTGTCTAGTGATGTTCCGGATATCCGTATGCGTATCCGCGGATATTGACACCAAATATCCGTATGCAAATCCATATCCGCAGATATTGACACCAAATATCCGTATTCGTATCCGTTTCCGCGGATATTGACACCAAATATCCGTATTCAGATTTGTATCTGCGGATATTCACTCCAAATATTCGTATTCACGGATATTGACACCAAACATCCGCATCCGACTCTACATGTTTAGCGATCCGACCTGTCTCTATTCTACATCTGCTTTCACCACGCTCCCCACGCCCGCCAAACTCGCCACGCTCACCAAACTCAATGCAACGGTGACATGTAGGTGATGTCGTCCCACGGATGCCTGTACAGAGGCTGCTTCATCCGCTTCTGGTCGAGGTAGTGTCCGACCAGGCCGATGGTCCTTCCGAGGACGAAGAGTGCGTTGATCGATCCCATCGAGATGTAGTTGTTGCCTTCCTCTCTGGAAATTAGGAAAAAGGAATGGACGTTAGTATCACCACATAGTATAAAATAAAGTCGCTTTCTCTGTCCCTATGTCCCTTTGTATGCTTAAATCTTTGAAACTACGCAACGGATTTTGATACGGTTTTTTTTAATAGATAGAGTGATTCAATAGGAAGGTTTTTATGTATAATACATGCATAATATAGTAGAGAAACACTAATAAACTTTGTTGCACCCGTACGAAGTCGGGGCGGGTCGCTAGTTTTTACTATTTCGAAACTACAACACGCATGTTGTTTGGCATAATGTGATGCTGCACGTACAGTCATGAGCACTAACATGTATACAAACACATTAAAATATGAACTTTACTGCTTTGACATGAGAGTCGAGGTATACAGGTTATTGCTCGTGACTGTACCTACGACGTAACAATGTTCTGTATTTAAACATTAAGGTAGTGTAATTTGCAAAAAAATTTTGCTCTTCCTATCTTCGCTCCCTATTCTCTCTAGGACTGACTGCGTGACCAGCGATCTCTCTACGTTTCGGAAGACGCCGGGCAGTGCTCCCCCTCTCTTCGCTTACTGCATGACCAGTGATACCATGCTCGCTTTACGTTCTAGAGAGTTCTAGAAGACAGCAGGCAGTGCTCTCCCTCTCTTCGCCCCCTGCTCTCTCTAATACTCCCCCCCACGTCCCGACAGACGCCAGCCACTGCCCCCCAATACTCACTGCGTGAACAGCTGGCAGTGGCGCAGCAGGTCGACCATGGCGGCGGCGACGATGCCGTCCACGTTCAGGATCAGGTTGGGCTTCTTCCGCGTGGTGATCGCCTCCACGTCCAGCGCGTAGCGGGTCACCGGCTAGCTCGGCCAGGACTGACTCTCTACGTCCCCTCAGAAACGAGACACTGCTCTCCCCATCTCTCTACTGATGAATGACCAGCGATGACATGCTCACTCCCTACGTTCCGGAAGGCTCCTGTCAGTGCTCTCCCTTTATCCTGGCTCGCTCTTTCTAATACTCACTGCGTGAACAGAGTTATCGTACTCTCTCCCTACGCTCCGGGAGAGGGCGGGCAGTGCTCTCCCTCTCTTCACTGCCTGCTCTCTCTAATACCCCTTGAGTGACTAGCGATGACATGCTCCCTCCCTACGTTCCGGAAGGCTCCTGGCAGTGATCTCCCTTCCTTCCCTCACTGTTCTCTCTAGTACTCACTGCATGAGCAGTGATGCCATGGATCCCCCCTACGTTCCGGAAGGCTCCTGGCAGTGATCTCCCTCTCTTCGCCCTCTGCTCTCTCTAATACTCCCCCCACGTCCCGACAGACGCCACACCCTGCTCCCCAATACTCACTGCGTGAACAGCTGGCAGTGGCGCAGCAGGTCGACCATGGCGGCGGCGACGATGCCGTCCACGTTCAGGATCAGGTTGGGCTTCTTCCGCGTGGTGATCGCCTCCACGTCCAGCGCGTACCGGGTCACCGGCCAGCTCGGCCAGCGGGCCGTCACGTAGGCTTTGAGCTCGCGGACTCGGGAGTCGGGGTTGTTGATCGATTTCACTCTGGAATTGAGATAAATGGCGTTATTGGTAAATTAGTTAACGGTGACAATAGGGATGTTAACACATATCATAATTAATTTCACAACACTTTTCTTAAAAAAGAAGACGCTTTTTAGCACGTAATGTATTGGTTTGTTTTCGTTTATACGTAAGATTAAGATTTTTAATAAATTAAATTATACAATTAGTTACTCAGTTGACTTTAAAACTAGTGACGTCATAGTGTGCTATTCCCATACAAACTTCATAGTTTGGAATCGTTTTGACAGTTAATAAAAGAAGGTCAAATGACTGGTGGTGGCAACATCCCTATTCCGATAAGATCGATTTAATTTTGGGATTGGAGGATAGATGGCGTTAGTAGTAGTTCAAAACGTTTTGATTTTCAAGGCATGTAAAATCTAGAGATAGTATTTATGGTAGTCAATAAGAAATTAAACTTATCGTATCAAATTTTGACTTGATAAAACATTATTAACAGCAGCAACTGTTACTAACCTAGGTCCATATTAAAATCATTAAACTACTTTTTTGGCCGACTATAGTACGATCAAGAATATTTTTGTGAGTGACCAAATTCGAGCGTGAATGATACCCTTCACGATTAATTTTCTTTAAAAAAATCTGTCCAAATGCACTTTCCTGTTACATGAAAATTTGGAACAGAAAAAATGTTTTCATTTGCAGACACCCTACTATTATTCCACGAATAGTACGTACCTGTGTCCAATCCCCATAATAAGCTCTCCCTTCGCCCTCTTCTCGTTGACGAACTCCTGCGGATGCTGCCCTCTGTCGTACGCCGCGCAGAAGTCCAGCGCAGCGCGGTCCAGGGCTCCGCCGAACCGGTCACCCTGAATACGGAAGGTTTAGGGTCAGTTATACTCGTAATACAGGAAAAGCATGTATGCACGTTTGCACGAAGATCCGTATGTACATATGTGCGTACATACATACGGCTAGTAGGTAAAAAAAGAGATGACGTGCAAAAGAATGTCCAAATCAAATTGCAAAATTAACTACTTTGACTTTGATTTACGCATGCACGCACGTACAAATACGTACGTACCACGCGAACCAAAATATATTTGGCAGTTTGGATATTTCAATCTAGTAAAATTTCAAACTGGCTTACAATGTTGCTTGATGCTAAGTGATCAACACTGCCAATGAAAATCAACGACCCACAAAGGTCGAACACTATAATATATCCTGCGTGCTTGGCAAATCGTCAGATTGGCCGCTGTGGCCGAATTCGGCTAGGAGGATATTGTTATTAGATCGGTCCGCTTGTTCGTTACTTGAGTCCCACTCGTGGGACCCCACGCACGGTGACCATGGTGTTGTGCGCCCCGGAGACGCCGGTCCGTCCCCGGGTAGTGGGTCACTCGCTCGCCCACGCGCCCACTCGTGGGATACTCACGATGGTGAGCAGGCCGCTGACGACGGAGGAGATGAGGTCCTTGCCGGCGCGCGCGGTGACCATGGTGTTGTGCGCCCCGGAGACGCCGGTCCGTCCCCGGGTGGTGGGTCACTCGCTCGCCCACGCGCCCACTCGTGGGATACTCACGATGGTGAGCAGGCCGCTGACGACGGAGGAGATGAGGTCCTTGCCGGCGCGCGCGGTGACCATGGTGTTGTGCGCCCCGGAGACGCCGGTCCGTCCCCGGGTGGTGGGTCACTCGCTCGCCCACGCGCCCACTCGTGGGATACTCACGATGGTGAGCAGGCCGCTGACGACGGAGGAGATGAGGTCCTTGCCGGCGCGCGCGGTGACCATGGTGTTGTGCGCCCCGGAGACGCCGGTCCGTCCCCGGGTGGTGGGTCACTCGCTCGCCCACGCGCCCACTCGTGGGATACTCACGATGGTGAGCAGGCCGCTGACGACGGAGGAGATGAGGTCCTTGCCGGCGCGCGCGGTGACCATGGTGTTGTGCGCCCCGGAGACGCCGGTCCGTCCCCGGGTGGTGGGTCACTCGCTCGCCCACGCGCCCACTCGTGGGATACTCACGATGGTGAGCAGGCCGCTGACGACGGAGGAGATGAGGTCCTTGCCGGCGCGCGCGGTGACCATGGTGTTGTGCGCCCCGGAGACGCCGGTCCGTCCCCGGGTGGTGGGTCACTCGCTCGCCCACGCGCCCACTCGTGGGATACTCACGATGGTGAGCAGGCCGCTGACGACGGAGGAGATGAGGTCCTTGCCGGCGCGCGCGGTGACCATGGTGTTGTGCGCCCCGGAGACGGCGGGTCCGTGGTCCGCCGTCACGATCAGCACCAGCTCGAAGAACTTGCACGCCCACTCGGGAAGCTCGCGCTGGAACCTGGAACGAGACAATTACGTGAGAACGTGTGGGTATATTGTTTTGCAAGTAAAGTCTACATCTTAGTCGTAGAGTACCCTGGGCTCCTGGCAGCGGATGCAACCAGGATAAGCGCTAGTATGATGATGCAACCGGGATAAGGATGATGATGAGTCTGGTTCCCCATGTTAGGGTTACGGAGGTCCGCCAACAGACGCTCCATGGTATTAACCAGGCTGGTCAACTCAGGATCATGGCCGCAGTAGCTCAGCTCCTGGCCCCGCTCGTCGCAGATGGTGCTGATGACTACATCACCCAGGAGCACTCACCACAGCAAGCTGATGGTCCCGCCGACGCCCAGCTGCCGCTCCAGCACCTGCGTGATGGGCACGCCGCAGTAGCTCAGCTCCTGGCCCCGCTCGTCGCAGATGGTGCTGATGACTACATCACCCAGGAGCACTCACCACAGCAAGCTGATGGTCCCGCCGACGCCCAGCTGCCGCTCCAGCACCTGCGTGATGGGCACGCCGCAGTAGCTCAGCTCCTGGCCCCGCTCGTCGCAGATGGTGCTGATGACTACATCACCCAGGAGCACTCACCACAGCAAGCTGATGGTCCCGCCGACGCCCAGCTGCCGCTCCAGCACCTGCGTGATGGGCACGCCGCAGTAGCTCAGCTCCTGGCCCCGCTCGTCGCAGATGGTGCTGATGACTACATCACCCAGGAGCACTCACCACAGCAAGCTGATGGTCCCGCCGACGCCCAGCTGCCGCTCCAGCACCTGCGTGATGGGCACGCCGCAGTAGCTCAGCTCCTGGCCCCGCTCGTCGCAGATGGTGCTGATGAAGGCGGCCGGTTTGCGGATCAGGCCCAGTTTCTGAAGATGAAGACGTGTGACAATTATTATTAATGCAAGGTAAGGGTGAAAAGGATTGGAACGCGGCCACTAAGAGAATACGGTTTTAGCAGTCAAAAACCGTCAAAAGCAGGTGATTTGACCAATCAAATCACCTACTTTTAATAAATGTCAAAATAATAACCTCGTAGGAAAAACTGTATGAAATACTGATTTGTGACGTCACATTTAGTATCTCAGATGTGGAACGGGTTGTCGAACGACGCAGGCACCTTGATGTCGTACGTCGCTAGCCCGGCAGACGGACAGACAGACACGTACCCTAGCCCAGTCGTAGTCCATGGGCACCTTGGGCGGGTCCACCTCCTCCTTGAGCAGCACGCGACCCTCGCGCACCAGTCGCTGGTGCACCTCCTGCACGGCAGACAGACAGACAGACAGACAGACACGTACCCTAGCCCAGTCGTAGTCCATGGGCACCTTGGGCGGGTCCACCTCCTCCTTGAGCAGCACGCGACCCTCGCGCACCAGTCGCTGGTGCACCTCCTGCACGGCAGACAGACAGACAGACAGACAGACACGTACCCTAGCCCAGTCGTAGTCCATGGGCACCTTGGGCGGGTCCACCTCCTCCTTGAGCAGCACGCGACCCTCGCGCACCAGTCGCTGGTGCACCTCCTGCACGGCAGACAGACAGACAGACAGACAGACACGTACCCTAGCCCAGTCGTAGTCCATGGGCACCTTGGGCGGGTCCACCTCCTCCTTGAGCAGCACGCGACCCTCGCGCACCAGTCGCTGGTGCACCTCCTGCACGGCAGACAGACAGACAGACAGACAGACACGTACCCTAGCCCAGTCGTAGTCCATGGGCACCTTGGGCGGGTCCACCTCCTCCTTGAGCAGCACGCGACCCTCGCGCACCAGTCGCTGGTGCACCTCCTGCACGGCAGACAGACAGACAGACAGACAGACACGTACCCTAGCCCAGTCGTAGTCCATGGGCACCTTGGGCGGGTCCACCTCCTCCTTGAGCAGCACGCGACCCTCGCGCACCAGTCGCTGGTGCACCTCCTGCACGGCAGACAGACAGACAGACAGACAGACACGTACCCTAGCCCAGTCGTAGTCCATGGGCACCTTGGGCGGGTCCACCTCCTCCTTGAGCAGCACGCGACCCTCGCGCACCAGTCGCTGGTGCACCTCCTGCACGGCAGACAGACAGACAGACAGACAGACACGTACCCTAGCCCAGTCGTAGTCCATGGGCACCTTGGGCGGGTCCACCTCCTCCTTGAGCAGCACGCGACCCTCGCGCACCAGTCGCTGGTGCACCTCCTGCACGGCAGACAGACAGACAGACAGACAGACACGTACCCTAGCCCAGTCGTAGTCCATGGGCACCTTGGGCGGGTCCACCTCCTCCTTGAGCAGCACGCGACCCTCGCGCACCAGTCGCTGGTGCACCTCCTGCACGGCAGACAGACAGACAGACAGACAGACACGTACCCTAGCCCAGTCGTAGTCCATGGGCACCTTGGGCGGGTCCACCTCCTCCTTGAGCAGCACGCGACCCTCGCGCACCAGTCGCTGGTGCACCTCCTGCACGGCAGACAGACAGACAGACAGACAGACACGTACCCTAGCCCAGTCGTAGTCCATGGGCACCTTGGGCGGGTCCACCTCCTCCTTGAGCAGCACGCGACCCTCGCGCACCAGTCGCTGGTGCACCTCCTGCACGGCAGACAGACAGACAGACAGACAGACACGTACCCTAGCCCAGTCGTAGTCCATGGGCACCTTGGGCGGGTCCACCTCCTCCTTGAGCAGCACGCGACCCTCGCGCACCAGTCGCTGGTGCACCTCCTGCACGGCAGACAGACAGACAGACAGACAGACACGTACCCTAGCCCAGTCGTAGTCCATGGGCACCTTGGGCGGGTCCACCTCCTCCTTGAGCAGCACGCGACCCTCGCGCACCAGTCGCTGGTGCACCTCCTGCACGGCAGACAGACAGACAGACAGACAGACACGTACCCTAGCCCAGTCGTAGTCCATGGGCACCTTGGGCGGGTCCACCTCCTCCTTGAGCAGCACGCGACCCTCGCGCACCAGTCGCTGGTGCACCTCCTGCACGGCAGACAGACAGACAGACAGACAGACACGTACCCTAGCCCAGTCGTAGTCCATGGGCACCTTGGGCGGGTCCACCTCCTCCTTGAGCAGCACGCGACCCTCGCGCACCAGTCGCTGGTGCACCTCCTGCACGGCAGACAGACAGACAGACAGACAGACACGTACCCTAGCCCAGTCGTAGTCCATGGGCACCTTGGGCGGGTCCACCTCCTCCTTGAGCAGCACGCGACCCTCGCGCACCAGTCGCTGGTGCACCTCCTGCACGGCAGACAGACAGACAGACAGACAGACACGTACCCTAGCCCAGTCGTAGTCCATGGGCACCTTGGGCGGGTCCACCTCCTCCTTGAGCAGCACGCGACCCTCGCGCACCAGTCGCTGGTGCACCTCCTGCACGGCTGCACCGAGGCTGTCGAACGACTGAGGAACAGTCACGCCGTACGCAGCGAGACCGGCGTTCTTGCATGCGGCTTTCTCTAAGGCGGAGCCGGCGAGGGAGCCGGCGTGGCCGAACTGGACTTCGGATGTGAACATGTCTGGAAGAGAAACGGGGTTATTAGGATCATAAAGTATTATCATCATACAACGACACGAGTGCGGTAACGCAATTTTGGTCTGTTGTACCGTTTTAATTAAAGTAAATAAATAAATTAAGGCTACGGACTCACGAAGCGGTCTTCACGCGCGCCCGCAGAGGTTGTATGAGTCTACGGAATACAATTATATCTATGTAATAAATAAAAGCATATTTTACGACGCGGCGTGTGCGCTTGTTTTCGAGCGCCGCTGCACAGCGCTGGGCGGGCGCGTCCCCGCAGCCGCGACGGGCGGCTCCCGCGCGTTCTGCTATCGCTCGACGGGCGGCAGCGCATTGACAGAACTGAACAAGTAGGCTAGTCAAGATGCCACTTTGACGAATTCGCCAGGCGCTTTCGTAGCGACTTATATCTGCATCCCGCTCACATAAATAGTTCGTGTGCGGGAGGGCAATATAAGTCGCGACGGAAGCGTATGGCGAATTCGTCTAAAGGGGCATCTTGGCTTCGGGCCCTGATCGTTTAAGGATCGCGATGAAGGAATGCGGCCCCGCTTGGTACCCCGATCTCGTCTCGTCGACGGCGAACTTCGCATGACTTGACTCACAGGACCAGCATCTCACACATAGGCCACTGACCACGCGTGACTACACAGGCCACTCACCGGAGCAGGTGCCGATGCACCAGGCCACCATGGGTTTCTTGATGCGTCCGTCGCGGATGGCGCGGCACACGTGGTACTCCTCCACGCCCCCCACCTCTCCTCACAGGACCAGCATCTCACACATAGGCCACTGACCACGCGTGACTACACAGGCCACTCACCGGAGCAGGTGCCGATGCACCAGGCCACCATGGGTTTCTTGATGCGTCCGTCGCGGATGGCGCGGCACACGTGGTACTCCTCCACGCCCCCCACCTCTCCTCACAGGACCAGCATCTCACACATAGGCCACTGACCACGCGTGACTACACAGGCCACTCACCGGAGCAGGTGCCGATGCACCAGGCCACCATGGGTTTCTTGATGCGTCCGTCGCGGATGGCGCGGCACACGTGGTACTCCTCCACGCCCCCCACCTCTCCTCACAGGACCAGCATCTCACACATAGGCCACTGACCACGCGTGACTACACAGGCCACTCACCGGAGCAGGTGCCGATGCACCAGGCCACCATTTTTTTTTTTTTTTTTTTCGTTGGAGAATGCCTTGACGCACCATGACACCGCGGGACCAGCGTAGCCCGCGGCCGTGTGTGGGGCTCGAGCGTATGAAAAACTACGCCCCCTACCCACTAAACTCCAACGGTTTCCCCTTCGCTCGTATGGGGACGGATCGCTGCCAGCCGCCGAGGGGCGGCTTATGTTCGACCCGTCCGCTGAGCGCCCCGGCCTGATGCGGTAGGCCGGGGGTGACGCCTCAGGAGGACCACCCGAGAAACTAGGTGGTCCCCAGACATGGCTCGGGTAACCTTGTGCAATGCGCGGGTTGGGGAGCTACCCCCCCGCGCGGGTCACCCTACACAGGCCTAGAGGGGACGCACGTGAGCGCGCCTCCTCCGGCCCGGAATGCACCAGGCCACCATGGGTTTCTTGATGCGTCCGTCGCGGATGGCGCGGCACACGTGGTACTCCTCCACGCCCCCCACCTCTCCTCACAGGACCAGCATCTCACACATAGGCCACTGACCACGCGTGACTACACAGGCCACTCACCGGAGCAGGTGCCGATGCACCAGGCCACCATGGGTTTCTTGATGCGTCCGTCGCGGATGGCGCGGCACACGTGGTACTCCTCCACGCCCCCCACCTCTCCGAGGAGGACCAGCATCTTCACGTTGGGGTCGGCTTCGAACCTGCAATAAATTGAAGTTGTATTATAACACTTTTGTATACCATGTGACAGTCTAAAATAAATAAATACATTGAAGGAGATTGAGTGGCGACAAGAGACTAGTAGATCCTCTATATCCCCTAAGCCATCGGCGAAAAGTTGCCAGTCTAGCGATATTCTACAGAATGCTGATGCTCGATGGCACAGTGGTCACTAAAACCATTATAAACAATCAAAAATTGTAAAAAACATGACATTTGACTTTTCAAAATGCTCTTTTGCAACTGTGCGATTTTTCTCGCCAGCAACTGTCTTCGAATCGGTGGTAATCATCAACTGTAATTTATACTATTAATAATACCCTTCCGGCCGATTTCGGCTATGGCGGCGATCTTAAAATCAGCCAGGTCAGCAGGATATATTACAGTGCAGAGAGTGCGCAAGCACAGGTGCACCCCCTATTCCCTCAATGCTAAGTTGCTTAACTTAGCAATCCCAGGTCGAGCACGCTAACCACTGTGTTCGAGCTCCTTAAAGATTTGTTTTGGGGCCTATTGCTTGTGTAAACCCTATGTTCATCGGGGATAGTGTAGCTAGCCTTCTGTGAAAGAATTATTCAAATCGGTCCATTCGTCTTTGAATTTATTCGTTACATACAAAAATACAAATCTTTCCTCTTTATAATATTAGTGTAGATGTAGTTTATTTATTTATGGTCAAAGCGAACCCCGTATAGAAACGGGATAAACGCTAGGAAGAAGTGTGTACCTGAGTAGATGGTCGATGAACGTGGTCCCGGGGTATCGGTCTCCGCCGATGGCGACGCCCTCGCACACGCCGTCCGCATACTTCGACAGTATGTTGTTCAGCTCGTTGCTCATCCCGCCTGAACGGGACACGTAAGCCACGCTGCAACGAACAAACAAATATTATGTTAACTTTAGTCCTTCTTACCGCCTGAAATACAGGGAATCCTAGTTCAGGCACATTCTGTTAATTTAGCATCTAAGATAATTATGTATGTAGATTTTATGAATTTAACAATGAAAATGAAAATATTTTTTTTCATTGAACATTTACGTGTGGGGTATCTATGAATAGGTTTTTAAAAATTATATTGAGGTTTCTAAGCTAATTTTTTTCTTAAGTGAATACTTTGCGTAACAGGCTCTTCCAAAGTGGAAAAAAGTGTGTCCCCCCCCCTCTAACTTCTAAAGTAAGAGGATGATAAATCTGAAATAAATATATAATGTACATTACCATAAAAACTACCAACGAAAATTGGTTCGAACGAAATCTATTCAGTAGTTTTTTTAATACGTCAAAAATAGAATTTGTACGGAACCCTGAGTGCGGGAGTCCGACTCGCACTTGGCCATTTTTTTTATTTATTACCTACTAGCGGCCGCCCGCGACTCCGTCCGCGTGGATTTCGATTTCCAATATCCTATGTGTTATTCTGATGTATAAGCTATATTGTGGTAAAATTTCATTCAAATCCATTCAGTAGTTTTGACGTGAAAGAGTAACAAACATCCATACATCCATACATCCACACATCCACACATACAAACTTTCGCCTTTATAATAGTAGTAGGATTTGCAATTGAATAGCTCCTCCTTTCTTCTTGAAAAATGCGACATTTGAGACAAATTTGTAATGGTGTCCAGCCTTCATGGATGTTTAGGCCTCCATGATGGCTGGATATAACTAACCAGCGCGCCGAATGCATTTTTGGAGACCTAGACCTAGAGCTACCACGGAGCTAGACAGAACTCTTAAAATTATTCTATTAAATATTAATTATAATAAATAACTATTACACATATAAATAAATAACATAAATAAATGCCTAGGGCTAACACACCAATTGCCTAGCCCCAAACTAAGCTCGAAGCTTGTACTATGGAAGCTAGGGAACGGATAGACATACTTAAATACTTTTATAAACATCCATGACTCGAGTACAAATGCCGATGTTCATCACACAAACATTTGCCCCTAGCGGGATTCGAACCCGCGACCCTTGGTTTTGTAGCCAGGGTCTCTAGCCACTCGACCAACTGGCCTGTCAAAATGTCAAAATATTAATTGTAACAGTGAAATAAAACAGTTAATCAGTGTAATATATACTTTTACTTGTGCCTATCATCTGAGACTAACTACCTATACGGCTACGGAGTGCTATAGGAACCCCTGAGATCGCACCCCGTAGCAGTACTAGCTTCGAGTTTAGATTGGGGTTAGGCAATTGGGTACACGACTGAGAGGTCAAATCACTCACTTTTATTAAACGTCAAAAACGTAAGCTTGTAGGGAAAATTGTATGAAATACTAAGGTTTGACGTCACAACTTAGTATTGTCAAATGAATACTTTTTTAGTTCCGATTAACTGTAATAATTTGTTAAAAGCGCAAAAGTTACTGTGGCATAATGATAAGCGATTATTTATTAATTACTTCTTTAATGTAAGAGTTTCATAATTTATTTTGAAGTCAGTCGTGTACCCTATTGGTGTGTTAGTCCATGGTATTTATTTAGGAATATATTACCTGCCGGGTCGGTACAGCTTGCTGTCAACGATGTTGTCGATCATACCAGCGGTGTTGCCGATCTTGAAGCAACCGGGTTTGATACCGCCCACAGTCGCCGGACCGATTATGTTCACCTGAGAAAAATAAAATAAATAATATTAATAAAAATACATTTAAGTTTTTATGATCGTATTTTTATCAGTGTTTCATCCAAGCACAGATAATAATAATAATATCTCTGGACATTATTCACACAGCGCCATCTAGCCCCAAACTAAGCATTAGCTTGTGCTATGGGTGCTAGACAACGGATAAACATTACTTATATACTTTTTTTTTTTGTAAATACATACATATTATACATAGAAACACCCAGACCGATACAAACAGACATGTTCATGCACACAAATGTTTGTACCGTGCGGGGATCGAACCCGCGACCTTTGGTGTAATACCCGACTTCTCGACCATTACACCAAACGGCTCGTCAAAGAAGATAAAAGTACGATCAAACAAATAATTTAACAGTAGTAGCTTTCGGACTTAACTTCACTTAAGCACTGATAAAAATATATTTTATAAGCATATTCTATAAACACACCTTCCCCAACTGAGCTCGGGCGACATTACTGTTCCAGCAGTAACATAGCACATCAGTTACGAATATTTCAAAGATGAAATGAAAATGAAAACTATTTGGATTTCAGCATTAAGGATTATTTGTTCTTAGCCCGCAAAACTATGATTATTATTATTTTCCATTAATAATTCTGTTTTTCTTTTTAATATAAAATCAGTACTAATACTCACGCCACGAGCGTCGGCGACTTTGATGATCTTCCTGGTCATGTTCTCCGGTATACCTTCAGCGATGATCACCACCGTGTTGATCTGCGGGTGCTGCATCGCCTGGAAACACAATTTAAACAACGTTAATAAGCAGTAGGTAAGTATTGAGTTTCGTACTTGTGTTTCGTTCTTCTTTTTGGCCCAAAGGAGAATGTCAAAAAAGTTATTATAGTTATTTTGTATTTATCTACGGCTCTGTGTTGCCAATAAGTAAGATTGGTTTCACATTGCTAGCATGAATCGCCTAATTGTCCGATAAGAATGATGATTCCGTCCTTCGGAAGACACGTTAAGCTATTGGTCCCGACTACGATCCGAATGGTCTGGTTTCCCCTTGTAAGGGTTTCGGAGGTCACACGACAGTCGCTCCATTGTAATAACCAGGCTGGTCAATTCAGGATCATACCCTGGGCTCCTTGGCCATGGCCGAGGATGCAATCGGGAGAGGCGTTTCGATTGCGACTGAGTAAAGATTATGAATTTTTAATTTTGAAAAGTACGTAGTTAGCGGCCAGTTAGCACGCTGGTTAGATATTTCCAGCCATCATGGAGGCTTGAACATCCTTGAAGACTGGAAGGGAACGGCACCGCTACAGGATGATGATGATGATGATGAAATAAGTGTATTATTTGATGTTTGAAAAGAGCAACTATCGAGTTTCTTGCCGCTTCTTCTCGGTATATGACTGCATCTCGAAGTCGGTGGTAGATTCAATGTGTTGTTTTTATTATTATTGACGATTCATAAGTGCTTTTCTGAGGCTTATTTGAATAAAGTATATTTTGATTTTGATTTTTGATTTTGTTTACCTGCATGGTAGAGTCGTAGGCTGACCGCAGCGACGCAAAGTTGACGAGCACAGACGCCTCCTGGTGCTTGCGCATAGCCACGTCCATGTCGGAGAACACTGCACAAGAACAGACACACAGTTAAAGACATCGTTCATACAAACTTATAACAATACCGAGCCGTAGAGGGAATTAAACAAAACACTTTAATACTTTTAGCGATATACAGGGTGGAATCTTGAAATGGGTTTTGTTGGGCAGGTACATTAACCGTTACAGTTACAAGAAAATGTCGTTAGGCAACCATCGCTAACTTTTTGAGATATGATGACCTACATTCACAGATTTTGGAAAAAAGTTACAGTCAGCAAAAAAAGTGCTGAAATTGGCAAAAAATTTTTTTCATGCCAATCGATCCTATTTCATGTAAGGATCAAATGACTCTATTGGACCATTTGAGGTCCGAGTACTAGAAATGTCAGAAATCGCAAGAAACTTTTCCCATAAATTTTGTACTAAAAATTCCAAAAAATTTTTTTCGTGCCATTCGATCCTGTTTCATGTATGAATCAATACTTTGTATCAGACCATTTAAGGTTTGACTACTAGAAATGTGAGAAATAGGTTTCGAAAATTTTCAGTACCAAATGTATGGAAATAGTGTTTTTTGCGATGCCATTTCCAGTACTCAAACCTTAAATGGTCTGATACAAAGTTTTTATTCATACATGAAACAGGATTAAAGGGCATGAAAAAATTTTTTTGGAATTTTTAGTACAAAATGTATGGGATTTTTTTTTTCCGATTTCTGACATTCCTAGTACTCAAACCTCAAATGATCCCATAGAGTCATTTGATCCTTACATGAAATAGGATCGATTGGCATGAAAAAAAATTTTTGACAGTTTCAGCACTTTTTTTGCTGACTGTAACTTTTTTCCAAAATCTGTGAAAATCGGTCATCATATCTCAAAAAGTTAGCGATGGTTGCCTAACGACGTTTTCTTGTAACTGTAACGGTTAATGTACCTGCGCAAAAAACCCATTTCAAGATTCCACCCTGTATACTAAAAAAAATTGGCCAAGTGCGAGTCGGACTCCCGCACTGAGGGTTCCGTACAAATTCTATTTTTGAATAGATTTCGTTCGAACCAATTTTCGTTGGTAGTTTTTATGGTAATGTACATTATATAATGATTTCAGATTTATCATATCCTCTTATTTTAGAAGTTAGAGGGGGGGGACACACTTTTTTCCACTTTGGAAGGGTCTGTCACGCAAAGTGTTGACTTTAGAAAAAAGTGATATTAGAAACCTTAACATAATTTTTAAAGACCTATCCATAGATACCCCACACGTATATGTTCAATGAAAAAAAGAATTTCGAGTTTCAGTTCTCACTATGGGGACCCCCCATTTTTTTTTAATTTTTTTCTATTTTCGTGTGAAAACCTTGTTGCGGTTTACAGAATACATCCACTCACTAAGTTTCAACAGTATAGTACTTATAGTTTCGGAAAAAAGTGGCTGTGACAGACTGGCGGACAGACAGACAGACAGACAGACAGACAGACATGACGAATCTATAAGGGTTCCGTTTTTTGCCATTTTGGCTACGGAACCCTAAAAACCGACTGCAAAACAACACTTATTACAAATCAAATTAAAATGCACATAAGCGTAAAACATCATGAATTCTTTTTCGACTTAATAATCAACTTGCTTTTCAAATAAACACTGTGTGTACGATCTATGTGTTTGCTTAAACAAACTAACTGAAAAGAAAATATGTAACATTATCGCGCTTTAAATAAAATCTTGTGTTGTAAAATTTTAAACTATTTAATAAACTATATTTCGAACGTCTTTGCAAACCTCGCCTATATTTATTTCTCTTTTTCTTCTCCAACACTGCAAATTTTTGGCATCTAGTCTTCACTTAACATTGAAGGTTTACAAACAGTCAATGCTTTGTTATTTTTTAAAATTTGAGTCCTTTTGTTGAAATATCAAATGGATGTTAGCTTTTTAGATGATTTAGCTGATAAGTGTGTATATTGTAATAAAAATACCCTCCGGCCGTATTCGGCCATGGAGGCCGATGTTACGATCAGCCAGGTACGCAGGATATATTATAGTGCACAAGTGAGTGCGCAAGCTCAGGTGCACTCCCCATTCCTTCTCATAATTCGGTGGGACAGCAATCTGACACGTCCGTAGAGAGATCATGATATATTGTATAATTATGTAATTGGGACTTCCCGTTAAATTGTTTGTAAAATAAATAAATAAATAGCCGTATAACTCACCCGGTATGAAGACCTCCTTGTTCCCGAAGTAGTACTTCTGCTTGTGGTCGGCGGTGAAGGGGTACACGATGGCCACGACGGAAGGCTCCGCGCGACGGCAGATGTAGTCGAAGTCCAGCATTCCCTAGGAAGAAAACAGGAGTTAATAAGTACAAAGTAAAGTAAAGTATTAGCCTATTAATGTCCCACTGCAAGGCAAAGGCCTCCATCATTTGAAATCATGTTTTGATTACAAAGATGGGTTTTGGCTTAATCCCCACGCTTTCCAATTTAGTGATCACAAACCCGGGCTGTGTTCAGAAAAATCTACACAAATGTTTGCCCGCCGACCCAGGAATCGAAACCAGAACCTCGAGACCACAGCCCGTCACTAAAACCACCAGACCATCGAGTCGTTAATAAGTACAATGAAACAAATAAGATGAACGAACTCAAAGGTCACAATGGAAGATGTGAAGTGTGGTTTTAAACGAAAGTCTAAATAGAGGTTTCAATCCCCGCTTGGTGTAATGGTCAAGAAATTGCCTATTAGATCAAGAGATCGCGGGTTCGATCCCCGCACAGGACAAACCTTTGTATGCATGAACATTGAACATGTCTGTTTGTCCCGGACTGGGTGTTAATGTATATTGTTACGAACGTGGGGATCGGGATTTGGATTAAAAACCGTTGACTTGATAGAAGAATTTATTCGACGATAAACAAGTCACAACACAATCACAAGTCACACCACAATCACAAGTCACAACACAATCACAAGTCACAACACAATCACCGTAGCCAAATCACACAGAAAATCGAAGTCCGTAGGTCGCCTAGGTCGTACACTCAATCGCACTAAACACTATGTTCACAGGGTTCTTCGTAGTCCGTAGGTATCGCTTAGGTCGCAGGTATAGTCACTCGTAATCACTTGTTCGCACTTATCACTCCGAAAGCTCAGATTGAACTTGACTGACTCCCTACTTGAGCCGTATTTATATTGCCGGCAACGCGATACTAGATAATTCGGCCGTCCCGAGAAAGTACTCGCGCGCGAACAATAGCCCTCTTGATAACACGCGATGTATCTAGAAGCGTCGTGCGCTCCCGCGGCCCTTTTTAGGGTTCCGTAGCCAAAATGGCAAAAAAACGGAACCCTTATAGATTCGTCATGTCTGTCTGTCTGTCTGTCTGTCTGTCTGTCTGTCTGTCCGCCAGTCTGTCACAGCCACTTTTTTCCGAAACTATAAGTACTATACTATTGAAACTTGGTGATTAGATGTATTCTGTGAACCGCAACAAGGTTTTCATACGAAAATAAAAAAAAATATTAAAAAATGGGGGGTCCCCATAGTTAGAACTAAAACTGAAAATATTTTTTTTCATTGAACATATACGTGTGGGGTATCTATGGATAGGTCTTTAAAAATTATATTGAGGTTTCTAAGCTCTTTTTTTTCTTAAGTGAATACTTTGCGTGACAGACTCTTCCAAAGTGGAAAAAAGTGTGTCCCCCCCCTCTAACTTCTAAAGTAAGAGGATGATAAATCTGAAATAAATATATAATGTACATTACCATAAAAACTACCAACGAAAATTAGTTCGAACGAAATCTATTCAGTAGTTTTTTTAATACGTCAAAAATAGAATTTGTACGGAACCCTCAGTGCGGGAGTCCGACTCACACTTGGCCAATTTTTTCTACCTGCAACGCGCTCGCGCCGCGTCTGCGGTGACTCGATCGTAGACCTTATTGCGTTGTTATAAGGTTGTAAATGGCGCGCGCGCACACTCGCCGTGGGGTTTGTACTGGCTTCGCGAATACTCTCGGCGCGGATCGCGTCTGTCCGTCACAATTATAGATGTAGATTAGTCTCGAACATTCGACTTTATGTCGCGATGTCTCGATGGTTCCGGCTCGTTCGTAACAATATGTTACGGGCCAAACCAGATTTTAGGTCAAATTTAAATATTAGTTTTGCCTAGGCCAAACTAGTTCTTCGCTTATATGGAGAACTAGATGGAAAATGTATATTTTTTTTTTGTATGTAAATAAACATCTATGTACATATAATATAAAAATGAATCGCAAAATGGCCAATTCTTTTTTTTTAATGTTCGTTGTAGTCCAAGGATGGTTCTTACGGCGAGAAAAAATCGAATAATGGCCGGGAAAACCCTAAAAACAACCCTGGCAGATTCAAAATTTAATTGACAGGACGAAGTCTGTCGGGTCAGCTAGTATTTATATAAAGGTTTGTAAAATATAACTACGAAGAAATCTTCTAACCTACTTTCGCGAAGACCTAGTTTAGCTAAGGCAAAACTAGTTTGTCTTGAAATTGGGTTTGGCCGGGTGCTTCGTCACTATGGTCTTCTGTAAGGTGGAAGTACGGTTCCGTACGAGCGGCTCAATTGAGTTGAAGTTCCACTAAACTACCTCTCTTTATTTATTTTTATTTATAAAACTTTATTGACCACACAAAAAGCAGGTACAAAAGGCGGACTTAACGCTGAAAGCGTTCTCTGCCAGTCAACCTTTAGGAAAAACGAAATGTTAATCGCGGCAAAGAGAAAATTAGAAAATAATTTTAAAAACACATTAATTACCTAAACCAAACATAAGAATATCAGATAATAAACATACACAAATACAAACTTATATTATAATAGAATAAATACATAAACATACATACATACATATAATATTGATGATGATGTCTACAATAATGAATCAGATAAAGGGAATAAAAATCAATCAATACAACATCGGGCTTTTAACAGAAACTCACGTACCTTCCTTTTAAATGCAAACTTACTTGGAGCTTTCCTAATACTGTCAAGGAGACTATTCCAGAGACGTATAGAGTTAAGAGTAAAGGAGTCGGACATAAAGCCCGTACGAAAGAGGGGAGTAGAGAGCGCTAATGAGTCAGCAGATCGAAGTTGACGGTCATGAGAATCAGAAGGAAATTGAAACTTACTTTTCAAATAATCGGGAGATTTAGGGTTAAAAAGAATAGAAAAGAGTGTACAGAGCAGTCTTAGCTGCATGTGCTGACGTATAGTGAGCCAATTAAGTTCAGACCGGCAAGAAGACACGTGATCAAAAAGAGACGTCTCTTCGTATTCGGTAGCTATGCTCTCACCTGTATAGCCCTGTTCTGCATGCCCCATATGATGGCCTTGGTCCGGTCGCTGAACAGCGGCTTGGCGGCCGACACTTGCCCCTGGTCGCGCGTCGGCGCTTGCGAGCACACCAGGTCGAGCAGCTTGGACGTCAGCTCCGGGATTTCTAGCTTGGGGGCCTGGGTTCGATTACCGGGTCGGGCTAAATTTGTGTCGATTTTTTTGAACACAAACCCGCGTTTGGCAAGCGTGGTGATTAAGCCAAAACCAATCTTTGTAACGAAAACATCGGTCCGTTGGTCTAGTGGTCAAAGACCATGGCTACAAAACCAAAGGTCGCGGGTTCGAATCCCGCTAGGGGAAAATGTTTGTGTGATGAACATCAGCATTTGTCAATGTCTCCAGTCATGGATTATTATTATAAAAAGTATGTATGTATATCCGTTCCCTAGCTTCCATAGTACAAACTTTGAGCCTTTGCTCGAATCTATATAAAAAAAGCCCCAAACTATTTTGGGGATTTTTTTTGGACTCACCATGTCGCCGCGGGCTACCTATAGTTTGGGGCTAGGCAATTGGTGTGTTAGTCCAAGGATTTATGTATTTACTACTATGTTCTCACCTGTATAGCCCTATTCTGCATGCCCCATATGATCGCCTTGGTCCGGTCGCTGAACAGCGCCTTGGCGGCCGACACTTGCCCCTGGTCGCGCGTCGGCGCTTGCGAGCACACCCGGTCGAGCAGCTTGGAGGTCAGCTCGGGGATTCCTAGCTCGGGGTCCTGGGTTCGATTCCCGGGTCGGGCTAAATTTGTGTCGATTTTTTTGGACACAGCCCGGGTTTGTGATCACCAATACGCATTTGGCAAGCGTGGTGATTAAGCCAAAACACATTTTAAACTTGATTCCAAATGATGGAGGCTTGGGACCTGCAGCGAACTACCTACTATTCACTTTCTCCTTACCCCTAAGGTTGATTGGTAGAGAATGCCATGAGGCATTAAGTCCGCCTTTTGTACAAATTTTATGTAAATATTGGGTGCCGAAACCGAAATGCCTTGCAGGTTTAATAAATATCGGCCTGCGGTTGCTAAAGTTAAGCAGCGTTCGCAGAGGCCAGTCATCGGATGGGTGACCGAAAAATTTCATCTCGAGCTCCTTCGCGCTTTGGAAGGCACGTTAAGCCGTTGGTCCTGCGCCTGATCTCTCTACGGTCGTGTCGGACTGCTGTCCCAGCGAATCATGAGAGTGAAGGAATAGGGAGTGCACCTGTGCTTGCGCACTCACTTGTGCACTATAATATATCCTGCGTACCTGGCTGATCGTAAGATCGGCCGCCCTGGCCGAATACGGCCGAAGGTTATTATTATTATTCTTCGGTATATTGACCTGTATAGCCCTATTCTGCATGCCCCATATGATGGCCTTGGTCCGGTCGCTGAGCATCGGCTTGGCGGCCGACACTTGCCCCTGGTCGCGCGTCGGCGCTTGCGAGCACACCAGGTCGAGCAGCTTGGACGTCAGCTCGGGGATTCCTAGCTCGGGGTCCTGGGTTCGATTCCCAGGTTGGGCTAAATTTGTGTCGATTTTTTTGAACACAGCCAAGGTTTGTGATCACCAACCCGCGTTTGGTAAGCGTGGTGATTAAGCCAAAACCAAAAGTCGCGGGTTCGAATCCCACTAGGGAAAATGTTTGTGTGATGAACATCGACATTTGTCGATGTCTCGAGTCATGGATTTTTATAAATTTAAGTATGTCTATCCGTTCCCTAGCTTCCATAGTACAAACTTCGAGTAGATTGGGGCTTTTTTCTTTGGAGGGGAATGCATGGACGCACCATGTCGCCGCGGGCTAGCTATAGTTTGGGGCTAGGCAATTGGTGTGTTAGTCCAAGGATTTATTTACTACTATGTCCTCACCTGTATAGCCCTGTTCTGCATGCCCCATATTTATGTATTTAAGTATGTCTATCCGGTCCCTAGCTGCCACAGTGCAAACTTCGAGCTTAGTTTGGGGCTAGGCAATCTGTGGGAGTTCATGGATTTGTTTACTTATTATTATATATTTATTCACCTGTATAGCCCTGTTCTGCATGCCCCATATGATGGCCTTGGTCCGGTCGCTGAACAGCGGCTTGGCGGCCGACACTTGCCCCTGGTCGCGCGTCGGCGCTTGCGAGCACACCAGGTCGAGCAGCTTGGAGGTTAGTTCCGGGATTTCCAGCTTGGGTTTTGGCTGTGGAAGAGAAACATTGTTATTCATGTTTAATCCGTCTAGTTACTTCACTGGCTCTAAAACGGGTCTCATATTATGGTAAATAGTATACATTTTAGACTACTATAAATCAAAACTTGATCACAATGGTCCTTTATAAGCCACAAAGGATACAAAGCTACAACCTTATTATGAAACAGTATACAGTAAATCACAATATGCTACGAAAAGCCCAAATATGCTACAATTGGCTACAATAGGCTATTATAGGTCACAATTTGACAGGCCCGTTGGTCGAGTGGCTAGAGAACCTGGCCACAAAACCAAGGGTCGCGGGTTCGAATCCCGCTAGGGGCAAATGTTTGTGTGATGAACATCGGCATTTGTACTCGAGTCATGGATGTTTATAAACTTATTTAAGTATGTCTATCCGTTCCCTAGCTTCCATAGTACAAGCTTCGAGCTTAGTTTGGGGCTAGGCAATTGGTGTGTTAGTCAAAGACATTTATTTATTATTATTATTTATTAATAGGCTGCAAAAGGCAGCGATAGGCTCACCAGCTGCTTAGACACCTGCTTGGGAGCGTAGTCAAGTTTGTGCAGTTGGTCGCTCCATTGTAATAACCAGGCCAGTCAATTCAGGATCACAGTCGCAGCGTACCCTAACTCCGAAGCAATGGCCGAGGATGCGCGTCTGCGGCTTAGGTGACTGTTTTGACGACTACTCCAGCTAGTTCTTCTTGGGCATGGGCGACAATAGGCTACAATCAATAGGCTACTCACCGGCGTCTGCGGCTTGGGCAGCTGCTTGGGAGCATAGTCGAGCTGGTGCTCCTTGGGGATGGGCGACAATAGGCCACAATAGGCTACAATAGGCTACAATGGGCCACTCACCGGCGTCTGCGGCTTGGGCAGCTGCTTCGGCGCGTAGTCGAGCTGGTGCTCCTTGGGGATGGGCTACAATAGGCTACAATAGGTCACAATAGGCTACTCACCGGCGTCTGCGGCTTAGGCAGCTGCTTCGGCGCGTAGTCGAGCTGGTGCTCCTTGGGGATGGGCTATAATGGACCACAATAGACCACAATAGGCCACAATAGGCTACAATAGTCCACTCACCGGCGTCTGCGGCTTGGGCAGCTGCTTCGGCGCGTAGTCGAGCTGGTGCTCCTTGGGGATGGGCTACAATAGGCTACAATAGGCCACAATGGGCCACTCACCGGCGTCTGCGGCTTGGGCAGCTGTTTCGGCGCGTAGTCGAGCTGGTGCTCCTTGGGAATGGGCTACAATAGGCTGCTATAGGCTATAATAGGCTAAAATAGGCTAAAATAGGCTACAATAGGCCACTCACCGGCGTCTGCGGCTTGGGCAGCTGTTTCGGCGCGTAGTCAAGCTGGTAATCCTTGCCAATAGAGCACAAAAGGCTACAATAGGCTACAATAGACTGCAATAGGCTAACATAGACTGGAATGGGCCACTCACCGGCGTCTGCGGCTTGGGCAGCTGCTTCGGCGCGTAGTCGAGCTGGTGCTCCTTGGGGATGGGCGACAATAGGCTGCTATAGGCCACAATAGGCTACACTACTCCACTCACCGGCGTCTGCGGCTTGGGCAGCTGCTTCGGCGCGTAGTCGAGCTGGTGCTCCTTGGGGATGGGCTACAATAGGCTACAATAGGTCACAACAGGCTACAATAGGTCACAATAGGCCACTCACCGGCGTCTGCGGCTTGGGCAGCTGCTTCGGCGCGTAGTCCAGCTGGTGCTCCTTGGGGATGGGCGACAATAGACCACAATAGGTCACAATAGGCTACAATAGCCCACTCACCGGCGTCTGCGGCTTGGGCAGCTGTTTCGGCGCGAAGTCGAGCTGGTGCTCCTTGGGGATGGGCGACAATAGGCTGCTATAGGCTACAATAGGCTACACTAGGCCACTCACCGGCGTCTGCGGCTTGGGCAGCTGCTTCGGCGCGTAGTCCAGCTGGTGCTCCTTGGGGATGGGCGACAATAGACCACAATAGGCTACAATAAGTCACAATGGGCCACTCACCGGCGTCTGCGGCTTGGGCAGCTGTTTCGGCGCGTAGTCCAGCTGGTGCTCCTTGGGGATGGGCGACAATAGGCTACAATAGGCTACACTAGGCCCCACTAGTCCACTCACCGGCGACTGCGGCTTGGGCAGCTGCTTGGGTGCGTAGTCCAGCTGGTGCTCCTTGGGGATGGGCGACAATAGGCTACAATAGGCTACAATGGGCCACTCACCGGCGTCTGCGGCTTGGGCAGCTGTTTCGGCGCGTAGTCTAGCTGGTGCTCCTTGGGGATGGGCGACAATAGGTCACAATAGGCCGCAATAGTCTACAATAGGTCACAATACTCCACTCACCGGCGTCTGCGGCTTGGGCAGCTGTTTCGGCGCGTAGTCGAGCTGGTGCTCCTTGGGGATGGGCGACAATAGGCTACAATAGGCCACAATAGGCTACAATGGGCCACTCACCGGCGTCTGCGGCTTGGGCAGCTGCTTCGGCGCGTAGTCGAGCTGGTGCTCCTTGGGGATGGGCGACAATAGGCTACAATAGGCTACAATAGGCTACAATGGCCCACTCACCGGCGTCTGCGGCTTGGGCAGCTGCTTCGGCGCGTAGTCGAGCTGGTGCTCCTTGGGGATGGGCGACAATAGGCCACAATAGGCTACAATAGGCTACAATAGGCTACAATAGGCTACAATGGCCCACTCACCGGCGTCTGCGGCTTGGGCAGCTGCTTCGGCGCGTAGTCGAGCTGGTGCTCCTTGGGGATGGGCGACAATAGGCCACAATAGGCTACAATAGGCCGCAATAGGCCACAATAGGCTACAATGGGCCACTCACCGGCGTCTGCGGCTTGGGCAGCTGCTTCGGCGCGTAGTCGAGCTGGTGCTCCTTGGGGATGGGCTACAATAGGTCACAATAGGCTACAATGGGCCACTCACCGGCGTCTGCGGCTTCGGCAGCTGCTTCGGCGCGTAGTCGAGCTGGTGCTCCTTGGGGATGGGCGACAATAGGCTACAATAGGCTATAATAGGCTAAAATAGGCTAAAATAGGCTACAATGGGCCACTCACCGGCGTCTGCGGCTTGGGCAGCTGCTTCGGCGCGTAGTCCAGCTGGTGCTCCTTGGGGATGGGCGACTGGCCCAGCGCCAGGCCGACGATCGCCGTCATGTTCGTCTCCGGACCGAACACGTAGAGAGGGATGCGGAGGCGGTGGCCCACTTCGCGCATTTGTCTGCAAATAGGGAGATAAGCGTATGTTAAACTGATTTAATTCAGAATTTTTCAGATTGCAACCTTTTTTACTAGTCTGGAATAGTTAGACAGATAATAAATAACTAAGAATGTTAAATGAATAAATTCATCATAACCTAAAAATTATATTTAAATTAATTTTTGCTTGGTTGTCAAAACCATATCAATCTTTTTAATTTTAAAAACACATATTTTGGCTGCACTCTACCAGATGGTAAGCAAAAGAAGAACGCTGAAACAATCTTAGGGAGACTTTAATTGGCACAATTATTGTATCCCACCCGTTGGCATCACTATACCGACCGACACGCAAGTAACTTCTTCACGCTTCTCTTACAGGTTAAAGGAAAGAAGAAATATAAAATTGCTTCAAGCTAAAAAAAAAACCCAACTCCTCTCGTCCAGGATTGTGATTATCAGCACAACACCCATATGGAAAAGAGCTACTTCCAGCATTGATGATGATCATCTCAGCCCCTCCTGGTAGTTGGGGCCTACTCTCCTCACGAAGATGGTCACGTTGTATGATGATGATGATGATGATGATGATGATGGTAGCATGGCGCACCCACCTCAGCCCCTCCTGGTAGTTGGGGCCGCCCCTCCTCACGAAGATGGTCACGTTGTATGATGATGATGATGATGATGATGATGATGGTAGCATGTGGCACCCACCTCAGCCCCTCCTGGTAGTTGGGGCCGCCCCTCCTCACGAAGATGGTCACGTTGTACGTCTATGGTGATGATGATGATGATGATGATGGTAGCATGGCGCACCCACCTCAGCCCCTCCTGGTAGTTGGAGCCGCCCCTCCTCACGAAGATGGTCACGTTGTACTGCACCAGCGCGTCCTTGTACGTCTCTATGATGATGATAATGATGATGATGATGATGGTAGCATGGCGCACCCACCTCAGCCCCTCCTGGTAGTTGGGGCCGCCTCTCCTCACGAAGATGGTCACGTTGTACTGCACCAGCGCGTCCTTGTACGTCTCTATGATGATGATAATGATGATGATGATGATGGTAGCATGGCGCACCCACCTCAGCCCCTCCTGGTAGTTGGGGCCGCCTCTCCTCACGAAGATGGTCACGTTGTACTGCACCAGCGCGTCCTTGTACGTCTCTATGATGATGATAATGATGATGATGATGATGGTAGCATGGCGCACCCACCTCAGCCCCTCCTGGTAGTTGGGGCCGCCTCTCCTCACGAAGATGGTCACGTTGTACTGCACCAGCGCGTCCTTGTACGTCTCTATGATGATGATAATGATGATGATGATGGTAGCATGGCGCACCCACCTCAGCCCCTCCTGGTAGTTGGGGCCGCCTCTCCTCACGAAGATGGTCACGTTGTACGACTATGATGATGATGATGATGATGATGGTGGTAGCATGTGGCACCGTTTAAGAGAGGTAGAGTTTTGTGGAAATTCTACTCGAATGAGCCGCTCGTATGGGGAAGTACCTCCACCTTACAGAAGACCGCAGTGAAGTAGCACTTCGTAACTGTTGTGCTGTTTCTGCTGGTGAGTAAGTTTGCCAGAACTCAATTGAGGAGGGTATGGTGTTAAGGCCGGCAACACATCAACGATACCTCTGGTGTCGCGGATGTCCATGGGCGGCGGTGATTGCTTACCATCAGGCGACCCGCTAGCTCGTTTGCCGCCTCAGACATAAAAAATAAAAATAAAAAAAAACCCACCTCAGCCCCTCCTGGTAGTTGGGGCCGCCTCTCCTCACGAAGATGGTCACGTTGTACTGGACCAGCGCGTCTTTGTACGTCTCGATGGCTGTGATGATGCCACGGAAGGTGTCGGCGACATTCGTGAAGTTCGCTATGCCTCCGCCGATGATCAGGACCTGGGAGGAACAGGGTTAAATTAGTAGTACATCGATTGTTAAAACTTATTTCACCCTCCCAGCGTCTCGAAGTGAGTAAACAGTTAGGGTGTTACCACACCAATCGATTGACCGTCGATCGACGGCATCGATCGATGGTAGAATGGAATAGTCGACGTCGATCAAGCTGTTTCGCCAATCGATCAACGTCGAACGGTGCCATCGATCAGCAATCGATCGATTGGTTAGTCGACTGGTGTCCGTCGATGGCGTCGATCAATTAAAGCTACCACACCAGTCGATCAACATCGACCGATGTCAATCGATGGCGTCGATCGACGATCGATCGATTGGTGTGGTAACACCCTTACTCTTTTTTTATGTAAGTAATGCGGTGTTTAACTGACATGACAGGTCAAATCATTGACTTTTATTGAACGTCAAAAAAGGAAGCTTGTAAGGAAACTGTGTGAAAAACATTTTACACGAAAATTTGGTATTGTCAAATCAATACTTTTTTAATTTCTTTAAATTAACTGTAATAAACTGTTACAAACACAACAATGACTGTTGCATGATGATTAGTATTTAATGTAAGAGATTAACAAATTTTTATGAATGCAGTCAAAAAAGTAAGAAATCATAACTCACCTTGCCATTGGGATGTTTTTCCCTGCACATAAGGCTGAAGATGGTCTTAGCGTAGTCGGCGGTCTGTCCCTCGGTGGGCGCGCCACTGTAAAATAAAAATAAAATAGTTTTATTCCATTCAGTGAATGTTAAGTTAGGTAGACATTCAAAGAAAGTTCATCGGGTTCTGCTCATTCAAATGCAAGTTCCACTAAGCTCTTAGAGAAACTTTTACTCGGACTGGAGGTCTTCTGTGCTCAGTTGAGGAGAAATGGGCCTCTGGCGACCATACCAGCAGAAACATAGCACAACAGTTACGAAGTGCTACTTCACTGTGGTCTCCTGTAATGTCTTAACTAGACTTCAACAAACGAGCGGCTCATTCAAGTGGAAGTTCCACAAAACTCTACGAGCGCTTGTTAGCCACAATAAAAAATACACTTAAATGATATTGAGTTGATTTTTCCTCCCTACCTGTACTCTCCATAGTTGGCGAGCTCCCCAGCGCCCCCTAGTTCGCAGATGGTGTCGGTGTACACGACCGACGCACCGCCGCCGGCGACCATGGTCCAGATGCGACCAGATTTGTTTAGGATTGTTAGCTGAAATGAGTAGTAAGTTGTATTAGGCATAGGCGTAACATAAACATTACTATAAGTATAAAATATTTTTTTACTAAAAGAATAAGCGTGCCATAAAACCTATTGGTGAGGGATTGAACCTCTTTTGCGATATTGACGACTTCTATTGTTCCAATAGAAGACAAGATTTCAATCCATACATCGAAAAATATTTTGTTCCTTTATAAGAACAAGCAAGACAGAATTTATTTCATTATTTCTTGTAAAATATACACGCGCATTTAATTAATCTGTTTTGTTTCTCTCAAATTTAAAAGCGGTGATCTTGTCGGTATCTTTGTGTGGAATGAAACACACAACAACTGTGTTGGCAAAGTTTTATGGAGTAGTTTGCCATTGCCTTCTCCATTTTACACGCTTACTCGTAGTGTGCAGGTTTCCCCGCGATGTTTTCCTTCACCGTACGGCTGGTTTGAAATTACGCACATAGATTATCCAAATTGTTAATAAAAAACATATTTAAAAAGCAACATACCTTCAAACTAGCCCCACTCTTGGCATCCAAGTCTGCAATGTGAGCCTCCTCGGGGTACGCATCCCTTCCAAATGGTGGGGGGAAGGTCACCTGATGGAAATAACACAATTTGTTTACTACAATGAATTACATCGATACATTATTTTCCTTTGCAATAAATAAAAGGTTTTTAACCAACAGATTTTATAGAGATTTTATCTTGATACTCGATGAACTACAGCCGCGAGCAAAAGTATTAGGCACCCCTATTAAAACACTGGAACAGCAAACTTATGTAGTGATAGGCTTTTAATGACTATGCTTTTGTTTGAGGGGTATCATTTAAGTTGAAAAAACATCAAAAACATTTTTTATGACATGCAGTTGTTCAATTATTAATTATTTCTCGAAAAACGTTATTTTTCAAAATCTTTATTGTAGTGCGTTAATTTTTTTTTTATGAAAATACACTTGCTGTATGCAAGTGTTTTTAGCAGATTTTTGGAGAATAACATTTTTACCGTGAGTTATGCCAAAAAACAACGAAACTTAGTGCCGAACAGCGCCTAAGATTTTTTTTTGTCTGAACAAGGCATGTCACTAGTGACTATAGACCAAGAAGTGAAATGTTCTCGCTGCGCAGTGCAATATTCAATAAATCAGCTAAGAGAGACCCGATCTCATGAAAACAGACCAAAACAGGCAGAAAAAGAGTTGCAGCTGATCGAGATAACCAGCTAATGATTAGACAGTCTTTGCGGACCCCCAAAAAAACTGATATTGACCTCGCTGAAAAATTTCAGGGTGCAAAAGGCACACCTGTAAGTGTTCAAACGGTGAGAAGATGACTTCTTAAAGCTGGATTAAAAGGCTGCAAAGCAAAAAAGGAGCCATGGCTGTCAGAACACAACATGACAATTCGGCTGGACTGGGCCCTGAAACATAAAAATTGGATGGTGGAAGACTGATCCAATGTGTGGTGGTCAGGCGAATTCAACTTTAATGTACGGCTCTTTAGTTTACATACCTTACATAAAAAACATAAAACCATTGAAAATTTACTTCTTGATGTAAATTATACTGTTTCAAAAATTAATCTGTTTTTCCCTATCAAACTGATGTTTGGAACTCCCGGTGCAACCTACGTAAGACGAGGAATAGGTGAAGATTACGACGAGGACTGTGTGTTACCCACTGTTAAGCACGATGGAATCTCCATCATGACTTGGGGTTGCATGGCAGCCGATGGCGGGGGCGAAATGTTGCTGTGTGAGGGGTGAATGAACAGTGAAAAGTACACAAGAGTCTAAGTGAGAGCTCTAGAACCATAAATAACGAAGATTTATGGCGATATGAACTATGAAGGCGTCAAATTGCAACAAAACAACGCCAAATTGTCACAAATCTGCTCACTCCATGGCCTGGCTGTACCAAAACAGAGTGGACCTCTTAGGCTGACCATCACAATCACCAGACCCAAATCCAAGGGAGCATATTTGGTCAAATTGAAGAAAAAGATACGTAGACACTCTGTAACCAATAAAACATCAAGGGCAAGCAGCATTAAAAAAATAATAAATGAAATAACCCCTGAATAATATTTTAAGTTGATTAAATCAATGCCTGTAAGTGTAGTTTCTGTGATCAAATCTAGAGGTAGACCAACTAAATTTGAATAAACATGACATTTTAATAAAGCTTTTAAATAAACAAAAGCATTTTATTAACAATACCTTACACAAACACTTAAAACTAACAGTTCAGTAGGGTGCCTAATACTTTTGCTCGCGGCTGTATAATCAACATTTCGAAAGAGCATTCTTTAAGTTAATACACAATATTAAAAAATGCCTGATGATGATAATCAAATGAACATGCGCCAGCTTTTCTCCTCTCTTAAAATTTAAGAAAAGCTGGGAAAGTGAAATCTTTTTTAGTTTGGTAAGTTTATCACTTTACATGTATTAGTGTACAATTTTTGGTGATCCAATAAATAAATTAAAAAATAAATAAACAAATGACGAGCCGTTTGGTGTAATGGTCGAGAAGTCGGGTATTACACCAAAGGTCGCGGGTTCGATCCCCGCACGGTACAAACATTTGTGTGCATGAACATGTCTGTTTGTATCGGTCTGGGTGTTTCTATTATAATATGTATGTATTTACAAAAAAAAAAGTATATAAGTAATGTTTATCCGTTGTCTAGCACCCATAGCACAAGCTAATGCTTAGTTTGGGGCTAGATGGCGCTGTGTGAATAATGTCTAGAGATATTTATTATTTTATTTATTATTAAATGTTTGCTTTCCCTTATTAATCTTTTCTCCCCCTTTTCTCACACCAGTCTCCTACTAACTCTTTCTCCTCTTAATGTATAATCTCCTCCTAGTATCCTAGCCAAATTTTTTATCTCTCAAGTATATACTCCTTCATTCCTTCTCTCCTTTCTCTCACCACATACCTCTCCTTCTCCCACTCTTACTAGCTCAATCTCCTCTCACCTCGCCCCAGTTCTTGGCGCATATGAAGTCAGCTGTCTGGTCGAGCTTGGCGGCCAAGTCCAGCAGATAGATGCGCTCGTTGGTGACCACGATCGGGTTGATCTCCATGTACGTGAAGTACAGGTCGACGTACACCCGGGAGAGGGCCAGGATGATCATGCATGATACATCATCATCAGTCTAATGCTATCTGCTTCTAACTCTCCTACTCCCACTTTCTCACCTCGCCCCAGGTCTCCATTCTTCTCTTGCTGTTCCTTTCCTTGCTAATCCGCCTTCCTCTCTTTCTGTCTCCTACTAACTCTTTCTCCACCTAACCTAGCCCTAGTTATTTCTTCTATTCTTTCTCCCTACAACCTTCCTAGCATTTATCCCGTTCCTGTGCGGGGTCCGCTTGGACCATGATCCAGGATTTGGCGAGTCCGGTTAATACAGTGAAGCTACTGCCATCAAACCTTAGAAACCCTTAGAGGGGAACCAGACAGATTGGATCATGGTACCTTATTACTCCTAACCGAGGCCTAGTTCTTTCTACCTGTCGAATATCTACTCCTCCATCTCTTTTTCTCCTTCTCTTGCCATCTTCCTCTCTTACTCCCACTCTTACTAACTCAATTTCCCCTCACCTCTCCCCAGTTCTTGGCGCATATGAAGTCAGCTGTCTGGTCGAGCTTGGCAGCCAAGTCCAGCAGATAGATGCGCTCGTTGGTGACCACGATCGGGTTGATCTCCATATACGTGAAGTAGAGGTCGACGTACACCCGGTAGAGGGGCAGGATGATCATGCATGATACATCATCATCGGCCTAATGCTATCTGCTTCTAACTCTCCTACTCCCACTTTCTCACCTCTCCCCAGGTCTGCATTCTTCTTTTGTTTTTCCTTTCCCTTGTAGGTAGGAGACAGAAAGAGGGTATCTATCTTCCTCTCTTTCTGTCTCCTACCTTGTCTTTCTACCCTAACCTAGCACCAGATCTACATTATGCTTTTGTTTTCCCTTTACCCTGTTAATCAATCCCTCTCTTTCTCACACCAGTCTCCTACTAACTCTTTCTCGTCCTAACCTAGCCCTAGTTCTTTCTTCTATTCTTTCTCCCTATCACCTTCCTAGCATTTATTCCGTTTCTGTGCGGGGTCCGCTTTGACCATGATCGAGGATTTGGCGAGTCTGGTTATTACAGTGAAGCTACTGCCATCAAACCTTAGAAACCCTTGAGGGGAACCAGACAGAATGGATCATGGTACTTTTTAGTCCTAACCTAGCCCTAATTCTTTCTTTCACTCCAGCATCTTACTCCTCCATCTATTTCTTTCTCTCACCACCTTCCTCTCTTTCTCTCACTCCTACTAACTCCATCTCCTCTCACCTCTCCCCAGTTCTTGGCGCATATGAAGTCAGCGGTCTGGTCGAGCTTGGCAGCCAAGTCCAGCAGATAGATGCGCTCGTTGGTGACCACGATCGGGTTGATCTCCATGTACGTGAAGTAGAGGTCGACGTACACCCGGTAGAGGGCCAGGATGAATGTTGCCAGTATCCTGCAAAGAGAGAGGGGAATTTATAAGACAATTGGCGGCCGCCGGCGACTCCGTCCGCGTGAATTTCTGTTTCCGCATATATAGTGTTATACTATACAGTGACAGATTAAGACTATTTGATGCCCCAAGCAATCTACGCCTGTGGGCCCCCCTATCCGTTTGTCAACTTGAATATTGTGCTTCTTCTGGTGCCCCCCTAGACGTGATGCCCTAGGCAATTCCTTAATTTGATTAAAGGTTAACCCGTCACTGATACTATAGCCTAAAGCCAACCTCGTCACATGGAATATCTAACGAAAAAGATTTTTTAAATTCGACCCAGTGGTTACTGAGAATAGCGCGTTCCAACAAACAAACAAAATCTTCAGCTTTCTTTATTACTAGCGGCCGCCCGCGACTCCGCGTGGATTTCAATTTCCAAGAGCCTAAAGCCTTCTTCGTCAAATGGACTATCCAAAACAAAACGATTTTTTCAAATCGGTCCAGTTGTTCCTGAGATTAGCGCGTTCAAACAAACAAACAAACTCTTCAGCTTTATAAATTAGTAAGGAAAAGTAAGTAATAAGTATAGGAGTATAGATATAGAATATAGATAGTATAGATATACATAAATTTGTAGTTGTAACCGAAAATAGCTGTGTTCAAGTCATTCATTACACCAGTGACTAACAAATTTTGTAGAGATTATTATGTGAAATTATTTTTAGATTTCCTACAAGGAAACCAGTGAGATTCATGTAAGTTGAGGCGTTTCCCTTGTAACGTTTACAGAATGGAGGTGAAATTTGTTAACACACAATGTTATTTTATGACTGTATAATAAATAAGCATTGATTTACAAAAACCCAAGATACACAGTTTCGAACAAAAGTAACAGTCTATACTGTCATAAAAAACTCGGTAAATGTATGTGTCAAACTATGAACATTATTATTCGCAAATTAAACCTTATGCAAATTAGTTAAGATTGTTTTCACAGGGGAGTGTTCAAAATTGCGATTATGCGGGTGACGCAAGCATTCGGTATTTATTTTTTGGGGACGTTTTTGATGCGTTGATGTGTATCTAGGGTTTTTGTATATCAATGTAAATAAGTACTACTATTAAAAATACATAAAAGCATACCTCTTGTTAGCTGCAGATTTGACATTCTTGAGAAGGACTCGTTCGATATCCTCACCAGTGGGAAATGTGTCTACTGGAATCTGGAATACAGAAATAAAATATCAGTAACAGATAGAAAACTTATATTTACTCAATTTTAATTTCACTCCCTACCTACTATTCACTTTCTGTTTCACCCTGAGACTGGTAGAGAATGCCATGAGGCATTAAGTCCGCCTTTTGTACAATATGATGAAGATGATGATGATGATAATGATGATAATCATGATGATGATGACGACGAGAGACGCCGCTTTCGCTGGTAGGTGATCACACGGACTCTAGTACTGTCGTAGTAGTAATAAATAATAATAATACCCTCCGGCCGTATTCGGCCATGGCGGCCGATCTTACGATCAGCCAAGTACGCAGGATATATTATAGTGCACAAGTGAGTGCGCAAGCACAGGTGCACTCCCTATTCCTTCACTCTCATAATTCGGTGGGACAGCAATCTGACACGACCGTAGAGAGATTAGGCGCAGGACCAACGGCTTAACGTGCCTTCCGAAGCACGGAGGAGCTCGAGATGAAATTTTTCGGTCACCCATCCGATGACTGGCATCTGCGAACGTTGCTTAACTTTAGCAACCGCAGGCCGAGTGCGCTAACCACTGCGCCATCGAGCTCCTCAAGTCGTAGTAGTAGTAGTAGTAGAAATCACATCATGATGACAGATCATGTGAAATAGATATGTCATGTGTAAATTATGCTTACCTCAAGCCTGACAGCCAAGGCGTCGACATCTCCAACGTCCACTCCTCCCTGATGGTGGAACAGGATGGTGTCCGATCTTCTGCCAGATTGGATGCAGATGTACATCTCGTCGCTCTGAAAAGAGTAAGGTTTTTGTAAGTATTACAGTCGTTTTTGTTTACTTAAGTACTGGAAAAAAAATGGGGTCCACACTTGAATTTTGAGTAGTTTAAGTAGGAGGTCTAAATTTAGTATTTTAGTTGCTTATAGCCTAAAAAGCTGGTTGGTTTACATTGACTGCTGTAAACAAGACTTCTAGGAAGATTTCTATAATATTAGTAAGGAGAGTCAGCTTCTCTTTGACTCTTTTCTTAAGAACTTAGCTTTGTTCTTTTAAAAATATTATTAGTTATTTTACTCATTGCTTGTTCGGTTGAGTTCTTCACTAACTAGCGCCGCTTTCATGACTTTACTAAAAAGAACCACAATGCTCTAAGCTTCACAATCACTTACTAAAACATTGGGAGACTTCCACGATCAGCGAAGTCACGAAGAGGTTAAATAAATTCGGTGAAGATTTCCCTCCCTGGCTAAACTCCACTTTCCGCTTTACTCAGCTCTGTCGACATTGGCCCACTCAACACGATTTTCTTGGTCACCGTACCACAATATAAAAGGCGAAACGAGGTTTGCAGGTAAGCTAACACTCTTTAGTTTTTAGAGAATCTCGTCGACGATCAATCAAGTCAAATGCCTTAAATAAGTCATGAAAGCTAGCCTTTGCCGCAATAAGATGTATCCCCTACCTCCTCGTTACATGTTGCTAGAAGAATGTTTCTCTCGCCGTTCTAGTTGCGTCAAGGGTCTTAAAGACTCGTGCTGCATTTTTTTTAATGTAAATCATATTGCGAAATAAACTACTTTTACTTTGATTTACCTACGGGTTTTCTACATTTAGCTAGGAGATCACGCTTTTGCGGCCTTCAGAAGTCACCAATCCTTCTTGCTCGGTCGGCCGATGCTAGAGACGCTATCGTAAAGTCTTTCCCTCACTCACCGGCTCGTGCCTCACGAACGGCTCGACGATGAAGTGGCGCAGCTTGCCGGCGGCGGCACCGACCGCCTGCTCGCGGCCCATGTGCTCGCCGAGCCAGCGTCGCACCTCCGCCGCCGTCTTGTTGACGCCCACCAGGCCCAGCTTGCCGCGACGCTTGATCAGCTGGTCGGGCTTCACGACGAGTTGCTGCGGAGGGGGAGGGGGAGATTAGGTTTGTTACGAGGCATGGTAAGTTTTTATCCATATATCGCTTAATCAAATCCGGCTCGAAGGACCAAAATAAAATTGGGTATTTGACTGCATTCACAATAAGTTATGAAACCCTTACATCCCTACTAATCCCTTGTAATATAATAAATGCGAAAGTAACTCTGTCTGTCTGTCTGTTACGCTTTCTTGCTAAAACCTCTCAACCGATTTTAATGAAATAAGGCACAGACAATCTTTAGAGTCGAAATGCGAATCGCCTACTGCCTCGTTATATAAACGATTTTAGGCCTTAAGTATGTTAATAACTGGTAAGTAAAGACATTTTCAATGTCAACATACAAAAGATAGAAACGAAAAAGTTTTGCAATAGTGTTCACTTAAAAAATGTCGATCACATAGACCAAATTGGTCGCAGTGGAGTACCACTGCGCAGTATATTAATACTGAATACGATTTACACAGCCACTAGCGTATTACCATTTATTTTTTACTTACAAAATGTTTAACATTTCCACTAAACAGTTCACCCGTAAAAAATTTGCAGTATATTTTGTTACACCTTATATATGAGAAATAGTTTGAATATGAGCATAAAAATATTCTAGAAGATTCCAGCCTATTCCTTCACTCTCATAATTCGGTGGGACAGCAATCTGACACGACCGTAGGGAGATCGGGCGCAGGACCAACGGCTTAACGTGCATTCCGAAGCACAGAGGAACTCGAGATGAAATTTTTCGGTCACCCATCCGATGACTGGCACCTGCGGACGTTGCTTAACTTTAACCGCAGGCCGAGTGCGCTAACCACTGCGCCATCGAGCTCCTCAAACTCCTACTGATAAATGTACCGTGTTTCTAGTAAATAAGAATAGTCTATTCTACAATGCGAGTGCTTACCTCCTTGGACAGCCATGGGTTCTTCCCGAGCTCATCCTCCCAAACGGTGCTCTGCTCGAAGGTCGCGAAGCGGCACGGCACCAGCGCTGTGCCCGATGCTATGTGCCTGCAATCATCATCATCATCATTATACATAGGCAGTTTGATAAGTTCGTGCAAAGTCCGAGAGCTTATGCTATTGCTTCGTTTTGAGTTTATATTTGATTACTAGCATCTTTTAGAGGACCATACGCAAAGTTTCAGCTTGATCGGCCCACTTTTTTGTGTTTGGCATTGATTCACGTAAAGGAAGTCGAGTGATTTTCAGAACATTTTGTGAAACAGAATTTCGTGTGGTGATTTCACATTACCGTCTGAAAAGCAAAACTCCTCAGGAGACAAAAGTGATGATTGACAAACATTATGGAGACTCTGCACCTTACATTATCAAGTGTTTTAAAAAAATTGCAGTGATCTTATGGGTCCAAGTGATGCTAAGCCATCTGGACGTCCTGTAGAGGGTACTACTGCAGTAATGTTGGTTAAAATCCATGACATAGTGATAGATGACAGAAAAGTGAAGATGCATGAGATTACTAGTGCTATGGACATCTCGAATCAACGAGTACATAATATTATTCACCAACATTCAGAGTCGAGAAAGCTGTCTGAAAAAGTCATTTTTCATTATGGAAATGTACCAGCCCACACCCCAGAAGTTGTGGTCCCAAAATTAGTAGAAATAGGCTTCCAATTTGTTTAAATCCCTGTTATTCTACAGAATTGACTCCCTTTGACTATAATCTGTAGCTTTATTTAAAAAAAATATTTGCATGAATAAGATTTTGTTCAAACAAGGAGGTGATGGCTGAAAAATTTAGCTATTTTTTAAGACCTTTACAAATCCTATTATTTGGAAAGGATTAACTAATTCGAAAAGCGTTAAATTACGTGTATAAGCCTCTAAGGAGTCTATGTCGAAGAATAAAAAAGGTTTACCTTAAAAAGTAACATACTTTTTATTTTTGCACGAACTTCAAACTGCCCTCGTACAGGGTTTTTATTGTTATAGGGAGCGATGGTGGCCTTGTACAGGATTTTTCAAATGGGTACAGTCATAATAGTATTAATTAGTTAGGGGTACGCTTTCGTCTGGAACTTTTAACAGGGGTTCGTGTTCGTGAACCCTGGCCTAGTGGTAAGGAACGCGCCTCACATACGCGAGGCCCATGGTTCGAATCCAGTGAGCCTGGATTCGACTGATTTCGACCTCTGGATTTTTCGAAAAACTATGTGTGGATTTGTACCATTAGCTCGGCGGTGAGGGGAAACACTGTGCGGAAATCTGCACATTTAGATATTTTCTGTACGTTCTCCAGTTAGATGTGACTGTGTAACCATGCAAGAGATCCTGGGATCAGATGAATTTTTCTATGTTTAAAGTTTATAAATTTACCTATTGATAAGTTCCTTGCCAGTGGCTTCGTATATGGCTTTTGAGGACATTTTGAGGTTTTTTTATACGGATCAGCGGCTCAGCGTCATGCGTGTTGATTTTATCTAGAAACAAAGAGAAAAAGAATGTTAATTAAATTTCCTTTAAATAAATAAACATCTCACCACATCATATACATTGATCTGACTCCGTTTTAAGTAGCATAAGCACTTTTGTTACAGATATCAAAACTAACGGTTGTATTACAAATATACTTAATTAGATACATATAACACCCAGATCAGGACACACAGAGATGTTCATGCACACAAATGTCAGTCCTGTGCGGGGATAGAACTCGCGATTTCTTGATCCAATAGTAGTCTAAGATCCCGTTATATTTATTGGATGTAACATATTTTATACATACATATTTTAACATGTCAATAATCGAGTTCAAAAAAGCGAATATTTTTTTTATGTTTGTTCGCCTAGTACTTTGCTACGTTTTTACTATTCCGTGATTACAGGTCAATTTATTCTTCAGAGATTAACACGCTATCTTAGCGTTTAACAATGGGTTCATCTTATTAACAAATCTGTTACAAATGGGAATGACACAGATTAACTAATAGAGTCTTCAATGATAACTCAATTAGAGGACGATTCTTGCATTTTTTACTTAGTCTCTACTAATACTAATATAATAGTGCTGAAGAGTTTGTTTGTTTGAACGCGCTTTTTTCAGAAAATACTGGTTTGTATTGAAATACATTTTTTTATGTTGTTTTTTGTCATCGGTGAAGGTGATCGTTAGTATACTATAAAGGGGCCCCTTAAACCTACACGCTGGGTCGCAAGTCCCAGGCGCCGACTGACATTCCTCTCTGTTCCACGCGATGGACCCGGCACCCGCACGGAGAATCCATGGATAGCTAAGAAGTTCGTCTCTCTTTTTTTTTAATGTTAGATAGTCAATTTATAGAAAATGTTTTAATTTATACTCATATTATGAAGATGATTAAAAAAGAAAATACATATTTTATTGACGTTCAATCTCAACATTTCCAAGGCCACTTGGTTGGATAAAAACTTTGTGTGTATGTTCGGTTGTTATACTAATAGGCTCAAAAACAACTGGACCGATTTCAAAAATTCTTTTCCAGTTCGAAAGCCAATTAACCCCGAGTAGCATGGGCTTTATTTAATTTTCAAAAAACATGTGTGTATGTCATGTTTATTCTTTTTCTGTGTATTCTAATTTATTAAAATAGGTGTGATTGTTTGTGAACAATAAACGATTTATCTATCTATCATCTTTAGTGCACGGGAACGAAGACGCAGGCGTGCGCCAGTATACAAATAAAATAAAATAAAAATCGACAGCAAAATCAAACTAAAACAATGTTGTTGATTACAAATCGACCCATTACTTAATCCCGTGCCGACCATCACGCGAGCTCGTGCCACTCTCGCGGTCGATTAAAAAAACAAACTGTCACCTGAATGATAAAACGGCGGGAAACACGCCATCTTGCAAGTTGCAACAGATGAAATAAATTACGTGATCTTAGGTATTTTGTTGTTATCTGTTGCTTTATTAATCAGAATTTTAGGCCGCAAACCAAAAAACTGTGGCATTATTTTGATTACGTTACTACGCGATGTGAAGCGTCGTCGCATTACAGGGTCTGCGTCCAGAGCAGATCTAAGAATGGCGAGGGCATACCTATTGATTTTATTCAATCTATTCTTATTTATCTATACCTGGTTTCGACTCCCAGCCGAGCTAAATCAGGCAATGTTTTGAGACGGCTCGATGGTCTAGTGGTTAAGCCTCGGGGCCATGATCTCAAGGGCCCACAGGTTCAATTCCCGTGTCGAAATAAATTACACATCATAATTAACTGTCTAGTGGTTTAAGACCCAGGCCTCTGTCTCAAGGACCTGGGTTCGATTACCGGGTCGAGAAAAAAATAAACATGTCAATTTACTGCATCAATCATTTTTATTTATCTGGCCACAATGATATAGAAATTGATAAGCAACTGTTTAATGATAGTTGACCGCAAAATAGTTTTGACCACATCCGAAATTGCCTAACGGTATGGATGGCAAAAACTAGTTAAATAACACTGCTAACTTAAACCACAATGCAAAGGTCGTATTAATTACATCTATCCTAAAAAATAATTTAAAAAAAGTTATATGGATTTAAATCTATACTAATAAAGGCAAAAAGTTGGTTTGTTTTGTTTGAACGAGCTTATCTCAGGAACTTCCGGTTGGAATTGAAAAAAATTTTCAATAGTCCACTTTTCACGAAGTCTTTGAGATATATTATTACACTACTAGCAGCCGCCCGCGACTTCATCCCCGTGGATTTCGTTTCCGTACACATAGTGTTATGATATAGCAAGTAAATAAACTAACAAACAACTATATTCTTCAACTTTATTACATTAGTAAAGAAGTAGAGATGTGTCCTGTAATGTGGAGCGCCGGTCGCTTTACCTTATCAACCACCGTACTCCATGTCAATTTAAATAATGCCACAGTTTACTAATGTCGGGGCATATCTAAAGATTTAAAAGTACTTACTTATGAAAATTACCTACTAATTACTTAATTATTTCTTAGTTACGCAATCCGTTTAGTATCATTATTTAATTATGCCGAGTTGCTTACTGCCTGCGGAAAGTATTTTAATTACCTACTCTACCTATTGTTATTTATATTCTTAATTACATTTCAAACACTAAATAGCGTCAGTAATTCAAGTCCAAGCTGGTTTAATTTTTAATTTGAACACATTATTGGCAACTTTCTACGATTAACATAGTAAGAAAAGAAAAGAAATAAGTAAATAAATATTTCACAACATCACAAATATACATTGATCTGACTCCGTGTTAAGTAGCTTTAGCTCTTGTGTGACAGGCATCAGAATCACCAGTGGTATTACAAATATACTTAAATAGATACATATAACACCCAGACCAGGACAAACAGACATGTTCATGCACACAAATGTTTGTCCTGTGCGGGGATCGAACCCGCGAACTCTTGGTCTGACACGCACATTGCGTTCAAAAACATGCTTTGCCCGAGCCTATGTTCGTGGGTTTGAATCCCGCTAGAAGCAAAAGTTTGTATGATGAACATCGACATTTGTTTCCCTCGAGCCTTTAATGTTAATAAAAGTTTTTAATTACTAGCCTTCCGCCTGCGGTTTCGTCCGAGCGTAATTTATTTTTCAAATATCCCCCACTCCCTCCCACATTTACAGGACAAAAGTACCCTATATTCACCGGGGATAGTGTAGCTACAACAGTGAAAGAATTATTCAAATCGGTCCAGTAGTTTTTGAGTTTATTCATTACATACATTAAACAAATCTTTCCTCTCTACCATATATGTAAGTGTAGATGTAGATTAGTATACCTAGATGTAGAAGTGTAGATTAGTGTAGAAGTGTAGATATACGTATGTCTGTTCCCTAGCATCCGCAGTACAAATATCAAACGTATGTCAGAGCCAGACAATTGGTGTGTTATTCTAAGTTTAAATATTTTACATTTCCGACAACTTATTAAAACAAAAGTATACATATTAAAATTGTACATATTTCACCTTTGACTTGAAACCGAGATTTCCTTTTACATTATGTACAAGACAAGAAAGACCACGTGTAAACATGAACATACTTCTCATGTTAATCCTACTACTATTATAAAGGCGAAAGATTGTAAGTATGGATGTATGGATGTTTGTTACTCTTTCACGTAAAAACTACTGAATGGATTTGAATGAAACTATACCACAATATAGCTTATACATCAGAATGGCACATACGATATTGGAAATCGAAATCCACGCGGACGGAGTCGCGGGCGGCCGCTAGTATTTTCATACAAATCAAATTTTACATTAGAAACACCTAGACCAATACCTACAATTCATAAACCACATGTTTATGCAAATAAATATGCTACCAATCATACTGATATCATAAAGCTGAAGAGTTTGTTTGTTTGATCGCAATAATCTCTGGAAATGCAGGTTCGAATTGAAAAATCTTCTTGTATTGGGTTGTTAATTTGACGGTGAAGGCTTCAAGATATAGTAAACACTATCTGTGCAGAAACCGAAATCCACGCGGACGGAGTCGCGGGTGTCCGTCAGTAACCAAACGAAAGCCATTAGGCATTATTTTTTAAATTATAAGTAGAAGTATGTCTTTTAAGAGACTTGATGGTATAGTGGTTAAATGACCGGGCCGTTGTCACGACGAGCTCCTGGATTCGATTCCCAGGTGGGGAAAATTTGTGTCGGTTTTTTCCGAATAATGCCAGGATTTGTGATCGGCAATCCGCATTTGGCAGGTGTGGCGATTAAGCAAAAACACAATTTTATAACGAAAAAACATGATTGCAAATGATACAGGCTTTGTCCCTACAGTGGGGTATTAATAGACTGCTAAAAATTATGAGCTTGTCGCGTATCGACAAATATTGCCCTATATATTGCGGGATACAATCCCAGGACCTCGAGACCACGGCCACTACGCTGTTGAGGCATTTTTTGCCTAATTATTAAAGATACGATTACAAACACTGTTCATTCCTAAATAAATAAAACTCCACATCAAAAAACTAATCACACAACAATCTCATTCATCCAACATGAACGAACATGACTCAAAAACCTGTGACGTGAACTCTAGTTAGCTGTAAATAAAAAAACTACAGAAAACGGGTCGCTCGCGCGATCTCACGCCATGCCGAGCCACCGGCGCCGGCCAATCAGGACGGAGCGCGCGAAAACAACGACCAATCCTGCGCCGGCGCCGCGACACTAAGTAAACAGCTGGTCTGATTGACGGATTTGGGATTTATTTGGTGTATTTTGTTGGAATGGCGAGTTTGAGTTGTGGGTTCGAATCCTGCTAGAGGCAATTTGTGTAATGAAATGTAAATCGAAAAATGTAATAATCGCGTACCTAATTAAATGTTTGTATGTCTATCCGTTTTCTTATTTCCAAAGTACAAGCATAGAGTTTAGTTTAGAGCTAGTACACATAACACGCCCATTGGTCTTGTGGTCAAAGACCCTGGCTACAAAACCAAGGGTTGAGGGTTCGAATCCCGCTAGAGGCAAATGTTTGTGTCATAAACATCGGCATTTGTACTCGAGTCTTGGATGTTTCTTGGATGTTTATAAAAATATATACGTATAATACTAAGTTAACCGGCCAGCTACGTGGGAAACAAATGTCTCACCATGCCACCACCGCCGGGTCCCGGAAGAAGGGGCAGGCCCAAAAAGTGCTGGCTTGGCGTCGTTGAAGATGACATGCGTGCCAATGGTCTTTCCACCCTGGATGCCCAAGACCGTGCGAAGTGGAGTAGGTGCAGCAGGAAAGCGGACCCTGGACTCCGAGGCAACGGCCGAGGATGCGACCGGGACAAACGCTAGGATGATGATGACGTATAATACTAAGTTACATATTTTTACTATATCCGTTCACCAGTCTACATAGTACATCGAGCTTTAGTTAGGGGCTAGGCACTAGGTGTGTTATTCCAAGGATTTTTAATTTATTTAATTATAAAATTTAACTTTTATTCATATTTAATCCCGCGCTTAAACTGACATTATACAGCGCTTAAAATGCATTAAAGAGATTAAAGTTTTAAAATATCAATAGCTACAATAAACGATAACGCTGTAAGTATTTATTTATTATTATCAATCGTAATATTGATTTATAAATAAAATTGCCTATATTATTATAACCGAAGTGATTTTTAAATGAATTTCATATATTTCACATCATATTCGTAATAACTATACTCTGTCCACTTTATGAAGCGTCTTTTGACAGCTCACGCCCATGAAAGTTCGAATTGTTTTCGTTAAGTTTTCGAAAAAAGAATATTGTTCTTCATGGACGGTAACTGCCAACTCAGTGATGTGCTACGAAAAACGATTAGGACGATTGTGCCCCCGATTACAAATAATCGATAGAAATAAATGCTATGAATAAATCTAAACTTCTTCATAACATGTTCATAAGGTATAATGTATATTTTACATAGAAAGGTAACAACATTTGGATTTAAATTTCTTTTACTAATATGACTTAGGTACTTGTTTTATATTTAATTTATAAACTCAAATAATATGGATTTATATATTTTGTTTACAATAAATCTAAGAGAATGTTAAATCAAAACACATGTTTATCGAAATCGGTTATTTTTTACGTACCTAAGTCGAATAATGATAATAGTACAATCGGATTGTTGACACATTTGAGATACTTTAGGACATCACCAATGTTGTCAATCGGCGACCTGTCAAAAGACGCTTCATATAGTGGACAGAGTATAACATCAAAACATTGAGGTTTTACTACTACGTATAAAGTGGATATCGAGAACAAAATGTTGCGTCAACTTGTGGGAATGGGCGGATAATTTGCGTGATTTTTTGCATAAATTTATCCTAAAATGACTTCCACTCACTTAATTTTTAGTCCTGTAATGATTAAACTGTTAGTATCAAGTATAACATTTAAAGATGCTTTACAAAATTGTAATTCATAACATTAAAATACTCTTCATTACAAGAACAACAGTTAAGACGCTCAAAAACAAGAAAATAGTAATATTATCAATGTTTACCGATTTTTAATTTTACGATTTTAAATACACGTAACATTCAAACTATCAAGTGTATCTTATCATAATCCCTATAACACGAATCAGAACAATTATTTTGATTTGATAACATTTTGACAATACTAATTTGTGTCGTCAGATAGATAGTGACACTCAGGGTACTCAAATAAATGGACGCGACGAAATATTCTACATTTATGTATGTTTATGGGTACAAGCAAAGTTTCGATATTGTTGACAACATTATAACATAGGTTTAGAATCAATTGCTCTAGATATGGAAGGCTTGGGCATAACCTCTATCTAGAGGAGGCGTACGCCCAACAGTGTACTGCAACAGACTGATGCGATGATGATGATGATGTTGAACAAAATTCCATTAAGCTCTCGTACAAACACAAGTATGTACTTCCTCGGAACCACGAGCAAACGCATTTATAATGACGACCGTTCACTGGACGACCTCTGCAAGAATGGCCGCTTCTATTGTTACGTATAAACATTTACATTCATTAATAAATTATTAATTTGTACGTTGTTTTACGAAAGTCATAGTTTTACTATCTGACACGTTTCAGTATTGGACGGCTCGTGGATAGCTTCCTTTCGTCATCATTATCATCAAACTAGAGGCCGCCCGCGACTCCGTCTGCGTGGGTTTCGGTTTCTACACATACATAGGTTTATACTATAGCCTTAAGCCTTCCCCGTCAAATGGACTGTCCAACGCAAAAATATTTTTTCAAATCGGACCAGTAGTTCCTGAGATTAGCGCGTTCAAACAAACAAACTTTATTATATGTATTAGTAAGTAAGTATAGATTCATCAATGGTCTGTTGTATTTCAGTGCTGGCGAAGTTAATATTATGCGAAATGGTCCTTTAGCAAATTAAGTGCCCCCGTGAGACTACACATTCTTTAGAGCGCTGAGCTCAAACCTCGGAAGTCGTGGGTTCGAAATAGGAATCCCGCGGGGAGCACTTTCACTGTGTTTTGGTTTTCCCAGTTTGGTTTGGACATAGCAGGCTTGAATCACATGTTTATCTGATACTAGCGGCCCGTCACGCGGTTTCACCTGCATCCCGGGGGAACTACTTCCCGTACCGGGATAAAATATAGCCTATGTTACTCTGGGCGAATGTAGCTTTCCAACAGTGAAAGAATTTTTCAAATCTGCCAAGTAGTTTCGGAGCCTATTCAATTCATACAAACAAACAAACAAACAAAAAATCAAACCTTTCCTCTTTATAATATTTGTATAGAAGAATGATGACTCCGTGCTTCGGAAGGCTACGTAAAGCCGTTGGTTCCGACTATCATCCAAATGGTCTGGTTTCCCTTGTAAGGGTTACGGTCAGACGACAGTCGCTCCATTGTAATAACCAGGCCGGTCAAATATCATAGACTGTGTCTATGACACACACACAGACACACATTCACACAATTTCACAGGTCACAGGCGCAGGACCAACGGTGACACGTGCGAATCGAGACGGGCGTTTCGTCAGTTGAACCCGGTGCCCGCATACACCGCGGTGTCAATCGCTAAACAACTTATTTCGACTCCGTCACTTGACACTTCTTTAATAAACCGGTATTAGGAACTTTATGCCGTTGGTCCTGCGCCTGATCTCTCTACGGTCGTGTCAAATTCCTGTCACCCCGAACTATGGGAGTGCGGGAATAAGGAATGCACATTTGAATGACCCATTGCCCGCCACAGGCCAGAATACGAGTTCCTATGTTAGTGGCAGTAAAAAATAATAAGCAACCTTAGTTTAAGATGGTATTAATAGATCTTATAGACTGGGTATTTGATATGACCCACTTTTACGTAACAGGCAAGTTAGACCTTGGGAACAGTCAACTTTCTAAACAACAACGGTGGTTGTACACAATTCAAGTATACCTACTACAATTCAAAACTGTGACAAAGTCATACTAAAGTGTCTTATCAAATCAATGTGTCTAAATCTGGCAATCTGACTGGCCAGAGAAACTCTATCGTGTTCTTAAAGTATACAGTACATACTTATAAGTCTTGGGTATGGGGTCTTAGGCTCGTATTAATAAATCGCACTCAACTCTGAGCTCAATCTTGAGTGCGAACTAGATATGTCATTCTCATACAAAACAGCACCTCAATTTCGCGCTTAAGTTTGAGCTCAGAGTTGAGTGCGATTTATTAATACGAGCCTTAAAGGCGGGGAACGCATCTGCAACCCTAGCGCGGTTGTTCATGTCCATGGGCAGCGGTGATAACTTTCCATCAGGTGACCCTCTTGTTCGTTTGGCTCCCTAACATCTTCCTAGCGTTTATCCCGTTTCTGTGCGGGGTCCGATTTGACCATGATCCAGGATTTGGCGAGTCTGGTCATTACAGTATAGCGACTGCCATCAGACCTTCGTAACCCTTTTAGAGGGGAACCAGACAGATTGGATCATGGTTACACATTCAGATCTAACTAAAGTCGGAAACTATTTGCATGTGCAGGTTTCCTCACGGTGTTTTCTCACACCGCCGAGCACTAATCCACACATAGATTTTCGAAAAATCCACAGGTTTGGGCCCGGAATCAAACCACGGACCTTACGTATGTGAGGCGCGGTCCGTACCACTAGGCCACCATCGCTCTGCCTCCCAATTACATTAAAATTGTTATACCCTATTGTAGGTAGGTACCTACCATGTGTCATAGCTCTTAACTTGTGACTTTTGATCTCAATTTACTTGTCAAAATTCGCGACATCACGTCTTGAGACAATTGTATTGTATTGTATTGTGTTCAAGGGCGGGCAGCACAATGCGGGTCCCGCTCGCAAGCACTGAACCCACTTCCCGTGCGGACAATGCCGCATCCGTTACTATTCCTATCCGAGTACCAGGCTAACATGAAGTCATTTGAAATGGGATGAGTTATTTCAATTTGACAGGCCTGTTGGTCTAGTCAGAGACCCTGGCTACGAAACCAAGGGTTCGAATCCCGATAGGGGCATATGTTAATGTTAGTATTTGTACAAGTCGATGATCATAAAAAGTATTTTTAAGAATATCTATCTGTTCCCTCCCTAGCATCCATAGTACATGCTTCGGGCTTAGTTTGGGGCTAGGCAACTAGCGTGTTAGTCCAATAAATTAATTCTTAATTTATTGGTTCGAAATATATTTATTCTTACATTATAATTCAAACGGTCTACTTCGTCAACAGTCGTGTCGGATTGCTGCCCCATTAAACTATGAGAATTTACGGAATGTACCTGTGCTTGCGCACTCACTTGTGCACTATAATACATCGTGTCTTCCTATCTGGTTTGTGATCGCCAACACGCATTTGGCAATCGTGGTGATTAAGCCAAAACCCATCTTTGTAACGAAAGCACGATTTCAAATGATTGAGGCCTTTGCTCTGCAGTGGCACATTAATAGGCTGTATAATTATATACCTACCTGGCTGTTCAAAATTTGGTTTCACTATAATCAATTTGTTTGCATAATGAAAATTGAGATAAAATCAATTTACTTAGGAATTCCTACAAACAATTAGAAATAGTGATAACCAGTTAATTAATGAGCTGAAGCCATTGATATCAATGCCTAATTTGATTTTTAAATATGCATTTATCAATAAGATAAAGATATGCTCGAAAACGTGTATGGAGAATTGATTGACATACAACATCTGAATAGTATTACGACCAGTCTAATAACAAGCCTGGTCAATTCAGGATCATAGTCGCAGCGTGCCCTGGGCTCCTAGGCAATGGCCGAGGATGGCGCTAGGATGATGATTATCATGTCTGAATAGTGTAGCGTAGTATAAGCAAGCACCGTTATGACATCGGAGCGACTGATATCAGACCTTAAGCTTAACCTAAGGAATTCAGACTTTTTGGATCATAGTCGGCGACTTCACAGCTGATCGTGCCTACCGAAGCACCGAATAATTATAACCGAATTATTCTTATCGGACATTCGTGTGATTTGAAATGTCCCTCCCCGACCTTCTAGGTTTTAAAGTTCAGTAGTTCAGCGCTTTAACAACTTCTCTTAGAAGGCAGTTGCATTTGTTTGTACCTATTAAACATCACCAAATGTTTGGTAACGCTGAAATGAAATATCTACACGCAATTCCGTGGAATATTGCGGCAAAAATTATATGCGCGTGCGATTGCAGGTTGCATCTATTTCCAAACATGTGCAATCCATTTCAAATTCCATATGATGAATATTCTTTATTCATGTTGACTTCAGAGGTAAACAAATTCCTTGGACTAACATGTCAATAGTCTAGCCCCAATATAATGGATGCTTGGTAACGAATAGATATACTTACTCTTATAAACATCCATGACTAGAGTACAAATGCCGATGTTCATTACACAAACATTTGCCCCTACTGGGATTCGAACCCAGAACCTTTTGGGTCTTGTAGCTAGGGTCTCTAACCAATAGACCAACAGGACAGTCAATAATAATGTTGCTAGTCTTACTACCGATTTAAAATGAGTAATTAATTCAGTAGCACTTATGAATCGTCAATAATTATCAAAAACAAATTGATTCCATTCCCGACTTGGGAAAGCACTATTGAGAGGATTACGCTCGTTACAATTTTTAAACGTTATAGGATGGAGACCATGGAACAAGAGGTTCACTGCTGCCCATGGACATCAACAATCGCACGAGGGTCGCAGATGCGTTGCCTTCCCTGAAGACCCTAACTGAGCTCTGGCGACCTTGCTCCCCAGCAGAAATATAGCATATCAATTCAGTAACTTTTTATTCGTCCAGTGTAATTCTTATAACAAACTCGATAGATGTTCTTTACAATTAATAGTAGGTATTTCTATTCTATGTAAAGGGCTCCATGGACGGCCACCATTTTTGGCCATCTGACGAGAATTGTACTAATTGAAAATACAAACATTCATCCATTTAATTAGTTAAACATGCCCCGACCCCAGAAAACTGTGGCACTATTTTTATTGACGTGACGTACGTTGATCACTAACGTTACTACGGGATGTGACGCGACCGTCCCCTCACATTACAGAGCCTGTTTCTGAGCAGCTCGACGTATGGCGAGGGCATATGCACCGGTTAAAATCTATGCAAATAGATATAGTCAAACAAAATTCTAAGCAACATTTCTGTGGAGATTGTTGTTCTCTTAACTCTGGCCGTACAAGGATATTTTTTGTCAGATTTTCACAGGCTACTTGAATGTGTCCAATGCCGGCAGGCGGGTTGGTGACCGTCATGTTGTGAAGGGTAAAACACTGGGAAACGCTATTTCATGTCTCCCGAGAATGACGCTTCTTGGGTCACCCAGAAATTGTTAAAAAGTTTCATAATATCCTACTACTATTATAAAGACGAAAGTTTGTATGTATGGATGTATGGATGTTTGTTACTCTTTCACGTAAAAACTACTGAATGGATTTGAATGAAACTTTACCACAATATAGCTTATACATCAGAATAACACATAGGATATTGGAAATCGAAATCCACGCGGACGGAGTCGCGGGCGGCCGCTAGTATAAAAATAAATCACAGCTTTATATTATGCACTTCAGAGTATTCACACGACATTATTTATGCCAATACTAAGCAAACTTGTACATAGGCGCATCATGTAAGAAATGGCTAAAAATATCTGCCACCGTAATTTTGACCTTATGACCTTGTATTAACGAGGAAAACAAATTGGAATTATGACAAGTCTCCGCCATGTAGTTAAATACCAAACCAATGTATGTATTATGATATTAAGTAACAGATCAAACAATTTGATCATCCCATTGACCTTGTCTTGCAAAACACTGGTTCAATACGTAAGAAATATTTATAAAAAGTTTAATATTTTGGCACAAATTATGTTTTCATCCTTGCGTTTATCACGGTAACCATTTAAAATAAAGCCCCAAACTAAGCTCGAAGCTTGAGCGAAGGATGCTTAGGAAAGGATAGACTTATGTACTTAAATACTTTTATAAACATCCATGACTCGAGTACAAATGCCGATGTTCATCACACAAACTTTTGCCCCTAGCGAGATTCGAACCCACATCACCACATTGTGGACAACGGGGTGCGCTGCGACTATGAACCTGATTTGACCAGCTGGTTATTACAGGGAGAAAATCACAAATGGAAAGTGTTTCCTTAGGATATTTTTGACCAATTCATCAAAAATCAAATCGAAAATTCCTCTTTCAAATTGTTTACCTAACTCAGAGAAAATGTCACGTTTTCGGGTCAAATGTAAAGAGAAAAACAAAAGCATGCGTAAGACGTATGTCAAGGTCACCATAACAATTGCAAAAAAAAAAAACAAAAAAAGTAGTAAAAACATCTGAGACATAACCTCTCAACATCTTAACATTTTAACCTCAAAAAACTTAGACGCGTTCGAAAAAAAAAGCATTTAAATTACAATAAACAAGTACCTATTCCGTTGACAATAACTATTGTTTAGGCTTACATCGACCGTGATCGCAATGAACTTTGAAGTTTGAAGACACATAATATGCTAATTTATCAAGTCAAACACCAAGTGACGTCAAGCGAGGATTTTTTTTTTCGACCGCGAATAGTTTACGCGCCATTCAATAGTACAAGTGTCGAATTAAATAAAAAAAATCAGCAAAAAGTTTTACTACTTTTTTTTTGTTCCTTTTATATTTTTATCGATGTATTTTATAATCGAGCCTCCTTTTTTTACATCCTTGCTCACAGCAAGAGGTAGTACACGGAAAAACATAACAAACTTTTTATTTTATGGATTCCTTTTAGTAAAAGCACTTTAGCAAAATATTTCACATAATTTTAATTTTCATTTACGTCAATTATTTTGAAAACGAACACTGACTTTTAACATAACATTATTTATGTTAGAACTTAACATATTTGCACTTCACCTTAGCACTCCGACTCGAATGACGCAATTAAAAATGCCGCAAGAAACTCAATGGCTTACGTTTTTTTTATGTTTTTAAAACAAGTCCGTAAAAAAATATCGAAGTTCGTCCCAATATTGAACATCAATAATTGCTAAAAAATTGTATTCTCAAATGATCATAAAACAACTGCTAACATAAACTGAAATATAAAACTATAAATCTATATTGAGAAACAGTAATTAGATCGATCTGATGATTTAATCAGGGCATTGACTTAAATTTTTATTTATTTAAATGAATGGTTTAAACACTGATTCCGAGACTTCTTTTTAAAGAGAAACGCAAAAATAAAATTATCAATGTACTGTTAGAAAAGCAAAAAAAAATACAAAACTTTTTGCCAGACTTATTTGAAAAAAAAAAAACTTTAAACTTATAGGCTGAGCAAAAAATCACTGACAAAAAGAAATCCAGCTCACAACGTCAATATACTCCGTACGTTCGAAGCACACTTTCGCCCAACAACCGGCTACAATTTGCATAATACCTCAACAACTTAACGACATACAAATATGAAATAATCAAACTACAACACTCACTTAATAAGATCGCCTTTGGCGTTCCCGGTAATTAATTCCTTTGCTGCAAAAAAAAACTGAAGAATTCACGCGCGATTGACACTCGCGAATTTTATTTATACGGAGCACACGACCGCTCTGCCCAACCGCCGGCGACCTACTGATACCGCTTCGCACTGCGCATGCGTGGACGGGCGACGTTCCGTTCCCCGTGTTAGGTGCATGAACCGTTATCGAATTATGTTTTTTTAACGTTATTTAGGAATGAATAAATGTGATAATCGGGAGGCGCAGGTATAATTGATACGTGAAATTCATTCGTTTGACGAATGCGTCGGTCGTGCTCGCGGTTTGGGAGTTTGATTTGTTTTTATTCGGGAGTTTGATTATGGACAAGGCCATGTTCGCAACTTTAGGGTCAAGTTTATTGGCACTCTTGATGAAATCACGGGAAAGTGTGTGGAGCTACCAGTGTTATTTCGGTACATTCCTTTTCAAGCCCTCAAGGCTTTTCATGGGATCAGCGGTGTCTGGTGGATCATGAATAAGCAAACAGCTTTTACGGATTAGGATATTCTGTCAAGTACCGATGTCTTGACGAGAAGAAAAGCAGCAATAAGTACTTCTTCTTAAGACAAGTACTTCACGTCCTTTATTTAAAGTAAGAAGTCTCCAGTGTATCATACTTATTCTACATACTCCAAGTTGTAGTTTAAAGAGAGGTAGAGCTTAGTGGAAGTTCCACTCGAATGAGCCGCTCGTATGGGGAAGTGCCTCCACCTTACAGAAGACCACAGTGAAGTAGCACTTCGTAACTGTTGTGCTGTTTCTGCTGGTGAGTAAGGTCGGCAGAGCTTAGTCGGTGAAGGCATGGGTTTATAAAGGCCGGCAACGCATCTTCGACCTTTGTATGGTTGGTGATGTTCATAGGCAGTGGTGATCACTTCCCATCAGGTGAACCTTTTGAGAGACATCGTGTCACCATCTGTGTTCCAACTACAACGACACCTTCCAATCTATTATCACACTTTACCACCATCAGATAAATCATGATAAACATTTTGACCACCGATCCTTGCTCCGACCAGTAGAAAGTAGCTTAACTTTGCATTTACTGCTAAACGAACGCTCTACTGCCCGACCTCGCTATAGAAAAGGTCAAGAACCAGATAAGACTGATCATATTACATAATCAATGTCACGCCACTATCATTGTATGTATTTATTAGAAAAGGTTAGGTATTTTAAGTACAAATCGTCGGACACCCATTCACCAACCGACTGAATAAAAGTTGCTTTACTTTTTCGACTTATAAACATAATTATAAAAGTAAAAATGAGATCTTCTGTTCGTTTATCTGTCGCTATATCTCATAGCATACTTAATAATGTGAAAGTTTATTCCTTTGGATATTTGTCCGTCAATGACGCTGAAACTACTGAACGGATTTTGATGAAACTTGGTATACAAGGAGTGGATGTTTATCCCGATTAAATGCTCCTATGGGATAAAATAGGAATATTGATAACGCCGTCAAAGCCGCGGGTAAAAACTAGTAGCATCTTATAATTATCAGACTATTGCAGTCCACTGCTGGACGAAGGCCATCCCCAGGTTGGGGATATGCCCACAGTCACCAGCTAGGTTGGTGATAAAGAGGGGTATACATGGGTGCCTAAAGCCGCACAATTTTTGCCGCGCGGCGAAAATCGACCGTCTAAATGTCAATTCGGCTAAGTCCCAAGTGACTAAAATCGCAAGCCCCAAAGTTGGGTAGCATCCGACATAGGCCGCGCGGCGACCGGCCGCATGCAGCTGGTGACAAAAATCTACCATGTAATCGATCATTTGCAGGCGATCGCCCGCCGCATTCTTCTCAACATTTTCGAAAGGAATGACCGAGTCGCGTGCGATTTTATTCACCAGTGTGTAAATGGGCTAGCGATTCGGCTTGGTGAGACGATTTGTGAAGCGACTAGCCGCACGGCGAAAATCGACCCGTGTAAACTCCGCTTAATACGCGAAAAATTTAACTGTCACGTCAGCTGTCAGATAGCGTAATGGCAGGTCGCCATGGCAACAGGCTTGCTATTGAGAGAGTGCGTGCGTGTATTTACACGCAGCTGGGCTTGCTCTTAGGTGCATCACTTGTTATGTCGCCTCGATGGTCTAGTGGTTTAAGTAGCGGGCCTTGGTCTCGAGGTCCTTCGATTCCCAGGTCGGGCGAACTTTGTGTTGATTCTTCTGAACACAGCCCGGGTTTGTGATCACCAATCCGCATTTTGGCAAGCGTGGCGATTAAGCCAAAACCCATCTTTGTAACGAAAAAATGATTTCAAATGATGGAGGCCTTTGCCCTGCAGTGGGACATTAATAGGCTGGTACTTTTTTTACTACTTGTTATGTAGGTGACGCGGAGTACTAATATTTTTACTGTTCCGTGATTTAGGAGAACGCTGCTGTCCATCCCCAGGAATAACTCACAGTCGCATCTTACGACACACACGGGAATAAATGGCATAGGTATATTAAAGGGATACTACACGGCAGATATTTAATGAATGAAACAACTTATTTTCTTTGCAAGTTAAGCTCCAATGACCTTCCTTTAAAGGAAAGGTTATGAACCAGATATTACGCGAGCTGTCTCGATTACACAAGCAAAATAACAACTACATATAACATTTCCGATTAATATCAACAGCACGCTGCTATCAATAGAAAACGGTCACCCATCCACTCACCAACTGAGTGAAAGTTGCTTAACTTTTTTTTGCGGGGACACTAAGTTTCTTTTTTTTCCATGTTCTGGTGGTTAAGGTTAAGATGGTTAAAGTTAAGATTCGAAATTTGTGTCGGCTTTTACCGTAGCCAGCCCAGTTATGTGATCGATCACTTATCCGCATTTTACAAGCGTGGTGAATAAGCCAAAGCCTATCTTTGCAACTATAACATAATTTCAAATGATGGAGGCCTTTGCCCTGCAGTGGGACATCAATAAGCTGATATGATAATTCACTATACTTTTTCAAACTTGACGCCAGTGACCTCCCCATAGTAGAAAGGTGGAGAATGAGAACCCAATATATGTACATAAACGTAATATCTATTACAAAAGCAATGTCACACTGCTATCATAAAATATGAGGTCTAAGGTCAGACCTCTTTACTAGTGCGAAAGTTATAGCGAGGTCAAAGTCAGCACGGACGTAAGACATATGACAAACAGCGATAGATTGTCATTAATATTGATAGGTTTTAATAGGACGTCGCTTCATGAATTCAGACGTCGATAGAACTAAAGAAACGTAACTATTAATGTATCCAACATCATGATAGTATTATAGGTACAAGCAGATTTTAGGCCGCAGCGGCGAATCTATACTACACTAATATAATAAAGCTGAAGAGTTTGTCTGTTTGTTTGAACGCGCTAATCTCAGGAAATACTGGTTCGATTTGAAAATTATTTTTTTTATTAGATAGTCCATTTGACGAGGAAGTCTTTAAGCTATTGGAAACCGAAAAACACGCGGAAGGAGTCGCGGGCGGCCCGGCCGCTAGTCTTATAATAAGCACACAGGTAAGCAGGTTAAATAGAGCACAAGTGAGTGCGAAAGTACAGCAACAGGTATTCAAATTTTTAAGTTTCATCAAAAGATTTGTATGCTAGGAACCATTGAATTTCTTGCTGCTTCTTCTCGATTGATTACTGCGTTCCGAAGTCGGTGGTAGAGTAATTCTAAATTGTGATATTATAGACCATTTATAAGTGACTTACTGTGGCCTGCATGAATAATATTTTTATTATTATTTTATTCCATTTATTTCCTCACTCTTATATGTAGTTCGGTTGGAAAGCAATTTGACACGACCATAGAGAGATCAGGCACAGGACCAACGTGCTTTCCGAAGTAAGAATTAACTGTTTTAATTACACGACCAACTTCTTAAATTCTTAATGTATTCTAACAGGAAATTCTAGTACAAATTGTGTCAGTTGGCTGTGCCATTGAACTTTGAGCATGAGGGAATGAGGAATGCACTTGAGTTTCCGTACGCACGTATGAACACTAATATCAAATGCAGTTTAAAGCTTGGAATGAAATTCCGAAGAAAATTTTATGCCCCAAAGGCAAAGATCAAATCTCTACTACCACATTTTCTTTTTCTCTTTATTATCATAATCGCGCAATATCCACCTGAAGGCTACAAAATACGCAATAACTTATTGTTTTCCAATTTTCTGTCGTCATGTGCTTTACAATTGTCATGTGCCGACCTCTTGCTCCGAAAAAGTCTAAGTTCAAATCGTTTCAGAAAAACACACCATTTTCGGAGATAAACTGCCACATCAAAATATCCTCCGGTATCCATCCAACCCATCATAATCTTCTTATAGGCTACTGCTAGACGTACGCCTCCCCAGATGGGAGGGGGGGGAGGGGGTTATGCCCATAGTCAACACGCTTTGCATGCATGCGGATTCACGTAAGCATGTGACTTACGATACAATTCAGGAGTACGCTCTTGTCCCACGCTCCGGAATATCGCTTAGTCGCTTATAACGACACCTACGCGAAGAGATGAGGTAGTACCTGTAGCGGTTTTAGGGTAGGACGCGGTTTGGCGACGGCCCAGTCGCCGGATAAAAGGAGCGCCAGAGTCCTATCCTTATAGTTTGAAGTTTACTTAGTCAGAGAGGGCGCCCGCCGCCGTAGAAATATCCTTCGCACCCAGAACGCTGGTAGAGTTAAAACCGGCACTGTGTAGTATTATTCTACACTGCTGAACGAATCGGTCGTCAACCAACTTAATTAAATTATTTTCATCATATTATTATAATTGACCCGATAACAGTTACGATAACCTCTACAACTGAGTGATCAGGTGAGAACGAAACGGTTACTAAAGGTGCTTCAATCTTGTTCTCTCTAGGGTCGTGTAAGTAAGTGTGTAATTGTCCCACCGAATGAAGTGTCACCGAAAGAGTGTCCGAAGTATGATTGTGAGGGAATAGGGAGTCCTCACGATCATAGTTCGGACACTCACTTCATCACCCACTTGTGCATTTTAAATATCCTGCGTACCTGACTCATCGTAAGATCGGCCGCCATGGTCGAAAAATGGCCAAAAGGGTATAATAATAATTATCTATTAAATCAAAAACTATTTTGTCCCTAAACGAAGTATCGTAGAGTGTTCCTGCTGAGATGGAGAGCACGATCCGACCTTGCGGGGTGAGGGCGCGCAGAGGACGTGTCATTGAAGCGACATTGCGCGTGACCCGGGGGCTATCGCGCCGGCTATCAGGAAGTCACGGCTAGCGCCTTGCAAGCGGCCGGGGGGGAAACGTCAGATGCTAGGTTAATCTCGTCTTGGTTGAGAAGATTTAATTGAAATGTTGCTCTTAAGGAGCACCCTTTCTTCTATTATTTAAGAGCAAGTTGCTCACCTGATTGTAAGTTCTACCAACGACTATGGCCCTCAACAACTCCACAAGAGACGCCGATGCATTGCTTGCCTTTACAAGCACATACTGATGTATGAGGAGTAGAAAGAGCAGTAAAGTGGACCCTAGACTTTGAGGCAACAACTGAGGAAGCGTTCAGGACGACCGCTCGACCGCTAGGCTGATGATGACGACCGGATGTATCAGGTTCCAAAGTAAAACGCGAAAATTGGGGATTTTTTGGCGTAGGACGGCGATTTAATAATATTTAGAAATAAAAATATTTTGTTGCGTGTTGCGAGTTTGAGGTTTAATAGATGCAAAAAAACAATTGACGCGCGTAAAGCGTCGATGAGTAAAATGCGGTGCAGCACGAAGGTTGTGAACAGATGAGGTCGCATGACGCTCCAACAGGGGACGTATGAGTATGGGGTTTCAAGCGTCCATAGGACAGTTTTTAATGTTATATGGAGACAAACGAACAAATGGGTCACCTGATAGTAAGTCAACACCGCTGCCCATGGATATCAACATCCATACAAGGATCGCAGATACGTTGCTTGCCTATAAAACCACATACCGGTGTATAAGGCTTCCAAATCGTCTTGATTGAGAAGATTTAATTGAAATGTTACTCTTCAGGGGTACACTATTGCAAGAGCAAGCGTCTCATCTGACTGTAAGTGTAACCGCCGTCCATGGACATCAACAGCTCCTCAAGAGACGCAATAAAGTATCAGCCTGTTACTGTCCTACTGCAGAGCAAAGGGCCCCATTATTTGAAATCATGTTTTCGTTACAAAGATGGGTTTTGGGTTAATTACCACGTTTACCATGCGGATTGGTGATCACAAACCCGGGCTGTTCCGGAAAAATCGACACAAATTTGCCCGAACCGGGAATCGAACCCAGGACCTCGAGACCAGGACCCGGTATTTAAACCTCAAATCCATGGAGGCGTTACTAGACCATCGAGGTCATGCGATGCTACCCATGAACATCATATTCCCACGGGATTACTAGTATAATATTCCAAGCGGGGAAAGCCCCATACTAAAGGTTAAATTATATATTCAGGTAAGAAAAGTAGGTATTGAAAATGCTTGAAATGAAAAATACTTAAGCACCACAGGTTACGTAAAGTCAAGGCCCATTTAAAAATACACTAACATTTCAAGAAAATAAATTGTTTCCGCGTCTGCTGAACAGTATCCTTAGTAACTACCTACATAGTGGTAATTCATTTAAAAATATAAATTTTTCAAGTCCAAAACTCCAAGCACTTTGTTTATTTATTTACTAGCGGCCGCCCGCGACTCTGTCCGTGTGGATTTCGATTTCCAATAGCCTAAAGCCTTCCTCGTCAAATGGACTATCCAACACAAAAATATTTTTTCAAATCGGTCCAGTAGTTCCTGAGATTAGCGCGTTGAAACAAACAAACAAACTCTTCAGCTTTGCTTGCACTATGCACGATATTAAGCTAAAACTTAACTTAAAATATACATGGATTCTGTAAGGGTATGGAAAGATATAATTGTCGAGGAGTGAAACCTCCGCGGACTGGCCGCATGATGCCACAATTAAAAAGAAAATAATGAAGAGCGGGGCGCGCGTTCCATTTTCAAATTACGCGCGTCAATTGTTTTCTGTGTGCCAATTTTGATTGTTATTGCCTCCTAATCGCCAACCTGAACTCATATTTTATTGTACATTTTTGTTCATTTAATTACAACGTTTAACTGGACTGAAGATTTTTATTGTAAAGTATACTGCTTACGCCTAATCCCACCGACCGGCTGTAGTGCCGGTACATTTGGTCCATGCTCGTCGGATTTGAGCCTATTTATCAAGAAAGTTGCTGTGGAATTGTAACGATTGATTGATCCAAAATCTACGTCGAGTGAAGGAGTAATATTACAACAATAATATTATCGACGTGTTGGACACATTGTTTACCACCGGACACATCCAGACATCATCTGCTGAGCGCCGAGAACCGCGTAAGAAGCTGCCTGGAGACCGTGTTGCTGACAACTTTTCTTCGCATCAATACAATTTATAAAGGAGGGATTTGGACTTTAAGTGAAGTGAATAGTGTCATTATAAACACGAATAATTATTTAACTATTTCACCCATCACCTACAGGTATATAATTTAAATAAATGATAACAACTGACAAGGTTAGTCAAACACAAATTATTTATTTTCCAAGCCACGGTACACAGTTATTTTATTCTAGTTACTTTTAAATATTGTAACATAATTAATTGTTCAAGTTTTTGTACATACTTCAATTACCGTTTCTTGTGTTATTGTGTTTTTAAATTGTTAATTTTAATTATACCTTTTCGTCAGTTGTACATAGTAAGTCAGATCCAGTTGTAAATATTGTTTTAAATTGTAATTAATATTGTATATTGTACAATTTCAGGTTGGTTTGAACTATTCTCCCGGTAAATATGGCTCACCAGCGTGATTTAATTAGAAAACGTGGCAGCATTAAGAGCCGCTTATCAGTTTTCTCTCAATACTTGGACGCGTTGGAGGTAACTTCCATATTACCAGCTGATGTGAACGAGCTGCAGTTGCGGATGGGTAAGCTTGATTCTTTATTCAATCAGTTTGATGAGGTACAATTACATGGGCGTAGCCAGCTTTGGGCTCAGGGTGGGGCAGCAGTCAACCTATCCCCCGGGGGAGGATGGGGGCACTCCGATTTTTTGTACCTTGAGCCGTTTATCTATTTTTTTTGTGCAATAACTTACGGATAGTATAAATAAATAAATAAATATTTCACAACATCACATAGGGGAGACCGGGGCTGGATGTGACACGGGTAGGTTGTTACAGAGACATTGGCCGCGAAACAGAGAGCGCAATTTTAACGTCAATAAGAGCCAAATACTCTCGCCACCCGGTGGTGGCGAGGGTATTTGGCTCTTTTTTGGCTCGCGGCATGTTAGCCGGTGCTAGCATGGCGCGAGAGCCGGGGTCGCCAGCTTTTTTGTGAGAGGAGCCTTCGCATGCCGCCATTAAAATTGCAGTTTAGTAAAATTTTACTCTTTTAGTAATATTGGTTTACAAGCTTTGTTTCATAATGTCAGAGATGCAATTCTTCTGCTATGTTCTCCCTAATGGTTTCGCTTTGCAATGAATATTCGGTTTTACAGCTAATATTATTACTGTTTTCACTTCATGACCTTGTATGCTTAGATTTGGCGTTGGGGCTAACACCCTGGCCACAGCCCACAGCGGTGCGACTTGCGATGCGTCTTGCGCCAGCGAAAGTGGCGAGCGAAAAAATCAAATGAAGGAAATTGTATGAAGTATGCCACAGCTACGGCGGCGAGATACGCGGAGCGAACGGCGGCGCGGCGGCCATACCCACGACTAGGGCGGCGTGACGAGCGAATGAAACAAATGCACTCGGGAGTATCGAGGCGGCCACAGCCAGAGCGGCGCGGTCGCAGCGGCGGCGAAGGGACGTATTTGAGTTCGAGCGGTCGGAACAAATCATTTTAAAAATTTCGTTCGATATAATAGTAGTTGGTAGTTGATTAGATGTGTGGGACGGCATGAATTAAATAATTGCTACACACAACACTCCACTCACAACACAACACACATTACATTACTCAAACATACTTAATAAATTTAAAATAAATAAATGTTATCTATGTAAATACTATTGGAAGAGCGGTAACCTCCTACTACAGGTATTCCATACTTAAAAGGAAGGTTACCAAAATGTGTTGTAAACGAAGTTTATTTATGTAATAAAACATTTTAATTTTTTTATTATAAAATGAATGAGGTTAAATTTATGTGTGAAATATTGAGCAGGCCGGCATCATTGTGGATGTCGAAATCTAAAATTGAAGAATTTGTTTTTTGTGTGTTGTTAGTTTGTTTGAACGAATCAAGAAGTCAGAATGATTTTTTCGGCGGGCGAGCTATTATTTATACTGCTTGCCTTGGCCTCTAGAATGTTCGATTGTCAAGCGGTGAATACAGTACCACTTTTGATAGGGCCATTTTAAAAAAATACTGAATACGTCCACCGCTGACGCCGCCGCAGTCGCAACTAAACGGGCTGTGGCATACCGCCGCGAATCTCCGCCGGCCTCACCGCACCACACGCCGCGCCGCTCGCCGCTGTAGCTGTGGCTAGACCCTAAAAGTGACATTTGCTCGGGGCAGGTCGTGACAGTTGTTTTAACAGATACGCATGAGAAAAATGCTTAGGCACTGAGACAGAACAAGAAAAAGATAATAAAACCAAGAAAGAAAAGTCTGCCAAAGAGGGAAAATTTAACGGAAAGAAGACAGAGCAGGAAAATGCATCTTATGCCAATAAAAAACGAGAAAAAATAACGAAAAAAGCTTGCGGTAAAAGAAAGATCCTACATAACATTAAAATAAATACTGTTAGTATATAGAATAGTTTTGTTTGATGCAGAGCTATACGTATGTATAATCTTCTATAAAATAATTAACTCAAACTGACTGACTGACATAGTAAACTATCAACGCACAGCCCAAACCACTCGACGGATCGGGCTGAAATTTGGCATTCAGGTAGACGTTATGACGTATGCATCCGCTTAGAAAAGATTTTGATCAATTCAACCCCCAAGGGGGTGAAATAGGGGATGAACGGTTGTATGAAACTTTGTCAATTTTAAACCGATCGGGCTGATACTTTGCATACATAAAGCTACTATGACGTAGGCATCGTTTAAGAAATTATTTTGATAAATTCCACCCCTAACAGGATAAAATAAGGGGTGAAATTTGTATGAAACTGTCAATTTAAAAACGATCGGGTTGAAAAACTGAATGCATAAAGGTACTATGATGTAAGCATCCCCTAAGAAAGGGTTTTGATGAATTCCACCTCAAAGGGAATAAAATAGTGGATGAAATTTTGTATGAAATCGAAATCCACGCGGACGAAGTCGCGGGCGCCCGCTAGTCTATTTATAAGTTGAGAAATTGATTTTTGCGCAGTAGAAGACCAAATATTCAATTAGTAATTTCGTTTCATTTTGATGCATTATTATGTTTTCCTTGGTATCAGGCAGGACTGCTTTCCAGTCATATGTTATGTTATTTAAATTAAGAAAAGTAACTAATTGTGATAAATTGTGTCTAGTAAAAGATTATATAATACGTTTGTTTTCAATTGTAACAACTTGCCTCATGTAGTGTAACATTTTGCCCCGTGCACGGGGTTGAATGTTACACAGCTTTTTTTTTCCCAAATCACACATTTATGTCTTTACTAATAATCTAAAACATAACATTTATTTTAAATAAAAATCCTAGATAGTTTCTTTATCAAACAAGTCTAGACTCAGGTAAACCAATCAATCCTACGAAAAACTATGACAGTTTGTAAAAAAAATGTCACTTCCGGCCCCGGTCTCCCCTACATTGATCTGACCCCGTGTTAAGTAGCTTAAGCACAGACATCAGAATCAACAGTGGTATTACAAATATACTTAAATAGATACATATAACACCCAGACCAGGACAACCAGACATGTTCAATGTTCATGCACACAAATGTTTGTCCTGTGCGGGGATCGAACCCGCGACCTCTTGCGTGATAGGCAACATCTTGACCATTACACCAAGCGGGTCGTCAAAATAGTATGTTGTTGATGTTGTAAGTTAGAGTTAGTAAAAAAAACATTGTTTAATCAGTCACCTTATAGGTCAGAGCCAGGGCCCAGGGCCCAGGGTGGGGCAAGTGCCCCAGCTTGCCCCAGTGTGGCTACGCCCATGTACAATTACAGATAGAGTGCTTAGACGACAATTCGGATGAGCAGTTTAAACATAGAGTTGATTTTGAGACATTGTATTATAAGTCATTAGGTAAAGCTCAGTTTTTATTGAATTCAGTTAATTCAAAGACAGACACTATAAGTGAAAAGTTCTCGGAAGCTAGAAATAGTCACCGTAATAATCCAGTTCAGTTACCCACTATTCAATTACCATTGTTTCAAGGGTCTTATCACAACTGGCTCGAATTTAGGGACACTTTTTGCAGTCTGATACATTCCAATGAGGCATAGATGCAATTAATAAATTTCATTATTTGAAAGCCTCTTTAGAAGGTACTGCGGCGGCTGTTATTCAGTCGGTAGACATATCCGCTGCAAATTATGAGGTTGCCTGGCAGTTGCTCTGTGACCGATTTGATAACCATAGACTTTTGCTTCAAAATCATGTCTTATCACGTTTTAATATTGATCACGTGCCTAAAGAATCGTCTGCCCTGCTTAACCGCTTGATAGATCAAGTGACTAGGAGTCTGCGCGCTTTGCAATCGTTGGGTGAACCAGTACAGCATTGGGATACACTCCTTATTCACATCATTAGCCATAAGTTAGATACGAAATCGTATCGCGAGTGGGAGGAACTTAAAGGCAAACAGCCAAAGGACCAGTCAATTAAATTTGATGTTTTTATATCATTCTTAAAGAGTCGGGCTGATTTATTAGAAAGTTTAGAGGTTTCTAGTAAGCATACTAGCACTTCTTTACCCGACATTAAAGGTCCTTTGAATCATAAAACATTAGTCTCAATTCATGAGTCAAGCAATGATTCACATATGGGTAAAAGTTGCCCTAAGTGCAATTCAGAGCACAATTTAAAAGACTGTGTCCAATTTCTTGAGCTAAGCCCTAGCGAACGATTGGCAATATTACCAAGCTACAAAGTTTGCTTTAATTGTTTTTCAACTAATCACTTTGCCAATCGTTGTAAGAAACCCGGCTGTAAAACATGCAAACGCAAACATAACACGCATTTGCATGTTAGTCATTTAAAATCAAATGACAGTATTAAGTCTCGTTATAAATTAGATAGAGTCAATAATTTATCGTTATCAAAGCCTGCGCCTGTTACTGATGATCACAACGTCACGCAGTCGAGCGAATTCAGTGCTCCTCATACTCTATCTGCTAGTGTTGCTGCCACAAGCTCGCATGGTCAGGTGCTGTTGGCAACTGCACTGGTCAAGGTATATGACAAGGATAACTGTGAGCACATCGCTCGCGCTGTGTTAGACAGTGGCAGCACCTCGTGCCTGGTAACTGAAGGTCTATGTCGCAAGTTAAATATTCGAACTAAAAATGTTAAAAGTTTAATTTTAGGAATAAATAATGTCACATCACCGATTAGTAAAATGTGCAACATTAAATTAAAATCCTGTAACGAAACATTTTCTACCGGCGTTCAATGTTTGGTTTTGCCGTCTATTACGGGCAACGTGCCGTGTCACAAAGTGAATGTTACGCAATTAAATATCCCTTCAGATATCAGTCTCGCTGATCCAGACTTTCATAAACCAGCACCCGTTGACATGATCATTGGGGCTGATCTATTCTGGGACTTATTAGGCTCAAGACAAATTAAAATGAAAAATAGAAATTCTATTCTTCATGAGACTAAGTTGGGCTGGGTTGTCACCGGCACCATTAATAGGAAAGCAAAGTCATTTCCGTTAAATATGATTAAAGGCAATTTTATTCGCCATGTTTCGTATAAGGATAGGAGCTATGATAAAGATTTTCAAAATCGAAATACACAATTCGGCAGAATAGGTAATGAAAGTTCCTTACATTATAAATCCTCTGAGAAAATACTCAGTAGAACTTTTGTCAATACCTCTTACAGCCAGAATTATAGTCATCTTCCTATTATAGGAATGCATTTAAACGACAAAAGTTTAAGTCCAATTTCTATCACATTCAGTGAAAGATAAGTTATTAGAACTATTGGGTAGTCATGAATTATTGTATGTATTCAACATATTTAACAGACATCTATATGTTTATATTGTTTACTGTCATATGAATTACGTGCTTATTTCTAGTACTACATATTTAAATATGGAATCATTCGAGAATACTCATTTTTATTAAACAAAATACACCTAACATTAAAAATACAGTCCACTAATAACTCGTGTAATGTTAATAAAAATGAATAGGTACTTAATAAGGTTCCAGTAATTTAATTGACAAGATAAGGTAACATTTCATTAACCCTTTGTAGGTTTGTATATTTATTTTTTAACTAGTGCCTCAAATTAAAATATTGCTAGAATATAGTGCAAACCATTATTATTGATACATATTTTATCTTAATTTGATGAGTATGTTATTATTAGATTATTACTAGCAGCACTAGTACCTTGTTGCTTATTGGTTCAAACAACAAGATAACAATATTTTTAGGGCAATATTGATAGGTGTTTGTCTATCTATCAGTTAATGGTACCTCATCTGTCTGTGAATGGAGAACTCAGGTAAATCCTGAAGGTTTACTGCAATCTGTTCGCTGAACGGTTGATTAATGAGGAAGTTACTTTTCCATTTCAATACATAATACTTCTCACTGTTTCATTTCATGGGAGTCTAGTGAGAATCAACAACTAATGTTGCTTATTTTTATGTTTACGTTATTTTATTAGTGATGGGAAATTGTAACTAACCTAATGTCATTTAAGACACTGATCATTGTTTAAATTTAATTAGGTAGGCTATTATTTAAAGTCCGCCCTCTCCCTCTACTCCCTTCAGAACGAGCATTTTATTTGGAAGATGGAGACTTCACAGCGTGATCTCAATTTTATAGATGGTTCAATTAATTCTTCAGAGCTGCTACTTCAGAGCAAATAGATCTCAACAATCAGAAAGTTATACCTAAGCTGTGGTATTAAATAAGATTATCTTCATCTTGTCAGCTGGCGCCTGACATATCTTGGTTTCATTATGATACTGAGAGTAGAGGAGATGAAAACCATGATGGTGCAAGCATTCAGCACGATTTACTCCTCTTATGAAGACTTTGGTTGAAGGCGAGCCTTCAACGCCCGGGGGTATGTCGAGGAGTGAAACCTCCGCGGACTGGCCGCATGATGCCACAATTAAAAAGAAAATAATGAAGAGCGGGCGCGCGTTCCATTTTCAAATTACGCGCGTCAATTGTTTTCTGTGTGCCAATTTTGATTGTTATTGCCTCCTAATCGCCAACCTGAACTCATATTTTATTGTACATTTTTGTTCATTTAATTACAACGTTTAACTGGACTGAAGATTTTTATTGTAAAGTATACTGCTTACGCCTAATCCCACCGACCGGCTGTAGTGCCGGTACAATAATTGACTTACTACAAGTGGGAAATAAAAGCACCATAGGTCTATAGTTAGTTTTTTAGCATTTGTGTAGGACGTAGAGATAGGCCGAGTACTCGTTAGATACTCGTAAATTGGCCAGATAACTCCGTTTGAATTGCGAGTAAACTCGGTATATGAAAAGCAATAAATTTTAATTACTTTTTCTTCGTAGACACTAAAAGCCTTTGAAACAATCACTTATATACACTAAGCTTGCAGTAGCATATAGAAAAACTGTTGCTAAATGTGCCAGTTCTGGGTCCCCCCCCCCCCCTTATATTACCTTGCTTGGTTCCCTACCTACAACTCAAAAGGACCCTTGTTTTTATTCCAACAAATTGTCTTTTAAATAGGTATTTTTTTTAAATCACGCGCTATAACGGCTCTTTGGAAATGTTTATAATCGTATAGGCGCGATATAGGGGACTTGATTGTTCCGAGTTACTCGGCCAAGTACTTGGTTAAAATAAAATTAACCGTGAAAAACTCAGTAATCGTTACTCGGCGCAACTCTTGTAGCAACACACTAGGCTGAAAATACGCATCCGAAGTTCCGCTTGACTACACATGTTATGTATAATTTTAAATGGAAGATGACACCCTATGCCGAATTCACGTCGCGTTATAGCGTTCAGCCGAATTTAGGCGTAAGATGCGAGCTGAAGTTCGCCCGAAAGTAAGTAAGTGTTTCACTCACACTTCCTACACTGTACATCAAACGTAGTTTATGACGTCATCGTAAATCTTGATAACAGAAAGGAGTTGATCCATAGCCTTGAAAGACTGAAGAGTTGTAAGAGAGGACATTAAGGTAGGTCAAGTTATGTTCAAAATTGTCTGGATTCCCTTGTAAGGGTTATGGAGGTCAGACGACAGAGCTCCATAGTGATAACCAGGCTGGGCGATTCATGATCATAGTCGCAGCGTACCCTGGGCTCCGAGGCAATGGCCGTGGATGCAACCAGGAGAGGCGCTAGGATGATGAGAGAGCAGAAGAATTTCTACTCTAAGGATGAGACTCCACCAAAGCTAAGATGTGCGAGCTAAGCGAAGAAGTGCCATAAGCAGCCAATAGGATTTCACTTCTGATCTGTTCTCATATTTGAGCCAATACCCTATTGGCTGAAAAAAAAACATGGCTGTTGAAAAAATGTGGATTTTTTTTCTTTATAATAAATAATTGATAATAAAAAAGAAAAAATGGCACTGCTCTCTATCTCTACATATAACACAAAGATCGATCTTTTCTGTCATAAGTAGCTCAAGCAATTGTGAATAGGTTCAGGTGATAGGTGTACTCATACTAAAGTCAAAGTCAAAGTCAAAGCGTTTATTTTGCAACTTGATTTACACTGAAATTCTTTTGCACGTCAAATATCTTTTTACCCTACCACATACCCTACTACATAGGATATATCCTATGTAGTCAATTGATTTTAAATAGTTCAATACTATTGGACGTAGTTGAAGTTGTTAGGTGGACTTTAATATAAAGATGGCCTGCTTTTCATTGTTATAATAAACAGACTTAGTTTTTTACTACAGATTACATTTATGCTGTGTGGAAAACAATGTAACTTTTTTCACTTAAGTATCAGCCTATTAATGACCCACTGCTGGGCAAAGGTCTCCATCATTTGAACTCATGTTTTCGTTACAAAGATAGATTGGCTTAATCACGGCGCTTGCTAAATGCGGGTTGGTGATCACAAACCTGGACTGTGTTCAGGAAAATTGACACAAATTTTGCCCAACCCAGGAGTCAAACACAAAACCATGGACCAGTACTTAAAGTACTTGCCCAGCGATCAGTTTGTTTATTTTATGTAGGTGTTTTACTCTATTTACACAAAAAAAACCCTGCAATATCTACCTAGTTGTAATAGTCTATCTTGTTGTATGAATATAAAGATTATTACTCATTCTGATTAGAAACCAATTTAAATGTATTTTCCAAACAGATGTTTGTAGTGATTAAGAGTGATAAATTATGTTATGATTGTACAGTAGGTACAATACGTTAATTTTCAAGTCAAGTTAGAAGATGTATTTAGAAAAATTTGTTTGTGATTTCTTTTTCCTCTAATTACAATACCGGTTTGCTACGCACGATATCGTCATAAACAAGTTATAGGCACATACAGAGAGAAAATGTTCTCTTAAATAAGGTGAAGGCACAATAAAGTAGAATATACAATTCAAATTCAAGTTGCAGTTAATACACTGGGTACAACATTGTAAAATGTAAATTAAAATATACATAAAAGTAAACCACAGACTCATTTTAGCCCGCAAGTTGCAAAATCAGTGGAAAACATGCATGCCAGTCCCGTTACCATCTGATGCAACGATTATTCGTCACTGATAAGTCTATTTAAATATTTATTTCCATTTACCGATCCACAATCACTACGCCGCAATCAGTGACGAATAATGAGCTTCGCAACCACCGGTAAGCGACTAATTCGTTGATAGAATCAGAACCACCAAATTGGTGATAAGGACTTGCCGTACCAATGTACTGCGACCAATTAAATTAAATACACAATAAAACTTACAGATATCTGCCGGCCACTGCGCTGGGGCTTACAGACGGCTGATACGCACTGATTATATGTAACAATAGATAAAATTCACTCCGCGAACGATCGGTGTAAGCGGCCGCACGAATATCACCGAAAACGACGATGTCAGCAATTGATTGACGTTTCGCGGCGGCCATTTAGAATTCCGTTCTGAAATGTGGAAGCCGAAGACAGGGGTGACAGGCAATGTGATATGAGCGGTCAATCACCCACCCCCACCACCCCTCATTAATAAGGGGTCTTCTTCCATTACAAAAGACTAAAATATACGCTTCTGCTGTTGATATTACAGACAAAAGTAATATTCGAAATAAAAATATGAACATTGTTTTTATTCTAGCATTTATTTTGATTGTACCGTTAAGAGTTTAAGACAGACCTTTTCGTTCTGAAATTATCGCCTTCCTGTCGCCATGTTGGATGACTGATTTGACATGAAATTGAAATTGTCAAAATATTGTCAAAAAGTTTTACGATTGGGAAAATTGAATTTCAAAATTGGGCAGAATAAATCGCTTGTATTTATTGAAAACGCTAAAATCTTTTTATTTAATTTGTCCTGGTAAACTTCAATTTAAGTATAATGTATCTTTTGTAATGAGCATTTCACGTCATGAGTGCTAAGGCAACAAGTGGTTCTGAATGTATCGAAAACTTTTCGTTCAAAACAGATGTTATTAAAATGGATTCTTGCCGAATTTGTGCAGGCAGGGACAATGAAATGACTAACATCTTCGAGGAAGACAAAAGTATTATCGAAAGGATATTTTTTGTCACTGGAATACAGGTACGAAAACCAGCAATGTGAAAAAATATTTTCAACAAAACATTCTTATTAGAATCTGTTTCATTCTTCCTTAATTTTCAATCGAATAATTACTTGGTAATGAAATTTTTAAATTTATTTGATTATCCTTTTACTTTTAAATACTAAAGTTGTACAAAAAGTTATTTATGTGTAACATAACATCCCAACTAATCCCTACTATCCCAACTAATATTATCCCAACTAATATTATAAATGCGAAAGTAACTCTGTCTGTCTGTCTGTCTGTCTGTCTGTTACGCTTTCCCGCTTAAACCTCGCAACCGATTTTGATGAAATTTGGCACAGACAATCTTTAGACCCTGAGACAGAACATAGGCTACTTTTTATTTCGAAAAAAAGAAATCCACGCGGACGGAGTCGCGGGCGGCCGCTAGTATATTATTATAAATGCGAAAGTAACTCTGTCTGTCTGTCTGTCTGTTACGCTTTCCCGCTTATACCTCGCAACCGATTTTGATGAAATTTGGTACAGACAATCTTTAGACCCTGAGACAGAACATAGGCTACTTTTTATTTCGAAAAAAAGAAATCCACGCGGACGGAGTCGCGGGCGGCCGCTAGTACTAAATAAAAACTAACAATTTCATTACAGTTCACGAAAGAAGATGGTTTGCCTCTTCAAATGTGCCAGAACTGCTTACGAGATCTCTCCATTGCTTATGGTTTCAAAACCACATGCATTGCAATAGTTAATTCAATCGCAAATCTCTCCAAAACAAATGTAAAGACTGAATCTGCTGATGAAGCCAGGAAGTTTGATGATGAGATCCGGAACAAATATGATGAGATTGATACAAATTTGGGTGAAGACACAGAGGAAGATAATGTTATGTTCAAAAGGGAGACAGAAGTGGGAGAAGACACTGATAATCTAGTGAAAGTTGAAGGTCATGAGGAAAGGTAATATTTGCCGTTCATGATCATTATCCAGACCTGTTTTCCCCACAGGACACAACGGCACATGCCCTGTGCCCAACAATCGATTAGGGTCCCCACACCAGGTTAGGTTTAGGTTTAGGTTAGCCGGGGAGTTTTCTGCGCTTAGCCTCTTAGGTGGGCTGTTGCGCGTTATGACTAAGACAAAGGAGAATCTGTTACCTTGCCTGTTCTCCTATACCCTTATACAAACCATTTGAATGATGAAGGCTGCTCGTAGAGTCTCGGAGTCTGGTAGTAGTCGAGCTCGTTGTTTAGCCACGCTGCATCATCAGCAGCACGTGGGCAGGTGTTTCCTCGGCGTTCATGCAACCCCTACATATTGGGCTGTCGGTGAGGCCGAAGTTGTGGAGATGCTTATTAAGCATGCCTTGACACCAGGTTCTAGGGGCCCCACGTTTACAAAGTCCCTCAATCAGCCTGTCATTATCATCATGATCATCAGCCTGTCACAGTCCATCGTCCCTACACCCCGGGTTTAGAGTTATGCAGTACCACAACATGAATGGCCTGTTGAGAAAAGGTGCTTCAAGGAACTTTATAGTAATGCCTTTATTTCAAATATAAATAAAAGTACTGTTCATCATACTGCATTAATGTACTTCTAGTTAATCTGTAGTTCTTTAGTTTTCATTTGAATTTTCAAATCAAGATATTTAAAAGTAATAAACAAATTTACCTTTAATGACATGCACTAACGGTTTCTGTTTCAGTAAACTTAGCGAGGTAGAACCGAAGATAACAGCTAACAAGAAGAGAGGACCCTACAAAAAGAATGGAAAACTAAAAACATCTAAAAAGGACACACAACCAAAAGTGAAGAAAAAGGTAACTCCTTTTGTGTATTGAGGGCTTTCTTTCTCCTATTAGAGGCCCTGGGCACATAGGCCCTAAAGCCTCTGCTTTGGATATTGTGGGTCCCTGCTGCTGGTCGATGATAATGTTGATGAGACGAAGTCAGCTACGTGTGGCTAGCTTTGCAGACTAGTAGGTGTAGAACTCAGCAGTCAATGGCTTTACCAATCAAATCTGGGCCCATTGCAAGAACGGTACAGGGATAAATGTATGTTAAACTCCACAGGCTCAAGAGTTGAACTCAGAAGCAGAGGATCAGTTCAACTCAAAGTATTATCTGAAGAGACTGCGCTGCGAGCCGTGTGGTCTGGTGTTTGAGTCCCGGGAGGCGGCGGACCGGCACCGGGATACTGCGCATAAGGTCGAAGCCCACGCATGGGTGTGCGAGGTATGTTGTTTATGTTTGAAAGATTATAAAGAGGAAAGATTTGTATTTAGGAATTTTTAAATGTAACAAATAAACTCAAAAACTACTGCATAGATTTGAATGATTCTTTCACTGTTAGCTAGCTACACTATCCCCAGAGAAAGGGGGGGGGGGGGTAAGAAATTACGCGCGGTTAAAACTTCTGGCGCAAGGCTAGTAACTAATAAAACATTTTCCATTCTGTTCAAGATCTGCGGTCAAAAGTTCACCCACCGCGGTTCCCTGAGCACCCACATCCGGTCGCACTTCCCGCCGACGTTCGCGTGCCAGCAGTGCAGCTACCGCGCCGCCCACAAGTACGACCTGACCAAGCACCAGCGGATACATGCAGGTATAGGGAGAGAGAGAGAGAGAGAGAGAGAGAGAGAGAGAGAGAGAGAGAGATAGAGAGAGCGAGAGAGGGATAGAGAGAGCGAGAGAGAGGGAGGGAGGGGTAGAGAGAGAGAGGGAGGGAGGGGAGAGCGAGAGGGAGGGGGAGTGAGAGAGAGAGGGGGGAGGGAGAGAGAGAGAGAAAGAGAGAGAACACACAGGCGGATATCTATGCCAGTGCAGCTACCGCGAAAGAAGACCTTTTCGAATAGCACTGGCAAACAAAAGTTATAGATCTTAAGTATATTTGCTTTTAATGGACTTAGAACCCTTTTCATATAAGTAATTCAAAACTTTACTAGCGAGTATGTAATAATAACATAAAACCTACATAAATAAAGCTGAAGAGTTTGTTTATTTCTTTCTTTGAACGTGCAAATCTCGGGAACTACTGGTTCGAATTGAAATAACATTTTTTGTATTGGATAGTGCATAGGTCGTGGTTTAAGTTATGAGTATAATATAACACTATGTGTGTGGACCGCTAGTCTGTAATATAAATAAGAATTAAAATACCCGATTCCCGCTTGGGCCACCCGAGATCAGATGATTTTTTCTGTTATGTTATGATTAGCGCGTTCAAACAAACAAACAAACTCTTCAGCTTTATATAGTACTAGCGGCCGCCCGCGACTCCGTCCGCGTGGATTTCTTTTTTTCGAAATAAAAAGTAGCCTATGTTCTGTCTCAGGGTCTTAAGATTGTCTGTACCAAATTTCATCAAAATCGGTTACGAGGTTTAAGCGGGAAAGCGTAACAGACAGACAGACAGACAGACAGACAGAGTTACTTTCGCATTTATAATATTAGTTGGGATAGTTGGGATAGATAATAAAAATATTTATTACGAGTTACATAAGTTACACAACAACCACATATATTTAGTATAGATTATTAAAATACCTTTCCTTTACCTAACGCGATGGCTTGTTGGTTCCCAGGCGAGCGTCCATTCCAGTGTGACATGTGCCCGGCCAGCTTCTACGACGCGTCCAACATGAACGGCCACATTCGCAGGAACCATCAGAAGCTGATGAACTACAGGTAGGAATAGTGGTTAGAATGTAGTGCTGCCTATGGGGGCGGGTCCTGGGTTTGACTCCGGGTTAGGCAGTTTTTTTTTGTGAATTTGTTCCTAGTAGGAGAACGCCTCGATGGTCCAGTGGTTTAAGTAGTGGAGGTCCTGGGTTCGATTCTCGGGTCGGGCAAAATTTGTGTTGATTTTTCTGAACACAGCCCGGGTTTGTAGAAATATTGGGATATTGACTGCTCAAAAATCATTTATAAAGCATGACCGTTAAAAAAACTTGTACCCTTTTTTACCGTTCGCTATTGAGCCGATTTTGCAAATATACAGTTGTTTTTGTATCTAAAAAAATTTAATCACTAAAAGAAGTAAACACTTTTTGTCACTTTTTAAATATAATAATATATGTACTGTTATTTCCCAGGTGCGAGGTGTGCGGTCGCGGGTTCTATGATCGGTCCAAGCTGAACCGGCACGTCGATTCACACAATAATATCAAACGGTATGCCAATGCAACCTTTAGTACAATACAATGCTTTATACATATTATTGATAGAGATTTAAAATTGATGTAGAATAGAATTGGATTGAATTTTATTTCTTAAAATTAAATGTTTATGTATGATGATGATGATGCTCCTGAACTCCTGATGAATTTGAACAGAATGCGTGATTTATTATTTACTTTATTATGTAACTTTGTTATAAATCACTAGCCTTCCGCCTGCGATTTCAAGTAATTTCTTTTTTCATATTCTGCCCCTTCCCCCCACATTACCGGGATCAAAATTACCCTTCGTTCACCGGGGATAGTGTAGCCAGCCAACAGTGAAAGAATTATTGAAATCGGTTTAGTAGTTTTTGAGTTTATTCGTTACATACAAAAATACAAATCTTTCCTCTTTATAATATTTATAATTAATAATACCATCCGGCCGTATTCGGCCATGACGGCCGAGCTTACGATCAGCCAGTTACGCAGGATATATTATAGTTCACAAGTGAGTGCGCAAGCACAGGTGCACTCCCTATTCCCTCACTCTCATAATTCGGTGGGACAGCAATCTGACACGACCGTAGAGAGATCAGGCGCAGGACCAACGGCTTAACGTGCCTATTATATGGTCTGGGTGTTATATGTATCTATTTAAGTATATTTGTAATACCACTGTTGATTCTGATGTCTGTAACACAAGTGCTTAAGCTACTTACCACGGGGTCAGATCAATGTATGTGATGTTGTGAAATACTTATTTATTTATATCTTATAATATTAATTAATCAATTAATTACTTTGTATGAACAGTCACTCGTGCACTCAATGCGGCTGCGCGTTCACTCGCCTCTCGTACCTGAAGACGCACCTGCACAAGCGGCACGGCATCCGCCTGCCGCCGAGACGCCCCGGACCGCGCAGCAAGAACCTGCTCGTGGATATACCGCCGGTGAGTGGGATAGTGCGGCCTGAGGTGGGATAGTGCGGCCTGAGGTGGGATAGTGCGGCCTGAGGTGGGATAGTGCGGGCTGAGGTGGGATAGTGCGGGCCGTTGTTGGATAGTGCGGGCCGTTGTTGGATAGTGCGGGCTGCTAGTTGTACCTAGTCACTCGTGCACGCAATGTGTGCCTTCACTCGCCTCTCGTACCTGAAGACGCACCTGCACAAGCGGCACGGCATCCGCCTGCCGCCGAGACGCCCCGGACCGCGCAGCAAGAACCTGCTCGTGGATATACCGCCGGTGAGTGGGATAGTGCGGCCTGAGGTGGGATAGTGCGGCCTGAGGTGGGATAGTGCGGGCTGAGGTGGGATAGTGCGGGCTGAGCTGGGATAATGAGGGCTGCGGTGGGATATTGCGAGCTGTTGGGGGATAGTGCGAGGCTATGTAGGATAGCGTGAGCCGTTGAGGGATAGTGCGAGCCGATGTTGGATATTGCGAGCTGATGTTGGATATTGAGGGCTGTTGAGGGATATTGCGAGTGTTGAAGGACGACTTCGTCCACGTCCCGTCCCTTAAACACTTCCCTTCATCTGGTCGTAAATTATCTTTCCTTAAAAACCATCCATTGACTTAAAAGAAAAAAAAAATTTACATATTGGTTCATGCATTGTTGCGTTATGCTCTTACCAACACATTTTGAGATTGAATTTTGTATGTACAGTAGATTTATCGGAACAGTTTTGGATTGGGATGGGATATGTATATGTAAAACGAAATAAAAATACTGCTGTCGGGCGTCTGCTGAAATATTGACCTATGTCCCCAAAATTCGCCCAAAAGTGGTCCTGTTTTGAATGTTTAATATAGCATGATAATTTTTATCTCTGTATGTTTTTTTTTCAGGTGGAGTATGTGAAGCCGACGCTTATTTCAGTAAAACAAGACGCTCCGGTGTGAATCTGTGATTATATGATGTTCCTGTTTATACAAAGAAGTGAAATATCTAATATCAAAAAAAAATGTACCCGTGCGACCTAGCGTCGTTAGGACCTCTAGCTTAGCTGCTTTGGAGTGTAACCTCATAGCTATTCGATGAGGGTTTTCGCAAATGAAAAATCCGCTAAATGGCAGTAGGTAGGCCTCGGGTCTAACTGGTATGTCATTGGTGAATTTTGTCATGACATTGACATATTATGTAAAAATTCACCAATGACATAGCAGTTAGACCTCACGCCTACGTATTGCCATCTAGCGGATTGTTCAATCGCAAAAACCCTCATTGAGGCGTAGAATCAGAATAAGGGACCATATATGTAAAGGAACCAAGCTTTTAAAATGTAAGAAGTTTGCAATAAACTTTTCCCATTCATTTGATACATACGAAAAATCCGAAATAAAAAATGGCAAACGGTTCTATTTCGTGTATGTGTTACCGGCAAAGCAAGATATTCTGTACAATACCTAGGTAATGTATTGAATACCTGGGGCGTTCTGGCAATGTATGAAATACTATAAATTATATTTTCCATTGCATACTTTACCAAGGTAATCTATGCAATGCCTAGGGATTGTTTAGAGTACCTGTTGTGGCACAGGCAATGTGTAAATGAATAGATCGTGGTCTTTATTTTCAAATGTTTTTTCAGAAAAAAAACCTTACTAACCTATAAACTTTGGGACGGAAGACTAACTTGATTGATAAAAAAATAGGTTAGGGTTATTTTTTTTTGTAAACCCTTTAAAATGTTTGCTAATTTAAAATCATTTTTAAAATATAGAAATCGAATTAATGGTATCTAACTCTATCTTACTAAAGGATGACTAATATTAAATAGTTTCGTAACTTCTCAAATGATACCCAACATTACTATCCACGTTCCACTCATTCCTTGCCCTCGTATTGCGTCCATTACCGGCTGCGTATTTGGTATTGTATAGAACACCTAGACAAAGCATGAAATACATAATATTTCATACATCACCTATACGTTTTTGGGATTCTATTCATTACCTAGGTATTGTGTATAATACCGGATTGTACAGATTGCCGGTAACATATGGATCAAATTCCATGGGATCATTTATGGTTCGAGTACTAGAAATGTCAGAAATCGCAAAAACCTTCTCTCCGTTTTTCAGCCCTTTGAAGATGTTCGACATCCAGCTTCGCTTTCTTGTTCTTGAGTTTCTCGATGAAGAGCAGGACTAGTGCAGTAGTTCTTATCAGTCGCTCGTAGTTCGAGAAGCGAGTGATATCTGGTAAGCCACTGAGGTCGTTGTCAGGTTTTGAGGCGTAGAGGACGATCTGCTCTTGGTCTTGATGTTCGTTGTTCAGCAGGTTCTGAGGCCACTCTATCATGGGCTTCTTCAGGAATTCTGGACCGGTGTACCAAGTGTCTTCAGCGTTCTGATCGGGTGGCTAGGTCTGCCACGTTCTGGTGCGTCGGCACCCATCTCCATTGGTGAACGGAACTTAGTTCGGCAATCTCTCCCATCCGATGCGCTACGTAGGGTGAATAGCGTCGACTGTTGTTGCGGATCCAATGGAGAACCACTTGAGCGTCAGTCCAAAGGATGACTGAGTCGGCGTTCCATCGATGTTCTTTCACGACGTTGTCTGCTAATCTGGCACCGATCAATGCTGCTTGTAGCTCCAGTCGCGGGATCGTCTGTGTCTTGAGTGGCGCGACCTTGGCTTTAGCTGCGGCCAAGGCGGTCTTCACTACTCCATCTTCTTGTTCCAGTCTCCAATAGGCTGCGGCACAGTAAGCGCTCTCGCTTGCGTCGCAGAAAATGTGCAGCTGACGATTGATGACTGGCGTCCCCCCGTTGTAGCTCCGCGGCAGTTCGATGTGACTGTTGTATTTCAGATCTTTCAGCCATTGAGCGAAGGTTTCAGCGCTAGGTGAGGGAATTTGCTCGTCCCAGTCGATCTTCTTGGTAATGCTGCCATTTATAACCCAGCCGAGTTGAGTTCGTGAGGCGGCGGGTTGGTTCTTGTTTCCCAATCTTAGTTCTCTGGACACGATCAGTTGCCAGTTGTCGCTGCCAACCAGAATCTGAGGTTGTTTCTGATTGTAGCAGGTTTCAGGTCTTTCAGGTGATCCAACTGCAGTAGTTGCGCTGCTATGGACTGGGTCGGTAGGTTCATGTCACCGATGGTCCTTGCAGCTATGACGTGTTGACGTCCTTGTTGACCTCGAATGTTGATCTTGACCAGGCGGCTGTGGGTGTCACGTCGCTCAGCGTTGATCCCGTGCATGTTCAATGTTCTGTAGGGGCCTTCTGCTCCTATCTTCTTTGCCACCCTGTCGTTTAATAGAGTGACCGTTGACCCTTCATCGAAGAGCGCGTAGGTCTTGACTTCTCCTTTGGGTCCAGAGAGTGTAACGGGGCAGATCTTCAACTTGACTTCTCGATTGCAGGTAGTTAAGGTGGTTGCTACTGTCTCTTTTGTTTCTGTAGAAGTAGCAGTGGCTGACGCTGTTGACTCGTCGTGAAGTAAATTGTGATGAGGTCTTCTGCATCCGTTGAATCCGCATGGCTTCGCTCGACAGTTGATTCTTCGATGTCTGGTGGCCAGACATTTGAAGCAGATCCTGGCGTTCTTTGCAATGTTCCAACGATCTTGGATCTTCTCTTCGAGGAAGCGAGGGCTCTTTGAGAGTGTGTGCTCTTGTTCACACGCAGGGCATCGGAAGCTGTTGTAGTTCTGTGTTCTGGATGTGACAGCTTCGTTCTTCTCTTCTGATACGGCAAAGACAGCTGTTCTGTTCTTGATTTCTACTGGTCTTCCTTGTGGTCGCTGGGGTTCCTTCTTAACGTTCACGTTCGCTCAGAATCCATGACGTAGTGCTCGATCAGCTTCCCTCATCAGGAATTGGGACAGGAGAACGATCTCCGGTTCTTCGCCGGCTCCCGTCGCAATTTCAGCGAAGTCGTACCATCTTGATCTCTGATGTGGGCTGAGCTTCTCAAGGATCTCTCTGGTCAGCAGAGGGTTGTGAAGGTACCCCTGCTTGATCCTCTTCAGTACGGCGACTGTATTCTGAACCTTCACTGCGAAAGTGTTCAACTCGTTCGGTGCTCCCCCCAGTCTAGGAAGCCTCTTCAGATCTTCTAATGCTCGGTCGATGATGAGTTCTGGACGACCGAAGCATTGTTCCAGGGTCTTCATGATTTGACTCGGTGATGTTGCTGAAGTGAGCAGAGGCGCCACAGCTTCTTTAGCTTCTCCTCGTAGACAGTGCCTTAATCTTGCCAAGTTCTCGATCGGTGAGAAGTCGAAGACTGCCGTTGTTTCTTCCATTGCAGCTTTGAATTGAAGCCACTCGGTCGGTGATCCGGAGAACATCGGTAAGTCTGCAGCTTGGCGCGGCGGCGGGCGTCTGTTCATCATCTTCTGTCTGGCGTCTGCTAATTGTTCTGCTCCTCGGCTATGTATTCTGGCCTGTTCCCTTCGTGGTTCCTCCCACCCGGTCCTTGCTCGACGGGTGTTGACCTGTTCAGGCCTTGGTGTGGCTGCGGCAGTAGGTGGGGGGACGGTATAGGGTCAGGGACCCCAGGGTGGTTCTGCAGCCATGACGTCACTCGTTGTTTCAGCTGCTCGGGGGGCTCTTCATCTTCCTCGTCACTGCCGTCTTCCTCGATGGCAGCCACATCAGCAGCGAGCTTCTTCTTCACTAATTCCGCTTGAATTTGCAGCTCTTGTTTTCGTATGAAGGCCAGTTCCTTTTCAGCTTCGTATTGTATGCGAGCGATGGCACTCGCGGTGGATCGGCGCGAACTTGCTCGTCTTCGTGCGCCGCGTTTCGGTTCGGGCGAATGAGTGGGCCCCAGCAGCGTGGTTACAACTTGCGTATCTTATGTATTTGACTTATTCTAACTTATTCTATTGATTTAAGCTCGGTTTTTTAGTCCTTACTTATATCTAGCTAATAAATACAAAAATACAGAAATACCTTACAGAAGACCGCAGTGAAGTAGCACTTCGTTACTGTTGTGCTATGTTTCTGCTGGTGAGTAAGGTTGCCAGAGCTCAGTTGGGGAGGGTATGGGGTTAAGGCCGGCAACACATCAACGATACCTCTGGTGTCGCGGATGTCCATGGGCGGCGGTGATTGCTTACCATCAGGCGACCCGCTAGCTCGTTTGCCGCCTCTGACATAAAAAAAAAACAATATTCTGAGCATAGTAAACAATAATTTAAAGGAAGGAACACAACAATGGTCCGCTGTCTGTAACAATAACAACGTTGTAAATTATACCAAGTACCTATATAAATGTATGTGTGATGTAACAAATCTTTTACCATATAAATTATTGTTAGTAGCGTAATATTTAATGTAAGTGCAATAAGTTGTATACCTATATTATTGTTGTATTAATAAAATTTACCAAAACATATTTTTGTTTTACTTCATATTTTAAAAAGTTATGTAGTAAGAACCTAGCTTAAGCACTTGTGCTCCAGATTGCTCAGTACAAATAGGCACCGTGCGTAGCGATAACTCTGCCATCTCGTGTCTCATATTCAAAACTTTTACTCTCAATGTCGGTAATTCTACTGTCAAAACACGGAAAAACACGGTGCCTTATTCTGCCATCTAGTGACTCATATTTGAAACTTTTACGCTAAATGTCAAATTTTACTGTTAAACCCAAAGATTTTGGATTAAACCACAGAAAAAAGGGATTTTAGCGCCCGCTATAGTATATGCACTCTGCCTTTAGTGCACAAGCAATTCACAGATTGCACAGGAGCTTTCCTATCTCAATCATTCTCATAGTTCGGTGGGACAGCAATCTGTCACGACCGAAAGGAGATCTGGCACAGGATCATCGTAGAAACGTGCCTTCCGAATAACTCGAAATAAACATTTTTGGTCACCCATCCGATGACCGACCTCTACGAAAGTTGCTTACCTTTAGCAATCGCAGGCCGAGAGCGCGAACCACTGTACATAAACCAAATCGATAGACGTTATCGTTTGCTTGCATCAGAGATGAGGATTACAGCTTGACGTTCAAGCCATAATACTCAGTAACCTCAGTAAAGTATAGCTATAACGCCGAAACTACAATGGTACTATTTTTTTACTGGTGTAATAAACGCTAGGAAGAATTACTGAAATAGTACTAAATAGTACATTTAGTACTATTTCAGTACTTCTTCCTAGCGTTTATCCCGTTTCTATGCGGGGTCCGCTTTGACCATGATCCAGGATTTGGCAAGTCTGGTTATTACAGTGAAGCGACTGCCATCTGACCTTCGTAACCCATAGAGGGGAACCAGACAGATTGGATCATGGTTTGGTTACACATTCAGATCTAACTGAACTAAAGATAGAAATCACTGAATGTGCAGGTTTCCTCACGGTGTTTTCCCTCACCGCCGAGCTAATGGCACAAATCCACACATAGATTTCGAAAAATCCAGAGGTGTGAACCCGGATTCTAACCGCGGACCTCACGTATGTGAGGCGCCGTCTGTACCACTAGGCCACCATCGCTCATCAAGTACTATTTCAGTACTAATTTTTGGAATTGTCAAAATTCGTTTTCATTAAGGTTTCAAATATGAGGATTACAGCTTGAACGACACTGATTTTCGGGTCTTGTAAATTCGAGAAAAATAATTTCATAAAAATGAGAATATCTCGAAAACGGCGCGTCCTACGTCAAATCTGATGGAATTTTTGGCCCCCCTTTTATAAAAACCCCCCTAGAAACTTGAGATCTCTTCGATGGATATGGCGATGATGATGATGATGATCATCCAAATACGCAAAAGTTCGACTGAGACTTTCAGTCTACCTATATCATTGACAACTGCCTCCGTGGCGCAGTGGCTAGTGTGTCGCACTACTCGCACTTTAAAGCGGAGGCCGCGCCGGAGGTCCTGGGTTCGAATCCCGGGTCGGACCGATGAAATTGTGACTATGTTTTCTTGTTGTGATAACACAGACACAGTCCGTCACACTAGCCACTATTTGGATGATCATCATCATATTTGAAGGATTACAGCTTGAACGACACTGAATTTGTTGAGTTTCGTCATGTACCCCATTGTGTCGGAATGGTGTTGCCGTGAGCACCGACCGACGCCGACCCACTGGGTCAGAACCTTCGGTCAGGTTCCGCCAACGAATTAACGGATCGCGGTTCGCTCGCTGTCCACCAAAAGCATGAGGTACTTACCGGTGGAAGGAGGCTAATCCACGCACGAGTGGACCGTGGCTCCTGCTGGTGTTTGCTGTGTGCTGCTGGTTGCCCTTCCACATGCCACGCGGCGCCGCGCTTGTGTCAGTCCTGATCTTAATCTTCCTGGATCTGGATTCCCAGGTGTCACGCTTTGTTAATTGTCCTTTATAATGTTCACAAAACACTTTAACATCACACACAATAGTATATTTTGTAAGATTTGCTCCAAAGTGTAATTTCGGTTGCACATTCAACTTTTCGTGTCGCTCTTGAACACGACGGCCATCACACTCACCGGTAGCCAATCACTGTCAACTTCCACCGATAGCCCTTTGCTCGGGCGCTGCTATTGGCTTGAGCGAGCGAGATGAATTGAACGAATATAGGAACGGCACCTTTGGCGGCAGTTTTGAAATTGGCATTAATGCGATTACGTAACACCCATCATTCATTTCATTTCATGCAGTTAAAAACTGAGAGGTAGTCTTTTTCTGTTATCTGGCGTTATTTTGAAGTGAATATTCGTGTTCTCTCCGCAACGAACATTTATATCATTTTCCGCGACGAATATTAAATATTTTGTCAAGATCACGAATTCGCAACATTTTCTCAACGAACATTCAATATTTTTAACACGACCAGTCGCAACACTTTTATCCCGAACATTCAACATATTTGATACGAACATTCGCAACATTTTAGCCACGAACATTCAATATATTTGATACGAACATTCGCAACATTTTAGCCACGAACATCAATATTTTTGTTACGAACATTCGAAACACTTTCGCAACGAACTTTCAATATATTTGATACGAACATTCGCAACATTTGAGCCACGAACATTCGTTATTTTTGTTACGAACATTCGCAACATTTTTACACGAACATTCAATATATGTATTTAATACGAACAGTCGCAACATTTTAGCCACGAACATTCAATATTTTTGTTACGAACATTCGAAACACTTTCGCAACGAACTTTCAATATATTTGATACGAACATTCGCAACATTTTAGCTTCGAACATTCATCAATAGGCTAGTTGCCACTATTTTTATTATTTGCTAGAACAGTTCATTAGGATTATATTACAACATAAAAAAAATATGTCATTTTTTTGAAGCACGTATCCTACTGTATTTTGAATTTTAAATTATTAATTTCACTATACTACCGTAAACGCCGTCCGCCATGATGGTCTGTGCCGTGGCGTCACTATTCTTGTCAACAATACGCGTGACATAACCAAAAAGTGTTTATCGGAATTAAAACCATGTCTTCGTAGGGATTACATGATACATTTATGAATTACCACTCTTGTATCGTGCGTGAATGTAAGAATACATCAATAAGAAGTTGTGGATTAAAGTAGGTACCCAGTGATGTGAATTTGCGAATCAGAATTTGAAGCAAAACATTTTGCAACCATCGAAGTATCTATTTTGGGCAGATTTGTTTTCAATAAATGTGAACTGTAGAATATTTTAATAGTGAAATAAACAATAATCAAGGTGTTTAAATGAAAGATCACGAATAACCTGTCGAAACTGTCGTTTGACGTTGTGTTGTTTACAGTATTGGTGAAGTAGAATCATGGCGGACGGTGTTTTCAATCAAGAGAAAAAAAAAGAAAAATTTATCGGGTCTAAGTTGAATTTTTGCAGCAATCCCTTATTTATATTTAATGTAGTTAACATATTTTAGACCCTTGTACGGAATAATATTCGAATTAAAAGTGATTTTATAAATGGTGATATGAGGCAACTAGCCTATTTTGTCACGTACCTATAGTCGTAACGTTTTCGATCATGAACAATCAGAACATGTAATTCTAACAATTGTCCACCATCAGCTTCGATTATAAACACTAATCAATCACGTTGAAACTACTGGACAGATTTTAATGAAATTTGGTATTTAATTAAAATCCGGGTTTGAACTGACTTAGGTGATAGGATACTTATTATCCCGGTTAAATGCCCTCGCGGGATAAACCGAAATCCGCGAAAACTAAGTTGCGGGCGGCCGCTAGTATTGACATATTTTTCGCGTTAAATCTTTTTATATTGTTACAGGGTGTAGGGTAAAGAAGTGGACTGTATAAAAGAAGAAAAGAGATTACCCTGCAAATGGATGAGTGTTACGCTTTCTCCCAGGTCAGACAATTCATCAAAGAAAACTGAGTACGTCTGTACGACTCACCTTCTTGCTGCACGGCAGCTTTCCCAAATCCTCACGGAGGCCTCCGGAAATACGATGCTTTGAAGATGACCACAAATTCACCTCGATCCGGCGATCACGGATCACCGCTTTGGATCGATGTCGATGGCGGGAGCGCGCGGTAACAACTGACCGACCGCGGCGCACGGCGGTTGGGCGTCGCTAGGTGGCGTACGCCGGTTTTGGCGCGCTTCTATAACATGCGCGCGCCGCGCAGGTGGCGTGCGGCGTTTCGTGGTACTAACTTGCCGATTGGCGCGAACGGCAAGCGTCCCCAGTTTCAAATCCGAAATGCCTTACCGTTTGAAATAGTAACACAGGGTTTACAGAAGAAACCAAAAATCTATTTGTTATGTCAGATTCATAAAATAAATGTTCTTGACACATTTACAAGTAGGTACTTAGTATTTTTCAAAAATAAAATTAGTCGGAAATACATACTAAGTCCTGTGCACCCTTTGAGACAAAATTATGTTTTGTTTCTTGTGTTTCCTTGTGGTCCTTTTTATTCGTCCTAATTGACGTCAAATCATACCTACCATTTGGTCCGACAAGATTTTAACTTCTCGTCTCTAAAATAAAGTTCGATGTGGGAATTAAGCAAAAAATTTATTACTACCTCATACAAGTAGATTTGCGCTAGCTTTGCGTTTACGTTAGCTTGGTTTCTACAAATAAAAATGCAATAGTCTTTTAAACGTTTTATTTAATCTGTAGATACACAAGTTAACAGAATAACATCATAATATTCAAGATCCATGAAGGGTTATGCAACTGTTCAATCTAACTCAAACGTAACATTACAAAATTACATTCTTTTGACAAAGTATTGTTACAACTTTTAAACAAATGAGTATTTAATTGCAGAATGACGCATTATAGAAGGCGTATTTAATAGCTTTAGATTCAGGTGCTTCCCACTCCCCGGGACAAAGATGCGTGTGGGTAACACATAGAAAATTTTGTATTTTTATTAAAATACAACTTTTTTTAATAAAATACAAAATCGTACAAAAAGTAAATATACTTAATAGATAATTTTTAGCACAAAATTCTTTATCAAAAGAATGTAATTGTAGTGGAAAATCAAAAGAAGATGGGAGCTCAAATATACATATTTTATTATTTAAATGATATTTAAGCCTGCCATATACTTGCACATACATTATTATTCAGCCACATAGCAAACATTGCTTAATTCAGAATCCGTATTTAAAATGTATTTTATTTTAGGAAAATACAACTTTTTGGAAAAATATTAACATAACGATAAATGGTGGTCAGTCGGCTTCTTTGAAAAGTCGCGGGTTCGATCAGCACAACACAATACCAACATTCCTCAGACATTTAACATTATCTATAATTGAATCATTACTGTGGTAACCATGGCATAGTTCGCATATTTATCATTTTCTATTTCAACATAAGTAATTACTTTCCCATTTTACTTTTAATTACTCATGGACAGTCAATTTTCAGTTCATTAATTATTTCGACAAGTTCATTAACATAGCTGGGCATTAACTCGTTAATCCGTTAATTGTTAATTAACGAAGTTAACATTTTGATTAACGGATTAACTTTTAAGTTAACTTCAAAAAATGTTAACGGATATGTTAACTTCCGTTAATTATGCAGAAGTCCGTTAATCGTTAATCCAATGCCTACTATTTACCGCACGGCTCCACGGGACGAGGCGCGAAAAACAGGTTTAGACAGTGCCGGGCGCGGCGAGCGCGGCGCGTGGCAGTTTGAATGGTGAAGGGGAGTCAAGGGAGCAATACGAGTAACAACCATGATGACGTGGAAGACTTTTTTAATTCTGTCACTCAGTCTATAGAAAAACTAAAGAGCTCCAACTCTTTAAAGAGTAAAGCGCACAGTCTCTTTAAAATGTGGCTGGACATGAAATCGAAAGCATCCTTCAACGATGCTGCATTCCTTGGGGAACAGATATTTATAAATCTATTTATTAAATACAATACTGCTATACCCTCAAGCGCTACTGTAGAACGTCTGTTTACCACGGGTAAAGACATTTTAACACCAAAACGAGCCTCGCTTTCAGACGAGAACTTCAACATGTTAATGTTTATGAATGGGACTATGCACCTTATGTCCGAAGATTCAAAAGAGCAACTAAAGCCGCTTTACTCGGCTCGTACCAAATATGGTTGGGAAGGGAGAGGAACGTCATCGGTGAAGAGGATCGTTAGTATACTATAAAGGGGCCCCTTAAACCTACACGCTGCGCTGGGTCGAAAGTCCCAGGCGCCGACTGACATTCCTCTCTGTTCCACGCGATGGACCCGGCACCAGCACGGAGAATCCATGGATAGCTAAGAAGTTTGTCTCACACATTTATTTGAATTAAACAAGTATTTTGTTTTGTTAACTTCCAGAACCTAAACCAACCAACAGGGTTTATAAGTTCACTAACACAACGATATAACAATGCAATTTTACACATAGTTAACGGATTAACGATTAACTTTAACTTGCGTTAATTCTTCCGAAATGTAACGCTTTAACGTTTAACGAAGCTAACTTTTTTTGTAGCGGATTAACGATTAACGAAGTTAACTTTTTTATTAACGGTGCCCAGCTATGTTCATTAATCACATCTGAATACGGTTTTCTCTAATTAAAACAAAAATAAAATGCACACTACTATTTCTATGGCAGACTTCAAGGAACAGATATATTAATTTAATTAGGTACAAAGTCTATAGCAAGCTGATTCTAAACTTAACTTAGTGAGTTCTGTCGGCTAGTACGATTAAAAAATACTAACAAATTAAAACATGATTATTAAATAAAACTTAATAAATAAAGTCTTAATAATCCTATGAGTTGATAACAAAATACTTAACTAGCGTTTCGAGATAGTTCAAAGTATTGAAACTTTGCTATGGGAGCAGCGTTCCCCTATTTTATCGTTTACTATACTGCGGTCACCAGCCCGCCTGCCCAGCGTGGTGATTATGGGCAAAGCCCCAGTTTTAGGGGAGGCCTATGTGCATGGACATATAATAGCGGGATAATAATAACGAATAATGAACCAAAATACATTGAACTATCTCCAAACTATTCTAAATTAACCGTTTGCTTTTCAAATACAATACTTAACAACATTTCAACGCCACACATAATGTAATATTTGCAAAACAAAACGATTGGTCTAAAAGCATAGACTTAAATCGTTAGATATAGATACTTTGACTCGCTCTGACATATATTTGTAATGTGTAGCGACACTCGCTTTACACTGCGTAGTAACCTTAGTAACTTTAGTAACCTTAGTGACTAAAGTAACCTTAGTGGCTATAGTAACCTCAGTGACTATAGTAACCTTAGAAACTGTAGTAAACTTGGTCACAATAGTTACCTTAGTAACCACAGTAACATAAGTAACACTTACGTCGCGTCAATCAAAACAATGCCATCGTTTTCTGGTGCCTAATCACATATCTTACGATTTACGTCTATGGTCTAAAAATTCTAAAATACATCTTAATATACTTATAACAAAAGAAAATTTGGTATGAGACATCCAATTGAAGTTGGACATTATTAAGATAACACACGCATACTCGGGTGGGTTTGGTACAGAGTTTTGACAACATTTAGCGAAGAACTGATACATCTTACCATACAATATTAAAATAATGTAATAACCAGCTGGTTCGGGATCATAGTAGCAGTGTACCCTGAGCTCTGAGGAAATGGCCGAGGATGCAACCGGGAGAGGTGCTAGGAAACATGACAATTTTTTTAAAAAACTGCCGTAGTTTTTCTGAAAGAAATCCTATAAACTCTTGGGTGACAACGGCGAAAATTTAAAATTACAATAAATTGTTGAAATACCAGTATAAATTATAAAAGTTTGACTTTAATACAGGTTAAAAAAATACCATTATCAGTTCATCGATAAACTATGTCAGTTCAGGATCTCGCCATATTCAATTTAGTAACTATTTAGTAACTAAGTTAACATTTAGTAACCATGCTTAATGTTTAAAAGTGATTTTATTGCATTTCTAAAGTAAGATAGTCATTTGAAGGAGGTTACTAAACAGTTACTACAATTTACTAACATTTAGTAACCTTGATTCTTTTAAGTAACAATCCTTACTTATGTTAGTAAATCTGCTTATAACGACTTGCAAAGATCCTGATAAACATTAGTGTCAAACGAAATTGCACAAATTCGAAGCTTAAAATACAATCCTTATAAAAATAGGTTTCAACCATTTAACAATAAAAAGACAAGATAATAACTGTCATTTTATGAAGAAAAAACCTAATTTTGACCATTCCTGGTGAAATCTTTTTCATTAAACCGTGAGAAAATTGATGAATTTATAGACGGGGATATATTGATTAAATTATAGACGGGGTACATTTTAAAAGACTTTTGAAAGCAAAAAAAAGGTTAGGAAAAACTTTCTTCCATAATCCAAATTAGCTTCCTTAATAGGCAAAATATAACATTCGGAGATACTTTTTTTCATATATTAAAATATATAAATATCTTATTTGATTTTCACTGCTATATTATATGTAATATTATATTGTTTTTGATTGCCTGTTTTTCGGTGAACGTATTAATTTAAAACCTTTTCATTATAAATATGAACATGATCAAACTAAAAAACCTTTTAAATATTGAACATTTTATAACCAAGTTACAAAACATACATTGATGCCAATTTATAAATGTTAACTATATTTACTACTACCGATTATGAAAAAAAAAAAGTGGTTTCCCTTGTAGGGGTTACGGAAGTTAAACGTCAGTCGCTCCATTGTAATAACCAGGCTGGTCAACTCAGGATCGTGGTCGTAGCGTACCCTGGGCTCCAAGGCAATGGCCGAGGATGCAACCGGGAGAGGCGCTAGGATGATGATGATGAGTCGGTTAGTAATCCGTAGTAGCAAATTATAAAACGTGGCATCAATGTATAAAATATAGTATAAAAACCAAATCTAAAACCAGGAACGTGCGTCTCCTTAATCATTTATAAATATATTCACTATATAATTCATTTCATGTATTGTATGTATCCTACAGTATATAGTATATGCTATTCTAGTACTTATTCGACGGTTTTCATCGATTCGACGTGATTACACAACTAATATATTTATACAAATATATTTATATTTAACTTTTATATAACTAAAACTACAACATAATCTACATCTATACAATATACGTTGATATATCTTGAATATACAATGAGTTATTTTTATACTATCTTAAAAATATATTAGTTGGAATTCAGGTATATTAGGAGCTAAATATAATTTAGTCATTTTCATGTATAATGTAATTTATATTATATTTTTTATATTTCGTTATTCTAGTAGGGATGTTGCTGTTTAAAGGCAATTCAATACTTACATAACTTATATTGAATTGCATGTTCATAGGACTTTATTCACATTATTTTATCTACTGCATAAGTCAAACACAGTATGGCCCGTGAATAAAATTTTATTATTTCACGACCATGAACATTGTTCACACTGTACATACAATGAGTCTACTTCGTAGAAAATGTCGAAAGGAATTATAAATAAATTTTGACTTACAAGTTATATATGCCTCCTATAGGTCCTAGAATCGTTAGAGAAACGTAGAAAAGACAAATTCATCTATGACTCGTTTACAATTTCCGATGTTCATCATTCAAACAAGTTTCTATCGGATTTCGAACCCGCAACCCTTTATTTTGTGTTTAGGACCACTAATCACTATAGACCAACAGGCCAGTCAAATTTTAACGTCGAAAAGGCTAAAATTTAAGTCAAAATGTTTTAACCAAATTGTATTCAAATTCCTCGACATATTTCTACGAAGTCGCCTCGCTATGTATATTAAAGTCCATTTCAGCTAAGATGGTCCCCGTGACAGATGTACTTCTTATTCAAAATTAAACATTATTTCAAGGCAATAAGTTTCACGAGGTGTTCTTATAATTTTCCGTAGGGTTCTGAATGCCTTAGAATAGTTTCGATTTTTCCTTGAAGCGTCAACTGTCAACGGGATCATCTCAGGTGAAATTGACTATAGTAACTTATGCATCCAACCGCTATTCATAACACCAACGCACATAACTAAATCTCATTACATCACCACATTACATAATCTGGTCTTCTAACTTAGTATAAATGTTACATCAACTTAGAATAAATGTTACATTATGTATTTACAGTGAAGTCTGTCTTAACATTGTAACTATGGCCATAGTTGATACACATAGTCATCTCAGAGGTCGCGGGTTCGATCCTTGCTGATTGCAAAAAGTATATCTGTTGTATGTGTATGTAAGTTTAGAAAAGTCATGAAAATGTCAACTTTGAATTTCTTGCAGTTTATTTTCGAAATAAGAATATTGCCGAACTCTGTAGCAGTTTCATTCCGTAAAATTATTCGTTATTATTCCATCTAATAAGCCTCTCTGAAGCATAAATAAAGTTAAATGTTAAAACAAACAATGAATGAAAAAGTGTATCATCCATGGCCGCAGAGTAACAATTAATAAAATCCTTCTAACGTTTTCCCAATAATTTCTTTTTAATAATTAATAATAAAACTTTAACTAAACTAAACAACTTATCAGTCGTGGGACTAAGAACTAATAATGAGATTATAAACTAACTAATAAAAATTTAACAAGCAACAAAATTTTGTAGATTTATGCCCGATTTCAATAATGTATCTTTCGCTAAAGATTGACTTACCAAAGTTTCGTCATTTGATAGCGTCAAATGAAAAGTATCAGCCGATTAATGTCCCACTGCATAGCAAAGGCATCTCTAACATTTGAAATCATGTTTTCGTTACAAATATGGGTTCTGGCTTAAACACCACACTTGCCAAATGCGGATTGGTGAGTGAGCACAAACCCGGGCTGTGTTCGGAACCAACGCAATTTTTAACCGGGCTCCAGAAATCGAACTCAGATCATCGAGACCTTTAAACCATCGAGGCATCATGATTTAATTGAAATATTCTGAGAACTTTACTCTGGTGAGGCCACCTTAACCGTTAGATTTATTATTAAAATCAGCCATTAATATAACATTTTCAAATCATTTGGGACCTTTCTACTACAATATAACTATTGCTAGTGCAAACAAACTGACAATAAAATTATTTTGCAGTTAGCCGTTCGACCCACATTTCGTCTTATATTGAAGCACGATATTGGTATGTATGTATAACAATATTTTTTTATTATTTATACATGTTAAATATAATGTTTATACCAAGCATGGTTTTCAGTATGTTGTGGGCACTGCTTATTCGTATTTTTCATTGTGATGAAAGAAATACAGTTATAATTAATGGTGAGACAAATATAATATAGAAATTGTATGTGTCATGTGTCTATGTGTGTGTATGGATTGAGTTCAGTAGTGATGCTCTTTGATATAGTAAAATCATATCCACCCATCTACTGGTGAGTTGACGGATAATTCACCGAAGAGCAGTTGGTGCAGGGTAAATACGCACTAGCGCAGAGCAGAAAGAGAGTGGGTCGATGGGTGAAAGACACTTACGCAGTGGGTGCACGAGTAATGGGTCGAAGGATAATTTGTAACTGCTTTGTGGGTCAAGGGGGAATTATCAAAATTTTTCACACCTATTTCCTCCTAACATTTTAGCAACAGCTATCTCGTAACGTGTATATACGTCCCTCTGTCTCACGTATCACTGTCTTTATCCTTCTGGTCGGGTTTCTTCGCCGCGACTATGGTGAGGTCGGGCCTGGTCCTCATCAGCTGCGGAGCGTGTACAAAGATTGTATGCGTCATGTGTGTATGTTTGTGAATATGGATTGAGTTCAGTGGTGACGCTTCTTGCGTTAGTAGCATCATAACCTACCATCTACTGGTGGGTTGACGAATAAATTACAGAAGGACAGTTGGTGTACGGGTAAAACACACTAGCGCAGAGCAGAAAGAGAGTGGGTCGATGGGTAAAAGACACTTACGCAGTGGGTGCACGAGTAGTGGGTCGACCGGTAATTTTAATCTATGTTGTAGGTCGAGGGGGAATCGTCTAATTTTTCAAAACATAAACAGCATCGTAGCAACACCTATCTCTTAACGTGTATATCCGTCCCTCTGTCTCACGTATCACTGTCTTTATCCTTCTGGTCGGGTTTCTTCGCCGCGACTATGGTGAGGTCGGGCCTGGTCCTCATCAGCTGAGAGGGGGACGCGGGCGCGTCTCCACCGAGGAGAGTGTATAGAGATTGTATGTGCCATGTGTGTATGTGTTTGTGTGTATTGATGGAGTATAGTGGTGACGCTTTTTGCGTTAGTAAATCATGACATATAATAAATCACAGAAGGGCAGTTGGTGTACGGTTAATACGCACTAGCGCAGAGCAGATAGAAATAGGGTCGACGGGTGAAAGACACTAGCATAGTGGGTGCACGAGTAATGGGTCGACCGGTAATTTTAATCTGTGTTGTTGGTCGAGGGGGAATCGTCTAATTTTTCACACCTATTTTCTTTTAACTATCCGTCCCTCTGTCTCACGTATCACTGTCTTTATCCTTCTGGTCGGGTTTCTTCGCCGCGACTATGGTGAGGTCGGGCCTGGTCCTCATCAGCTGTGACGGGGACGCCGGCGCTTCGGCACCGCGAAGTGTGTCTAGCGATGCAACGCGGATGGTCGGCCACTTACCTGGTGGGTGCAACGGGAAAACAATATATGAATACGGTATTTGACGGACAAGTCAAATCACCTACTTTTTTTAAATGACAAAAACGTGGTTACGTTTCATACATTTTTTCCTACAAAACCTTGTAAAAATGTATGAAATATTGAATCGTGACGTCACGATGCAATAGTGTCAAATCAATACTCTTTTAACTTCAATTAGCTGTAATAATTTGTTAAAGTTCAATAGTAACTGTGAGATAAAAAAATGTGCCTAATTTTTGATTTCGTCTTTAATCCAGTTTCACACAGTTAACTCTGTGTTTTCTGTTTTTTGCCTGCTTATGTCGTCTGTGTGAGTTTGCTGTCATTTAGCGCGGTGATTGCACGTAACTTTTTATCAAACTACCTTTATTTTAAAACAATTTTTTTACGTTTAGTTAAATTTATTTTAGCACTGCATGTTAAATACTTAAAAATTGTTATTGTGTACGCCTCTCATTGTTAACGTTGTATTGATAGTATGTAATGTAATTTCTCGCGTAAGTGAATCATGTATGTATTCTTGTGAGAAAATAAAGATCTTAAACCGGATCTTAAAATGTCATAATTTATTTAATTCGTATGCAGTCTAATACCCAATTACATTCATTGCATCAATACTAGAATTTGGAGCTCAATGGCGCAGTGGTTAGCGCGCTCAGCCCACGGCTGCTAAAGTTAAGCAACGTTCGCAGCGCCCAGTCATCGGATGGGTGACCGATTTTTTATAACTCGAGCTCCCCATTGCTTCTGTAGGCACGTTAAGCCGGTCCTGCGCCTGATCTCTCTACGGTCGTGTCAGATTGCTATCACACCGAACTATGAGAGTGAGGGAATAGGGAGTGCACCTGTGTGCCCACACGCCATTTATTTTTACTAGTGATGTGCCTAAATTCGCTAAAATTGTAGATCCACGGATACGTATCCTAAAACGGTTATTCGATGTCATCATCCGTGGATACGGATACGGACCCTTAGTTTTCATATGCAAACGGTATAAGCGCATCGATAGTTGGTCTTTTACAAAAGACCTATTTTTCAATAATAATACCCTCCGGCCGTATTCGGCCATGGCGGCCGATCTTACGATCAGCCAGGTACGCAGGATATATTACAGTGCACAAGTGAGTGCGCAAGCACAGGTGCACTCCCTATTCCTTCACTCTCATAATTCGGTGGGACAGCAATCTGACACGACCGTAGAGAGATCAGGCGCAGGTCCAACTCTTAACCTGCCTTCCGAAGCACGGAGGAGCTCGAGATGAAATTTTTCGGTCACCCATCCGATGACTGGCATCTGCGAACGTTGCTTAACTTTAGCAACCGCAGGCCGAGTGCGCTAACTACTGCGCCATCGAGCTCCTCAGCTATTTTTCAATATTTAATATAACAATTACTTAGAAAGTCCCTCCAATCTCAGCAGTTTCCCTTGGCACAAATGTTTCCATACACTTAAAGGAGAATCCAATCTCGGAAATTGTTAAGACAAAATTGTAAAGCAATAAAGTTTTTTTTTCAATTTTCCAAATATGATTTATCACACCTACACGTTTTTGAAACGCTATTTTCATCCAAACTAGATTTGACGAGCATACATAACATGCATCACAGTCTATACTCACTGGCTGTGGCAGGCGTGACGGTGGTGACGGTGGCGACTCCCTTCGTGTCAGACGCGGCGATCACCGTGGCGGGGATCGGGTCCTCGTCCATCAGACTGCCGATCAGTATCTTCTTTGACTGGAAGTTGGAAAATAATGTGTTACGCTACGTGCTCTAAAAAGTTAGGTTTTTCAAAGGTACAAGTTGAAAAATACGGTTTTATTTATATATGTATGGTTTGTACGATTTTTAGTTTTTATTTATGAATAAACATTTCCTTGACAGTGGTTAAGGAAGAAAGCTTGTTTCTTTGGAAATCCAAAGAAATATTTATAATTTGTTTCTTTTTCATTAATTATTTATCAAATTACAAAAATATTTGAGATGCGCCGAGTAACACTTTTGCAGTTTGCAGTACCGCGTTTTACTCGGTTATTTACGTTTGCTATGAAAACAAAAATTTTTTGGGTTTTCTTAGTACAAAAGGAGATCCGCAAAAATAACCCCACCTGCGGACCTCCTTACCGTAAGAAATAGGATTCGGGGATTTTCAGTGCAAAATGTGTGGGAAAAGTTTTTTGCGACGATTCCCTCGGCCTCAGTAGGTATATTATAGTTAGGAAAAATCTATATACAAATATTTAGTGTTTATATATGCCCTCATTAATATATAAGAAGATATCCATAAGAAGATTCTGTCAACGCTGTGTTTTTTTTTTTACCCGGGATTCGAACAAAGAACCTCCAACTACTAGCCACTGCGCCACGGAGGCAGTCAGAGGTAAAATAACTATGAACGCATTGTACCTTGTCGTGCTGCGTAGAGGGCGGCGCGGCGACCATCTTGCGCAGCGCGTCCGTCGCAGATTCCCGAGGCGTCTCCGGACCAGGCTTAGATGAAAACGCCTGGAGGAAGACGTTTGATATAAGTGCTATGAAGATACTGTTAGCATGGGCAGAGTGCAGAAATTATGGAGGGCGCTCAAATCCCGATTTTTTTTCTGTGGTATTGACAGTAAAATTTGACATTTAGCGTAAAAGTTTCAAATATGAGTCACTAGATGGCAGAATAAGGCTCCGTGTTTTTCCGTGATTTGACAGTAGGATTACGGACAATGAGAGTAAAAGTTTTGAATATAAGTCACGGGATGGCAGAGTCATCGCTACGCACGGTGCCTATACAAGCCAGCACTGTCCAAAACGTCGAAAATAATCATGGGCCGAACCCAAATCATCTTGCAGTCCGTAACATAATTGAAAGTAACTTTTAAGCATTTTTACATACATAGTATTATTATAAATTAATCTATAACTAAAAAAAAAAACTGTCGAAATTGGAACCCAGCGCAGTTGCACAACTGGCCGCAAAACTCGTTTTTTTCAAAATGGCGGACTGTGTTCATCAAATCAATTGCATCAAAACACAGGCGCGCAAGATGGCTGGCAGGAGCTGGATGCGAGTCGCCGAGGATCGGGCTAATTGGAGAGCCCTAGGAGAGGCCTATGCCCAGCAGTGAACTGCGATAGGCTGATGATGATGATGATGATGATGACAGGCAAGTTATTAGAATTATGAGAACTTTTTGTATATTTTATTTAAGCATTTTTAAATGCTAGCTATTATTATGCTAGGTAATTTTAACATTAGAATTATTAGAATATGAGATTACCTTGTCGGGGCGGCGCGGCGGCTTGGGCGTGGAGCCGGAGTACGTGCGGGCTCGCATCTTTAACGACGGGTCGATCTCGATCGGGATTGGCTCGAATTCTGTAGACAAAAGATTGACATTAGTATTTGAAACATAATGGAAGTATCAACTCATAGTATATAACATTACTATGTTGATAGATGGGCAAACCGAAAGCTACTGCTTTCGGTTTGCCCATCTATAGATGTTTGCTTAGCTCTGATGATCATGATAATGGAGGACTGAATGGCGGGGATTGTTTGGCATAGGAACCATTTAGAATCTGAAGTGATAAAGTTAAATGGATACTTTTTATAGATAGATAGATAGATTTATTTATTGCTTCATGTGGTAAAACAGATGTAAAAATAACAAAATACAAGAAACCAAGACATGAGCCCTGAGGGGACATGGCAAAAACAGTATAAAATAAATTAAAATTACCTACTACATTACAATTTCTGTTCGTAAAATAAAATCATTCATCATTTTTAGACTCTTGTAAGTAGGTATAGACACTTGCTCAGTCTCGATTGTTTAGCAGTTCCGATGGATCCCTGATTGAGGAACTTGATGCCTCGTGTGTCCTAGAACATAAGGTGAGGCGCTGATCTTTCTGAAACCTAGCTCTTTCTGACATTCTTACCTAGTGACGGTCTTCTGTAGAACCATTGGGTACTTCTAGACACTAGATGGCGCCGTCTGTATATATCTGAGGATCTCTTGACTTCGCTGTTTTTGTCTTTTGGACATTGGGTGTGTCTGGTGGTAAAAGAGCGTAGCTACGACCGCAGAATCTTAGAAGCTAGAGCGATGAAGTTGAAGAGGTTTTGAGCAGTCCCTTAGCGCTCGAACGACATAGGATTCACCTAGAAGGAGGCTTTTACTTCGTTGCGCCGACCTAGACACTTAGTAAGTCAGTAAGTTAGCTAGTCAGTAAGCTCTCACCCTTCTCCTGGTGGTGGTGCGGGAAGTCGGCCAGGTAGGCGGCGAGGTTGTTGACGCTGACGCCGAGCGCGAGCGACGCCGCCTCCACGGAGATGTCGCCGCGCTGCAGCCGCTCCAGCACCTCCGACCGACCCACAGCTTGCCGGGAGGAGCCACGTGTTGCTATGAGACACGAGCTAAGTAAACTCACCCTGTTGGTGGTCTGGAAGCTTCCATGGATTGTTGGCTTCGGAAGACGCTAGGTGGCGCTGTAGGCTTTGGTAGATGCTAGATGGCGCTGTAGGCTTTGGTAGATGCTAGATGGCGTTGTGCTAGTACCAAGTATAGACACTTACTCTATCCGATGGATCCCAGATTGAGGAACTTGGTGCCTCGTGTGTCCTAGAACCTAAGGTGAGACGCCCAGAGACGCTGATTTTTCTGAAATCTAGCTCTTTCTGACATTCTACCCTACTGACCGTCTTTTGTAGCACCATTGGGCATTTCTAGACACTAGATGGCGCTGTCTGTATCTCTAAGGATCTCCTGACTTCGCTGTCTTCGTCTTTTAGACATGGGAGAGTGTCTGTGGGTTTAATAGCGTTCCTAAGACTGCAGAATCTTGGAATCCAGAGCGATGAAGTTGAAGACCTTTTGAGCAGTCTCTTGGCGCTCGACCGACATAGGATCACCTAGAAGGAGGCTCTTACATCGTTGCGCCGACCTAGACACTTAGTAAGTAAGTAACCTATCCAGTTAGTCAGTAAGCTCCCCTCACCCTTCTCCTGGTGATGGTGCGACAAGTCGGCCAGGTAGGCGGCGAGGTTGTTGACGCTGACGCCGAGCGCGAGCGACGCCGCCTCCACGGAGATGTCGCCGCGCTGCAGCCGCTCCAGCACCTCCGACCGACCCACAGCTTGCCAGGAGGAGACACGTGTTGCATGAGACACGAGCTAGGCATATACTCACCCTGTTCGGGGTCTGGAAGCTTCCATGGATTATTGGATTTGGTAGACGCTAGGTGGCGCTGTATTCTTCGGTAGACGCTAGGTGGCGCTGTAGGCTTCGGAAGACGCTAGGTGGCGCTGTTTGGCTAGTACTAAGTAAAGACACTACTCTATCTTGATGATTTTGCACTTCCAATGGATACTTGGTTGAGGAACTTGGTGCCTCGTGTGTCCTAGAACCTAAGGTAAGACGCTGATCTTTCTGAAATCTAGCTCTTTCTGACATTCTACCGTAGTGACGGTCTTCTGTCGAACCATTGGGTACTTCTAGACACTAGACGGCGCTGTATGCATATCTTGAATTCGCTAGCTTCGTCATTTGACCATGGGGGAGGTTCTGTCAGTAGAAGAGCGTAGCTAGGACCGCAGATATTTAGAAGCTAGAGCAAGGGATGTTTGTAGACCCTCGTCAGCATTCACCTAGAAGGAGGCTCTTACTTCGTTGCGCCGACCTAGACACTTAGTAAGTTAGTAAGTAAGTAGGTAAGCTAGCCAGTAAGCTCCCCTCACCCTTCTCCTGGTGATGGTGCGACAAGTCGGCCAGGTAGGCGGCGAGGTTGTTGACGCTGACGCCGAGCGCGAGCGACGCCGCCTCCACGGAGATGTCGCCGCGCTGCAGCCGCTCCAGCGCCTCCGACCGACCCACAGCTTGCCGGGAGCCACGTGTTGCTATGTGACACGAGCTAGGTATACTCACCCTGTTGGGGTCTGGAAGCTTCCATGGATCGTTGGATTAGGTAGACGCTAGGTGGCGCTGTAGGCTTCGGAAGACGCTAGGCGGCGCTGTTTGGCTAGTACCAAGTATAGACACTTACTCCGTCTAGATTATTTAGCGCTTCCAAAGGGGTTGAAGATCTTAGGAACTCGGTGGCTCAGTGTTGTAGAATCAAAGGTTAGACGCGGACTTTTTGAAATCTGGCTCGTTCTGATAGGATCTATCTAAAGGACAGTCTACCGTACTGACCGTCTTCTGTAGCACCGATGGGCACTTTAGACACTAGATGGCGCTGTATGTATCTCTCTAAGATTATGCTAACGTCACTGTCTTTGTCTTTTAGCCATGGGAGAGTGTCTGGTAGTAGACGAGCGTTCCTAAGACCGCAGAATCTTGGAAGCTAGAGCGATGAAGTTGATGAGTTTTTGAGCAGTCTCTTGACAGTCGAACGACATAGGATGCACTTAGAAGGAGGCTCCTACCGTCTCATACATCGTTGCGCCGACCTAGACACTTAGTAAGTCAGTAAGTTAGTAAGACAGTAAGCTCCCCTCACCCTTCTCCTGGTGATGGTGCGGGAAGTCGGCCAGGTAGGCGGCGAGGTTGTTGACGCTGACGCCGAGCGCGAGCGACGCCGCCTCCACGGAGATGTCGCCGCGCTGCAGCCGCTCCAGTACTTCTGATGGACCCTTCGCTTGCCAGAAGTCGCGAGCCGTCCTATAGAGTAAATATTTCACAACCATTGATATACAAAAACCCGAGATGCACAATCTCGTACAAAAGTAACAGTCAATACTGTCACCAAAAACTCAAAGTCAAACTATGAACATTGGGGGCGTTTGGCAGAAAAAAGCGTTTGAGAGCGCTTACTAGCGCTAAAAAACAAACTGTACAGTTTTCGGCCAGGACGTGTTTGCTAACTTTCAGTTTACTGTGTTAACGCTTAACAATCGAAATTTTGCGTTAACAATCGCCATTTTGTTTACAAACGCTTCCTAGCGCTTTTTTCTGCCAAACGCTCCCATTAATATTTGCAAATTAAACCTTATGTAGATTAGTTAAGATTGTTTTCACAAGGGAGTGTTCAAAATTGCGATGACGCGGCAGACGTAAGGCTGTTTGAAATAAGTGCATTCTGCTCTTATATTTTGGGGACGTTTTTGAGACGTTGATTGTGTATCTTAGGTTTTTGTATATCAATGTTCACAACACATACATTGATCTGACTCTATGTTAAGAGGCCGTTCAATAATCACTTGATTACTTTTTTTATGCCATTTTTATCGTCTTTAGCGTGGTCCATGGCCGAGGTGCGTGCCCCCCTCGGGGCGCCTCTGGGCGGTTGCTGCATTTTTTTGTGGTGTGAGCCATTCTGCTCCCAAAATAGAACGGTTAAGCTGTCGAGGACCTTCTGCCACCTTCAGCGACGAGAGAATCGAAAAAAAAGCGGAGTCGCTCGCCTAGGGAAGTACCTTCACCTTACAGAAGACCACAGTGAAGTTGGACTTCGTAACTGATTTCTGCAGGTGAGTAAGGTCGCTAGAGCTCAGTTGGGGAGGGTATGGGGTGGGGGCAGGCAACGCATAAGCGACCCTTGAGGGGTTGTTGATGTCCATGGACAGCAATGATAACTGACCATCAGATGACCTTTTTAAAAGTAGGATAAATATTTTTAGAAGTTCACTCCCTTAATTAAATACGTTTAAAACAAGTTTTCGTGTTAAATGGAGGTGGGCGTTTTAAACATTTGGCACACACAAATACATACAGACTCGCGCACATACCCACACACGAAAATAAACACACCCACACACACAAAAACACACACACTCTCAGACACACTCGCTCAAACCCACTTTCGAACGCACACGTAGGCACACACACACACGCATACAAACAAACTGATGAAATTTAAGCAACCAAGGCACAATTCACAATGAAAACAGAATCCAATGAAAAATATTGTGTAGATGACAAAGCTTACATGAAAAGGGACTTAACTATATTTTTAAAATCTATGCTTGTATTAAAGCGTGTTTGTTTGTTTGTTATTCGCGCTTATAAGTAACTACTGATTCGAAATGAAAACATTTTGTTTGGCATTCTTCATCTATAGTATAACACTATGCGTGCGGAAACTAAAATCCACGCGGACAGAGTCGCGGGCGCTAATCATATCTCTCTTTACAGTCGCTCCATTGTAACAACCAGGCTAGTCAATTCAGAATCATAGTCGCAGCGTACCCTGGGCTCCGAGGCGATGGCCGAGGATGCAACCGGGAGAGGCGCTAGGATGATGATGATGATATATCTCTTTACTGATGATTCTATGAATATTTTATCTCTCCTTGCTAAAGTCTGCTTGTTTGTAAAGTCTAAGAAGTTTACTTTTTTTTTTATATTCATTATTTATTTCATTATTTTTTATATCGTTGTATCCAACAAAAATGAACTCACGTCACTTTGCGCCTGTCTTCTACGTACGGGGAAGCGTTTGTCTCCGAAGCCCATAACCTGATGGAATTTAAACAACCCTTTAAGAAAAGTGGGCTTAGGTAACAATGAAAATTTCAAATAGTATTAAATATTAATTAATTTCATTAAGCAGAGATGATAAGCTATAGGCGATAAAGACCGGGGTATGGGTAAAGAGTGAAAATGAAAATGAAAATATGTATAAATGCTTTATTTAGTGGATATATTTAGATATTTTTACGGTTATGCGTTCTGAAGTCCAACAGAAACACTCACTCCCTCTCTCTCACACACACACACACACACACAAACACAAAGGCACGCACGCACACTAACTCTATCTCACACACACACACACACACACACACACACACACACACACACACACACACACTCACACTCACAAAGACAAGAGGCACTTACTCAATCATTCGAATGCATTCACAATCACATACAAACACGCGCACACACACCCGCTCGCACACTCACACACACGTAAGTATAATTTTTTATTAGTTTGTAAATAAATACAAATACACAAGCATTTTGACAGGCCCGTTGGTCTAAAGGTTAGGTACAAAACCCAACTACAAGAACGAGCTACGGGCTTAGTTAAGGGTTAGGCCTGATGTTAGTCCAAGGAGTTTATCTATCTATCTAAAATCTAAATTTAATAAATCTATAATCTATACTATATTAATATATATTTAGACGGGCCCGTTAGTCTAGTGGTCAGAGAGGCTGGCTACAAAACCAAAAGGCGTGGGTTCGAATCCCACTAGGGGCAAATGTTTGTGTGATGAACATCGGCATTTGTACTCGAGTCATGGATGTTTATACATAATTGTATTTAAGTATGTCTATCCGTTCCCTAGCATCCATAGCCATCCATATCCAAGCTTCGGGCTTAGTTTAGGGCTAGCCAGTTGATGTATTAGTCCAAGTCGTTACAATACCCATAGTCCAAGCTTTGAGCTTAGTTTGGGGCTAGACAATTTTTGTGTTAGTCCAAGTGGCTACAAAACCCATAGTCCAAGCTTCGAGCTTAGTTTGGGACTAGGCAATTGATGTGTTAG